>OU342746.1:112092540-112150061 GCA_910589775.1 Avena eriantha | reverse complement strand
TTCCACAAACCACTTATGGATCCACCAGTGTTCATTGCATGCGTGTCTTTTCACAAACAACATATGGACCTACTTGAGTCATTGCATGTGTGTTCTTTCCACAAACCACACATGGATCCACTAGAGTCATTGTATGTGTGTTTTTTGACAAACCACATATGGACCCACTAGAGTCATTGCATGTGTGTTCTTTCCACAAACCACACATGGCATAACCAATGGCATTGCATGTGTGTTATTATCACAAACCACATATGGATCAACCAATGTCATTGCATGTGTGTTGCTGTCACAAACCACACATGGATCAACCAGTGGTCATTGCATGTGTGTTCTTTCCAAAAACCACATATGGATCCACTAGAGTCATTGCATGTGTGTTCTTTTCACAAACCACATATGGATCAACCAATGGCATTCCATGTGTGTTCTTTCACAAATCACATATGGATCAACCAGTGTCCACCACATGTGTGTTCTTTCCACAAACCACTTATGGATCCACTAGTGGTCATTGCATGCGTGTTCTTTTCACAAACCACATATGGACCCCACTTGAGTCATTGAATGTGTGTTCTTTCCACAAACCACACATGGATCCACTAGAGTCATTGTATGTGTGTTCTTTTCACAAACCACATAAGGACCCACTAGAGTCATTGCATGTGAGTTCTTTCGACAAACCACACATGGATTAACCAATGGCATTGCATGTGTGTTATTGTCACAAACCACATATGGATCAACCAATGTCATTGCATGTGTGTTCCTATCACAAACCACACATGGATCAACCAGTGGTCATTGCCTGTGTGTTTTTTCCACAAACCACATATGGATCCACTAGAGTAATTGCATGTGTGTTCTTTTCACAAACCACATATGGATCAACAAATGGCATTGCATGTGTGTTCTTTTCACAAATCACATATGGATCAACCAGTGTTCACTTCATGTGTATTATTTCCACAAACCACTTATGGATCCACCAGTGTTCATTGCATGTGTGTTCATTTCACAAACCACATATGGATCAACCAGTGGTTATTGCAGGTGTGTTCTTTCCACAAACCACATATGGATCCACTAGAGTCATTGCATGTGTGTTCTTTTCACAAACCACATATGGACCCACTAGAGTCATGGTATGTGTGTTCTTTCCACAAACCACACATGGCATAACCAATGGCATTGCATGTGTGTTATTGCCACAAACCACATATGGATCAACCAATGTCATTGCATGTGTGTTGCTGTCACAAACCACACATGGATCAACCAGTGGTCATTGCATGTGTGTTCTTTCCAAAATCCACATATGGATCCACTAGAGTCATTGCATGTGTGTTCTTTTCACAAACCACATATGGATCAACCAATGGCATTGCATGTGTGTTCTTTTCACAAATCACATATGGATCAACCAATGTTCACTTCATGTGTATTATTTCCACAAACCACTTATGGATCCACCAGTGTTCATTGCATGTGTATTCTTTTCACAAACCACATATGGATCAACCATTGGTTATTGCATGTGTGTTCTTTCCACAAACCACATATGGATCCACTAGAGTCATTGCATGTGTGTTCTTTTCACAAACCACATATGGACCCACTAGAGTCATTGCATGTGTGTTCTTTCCGCAAACCACACATGGATTAACCAATGGCATTGCATGTGTGTTATTATCACAAACCACATATAGATCAATCAATGTCATTGCATGTTTGTTCCTGTCATGAACCACACATGGATCAACCAGTGGTCATTGCATTGGTGTTATTTCCACAAACCACATATGGATACACTAGAGTCATTGCATGTGTGTTCTTTTCACAAACCACATATGGATCAACCAATGGCACTACATGTGTGTTCTTTTCACAAATCACATATGGATCAACCAGTGTTCACCGCATGTGTGTTCTTTCCACAAACCACTTATGGATCCACTAGTGTTCATTGCATGTGTGTTATTTTCACAAACCACATATGGACCCACTTGAGTCATTGCGTGTGTGTTCTTTCCACAAACCACACAAGGATTAACCAATGGAATTGCATGTGTGTTCTTTCCACAAACCACATATGGATCAACCAGTGTCATTCCATGTGTGTTCTTTCCACAAACCACATATGGATCCACTAGTGTTCATTGCATGTGTGTTCTTTTCCACAAACCACATACGGATCCACTAGAGTCATTGCACGTGTGTTCTTTTCACAAACCACATATGGACCCACTAGAGTCATTGCATGTGTGTTATTTTCACAAACCACATACGGACCCACTAGAGTCATTGCATGTGTGTTCTTTCCACAAAACACACATGGATTAACCAATGGCATTGCATGTGTGTTATTGTCACAAACCACATATGGATAAACCAATGTCATTGCATGTGTGTTCCTGTTATGAACCACACATGGATCAACCAATGGTCATTCGATGTGTGTTCTTTCCACAAACCACATATGGATCCACTAGAGTCATTGCATGTGTGTTCTTTTCACAAACCACATATGGATCAACCAATGGCATTGCATGCGTGTAATTTTCACAAATCACATATGGATCAACCAGTGTTCAATGCATGTGTGTTCTTTCCACAAACCACTTATGGATCCACCAGTGTTCATTGCATGTGTGTTCTATTCACAAACCACATATGGACCCACTTGAGTCATTGCATGTGTGTTCTTTCCACAAACCACACATGGATCCACTAGAGTCATTGCATGTGTGTTCTTTTCACAAACCACATATGGACCCACTAGAGTCATTCCATGTGTTTTCTTTCCACAAACCACACATGGATTAACCAATGGCATTGCATGTGTGTTATTATCACAAACCACATACTGATCAATCAATGTCATTGCATGTGTGTTCCTGTCATGAACCACACATGGATCAACCAGTTGTCATTGCATTGGTGTTATTTCCACAAACCACATATGGATCCACTAGAGTCATTGCATGTGTGTTCTTTTCACAAACCGCATATGGATCAACCAATGGCACTGCATGTGTGTTCTTTTCACAAATCACATATGGATCAACTA
Organism: Avena eriantha; assembly: GCA_910589775.1. Lineage (NCBI taxonomy): Eukaryota > Viridiplantae > Streptophyta > Magnoliopsida > Poales > Poaceae > Avena > Avena eriantha. Next base: position 112,146,991 of record OU342746.1, on the reverse strand, counting down.
GTGTTCACTGCATGTGTGTTCTTTCCACAAACCACTTATGGATCCACTAGTGTTCATTGCATGTGTGTTATTTTCACAAACCACATATGGACCCACTTGAGTCATTGCGTGTGTGTTCTTTCCACAAACCACACAAGGATTAACCAATGGAATTGCATGTGTGTTCTTTCCACAAACCACATATGGATCAACCAGTGTCATTCCATGTGTGTTCTTTCCACAAACCACATATGGATCCACTAGTGTTCATTGCATGTGTGTTCTTTTCCACAAACCACATACGGATCCACTAGAGTCATTGCACGTGTGTTCTTTTCACAAACCACATATGGACCCACTAGAGTCATTGCATGTGTGTTATTTTCACAAACCACATACGGACCCACTAGAGTCATTGCATGTGTGTTCTTTCCACAAAACACACATGGATTAACCAATGGCATTGCATGTGTGTTATTGTCACAAACCACATATGGATAAACCAATGTCATTGCATGTGTGTTCCTGTTATGAACCACACATGGATCAACCAATGGTCATTCGATGTGTGTTCTTTCCACAAACCACATATGGATCCACTAGAGTCATTGCATGTGTGTTCTTTTCACAAACCACATATGGATCAACCAATGGCATTGCATGCGTGTAATTTTCACAAATCACATATGGATCAACCAGTGTTCAATGCATGTGTGTTCTTTCCACAAACCACTTATGGATCCACCAGTGTTCATTGCATGTGTGTTCTATTCACAAACCACATATGGACCCACTTGAGTCATTGCATGTGTGTTCTTTCCACAAACCACACATGGATCCACTAGAGTCATTGCATGTGTGTTCTTTTCACAAACCACATATGGACCCACTAGAGTCATTCCATGTGTTTTCTTTCCACAAACCACACATGGATTAACCAATGGCATTGCATGTGTGTTATTATCACAAACCACATACTGATCAATCAATGTCATTGCATGTGTGTTCCTGTCATGAACCACACATGGATCAACCAGTTGTCATTGCATTGGTGTTATTTCCACAAACCACATATGGATCCACTAGAGTCATTGCATGTGTGTTCTTTTCACAAACCGCATATGGATCAACCAATGGCACTGCATGTGTGTTCTTTTCACAAATCACATATGGATCAACTAGTGTTCACTGCATGTGTGTTCTTTCCACAAACCACTTATGGATCCACTAGTGTTCATTGCATGTGTGTTATTTTCACAAACCACATATGGACCCACTTGAGTCATTGCGTGTGTTCTTTCCACAAACCACACAAGGATTAACCAATGGAATTGCATGTGTGTTCTTTCCACAAACCACATATGGATCAACCAGTGTCATTCCATGTGTGTTCTTTCCACAAACCACATATGGATCCACTAGTGTTCACTGCATGTGTGTTCTTTTCCACAAACCACATACTGATCCACTAGAGTCATTGCACGTGTGTTCTTTTCACAAACCACATATGGACCCACTAGAGTCATTGCATGTATGTTCCTCTCACAAACCACACATGGATCCACCAGTGTCATTGCATGTGTGTTATTCTCATGAACCACAGCTAGAGTCATTGGATGTGTGTTCTTTTCATGAACCACAGCTAGAGTCATTGCATGTGTGTTCTTCTCACAAACCACATAAGGATACACTAGTGTCATTGCATGTGCGTTCTTCTCATGAACCACAACTAGAGTCAGTGGATGTGTGTTCTTTTCATGAACCACAGCTAGAGGCATTGCATGTGTGTTCTTGTCACAAACCACATAAGGATACACCAGTGTCATTGCATGTGTGTTCTTCTCATGAACCACAGCTAGAGTCATTGCATGTTTGTTCTTCTCACAAACCACATATGGATCCAACAGTATCATTGCATGTGTGTTCTCTGCAGAGACCACACATGGATCCACCAGTGTCATTGCATGTCTGTTCTTTTTACTAACAACAACTGCTGTCATTTCATGTGTGTTCTTTTCACATACCACATATGGATCCACCAGTGTCATTGAAATGTCTGTTCTCTTAAGAGACCACATATGGATCCACTAGTGTCATTGCATGTGTGCTCTTTTCACATACCACATATGGATCCACCAGTGTCATTGAAATGTGTGTTCTCTTCAGAGACCACACATGGATCCACCAGTGTCATTGCATGTGTGTTCTTTTCACTAACAACAACTGGAGTCATAGCATGTGTGTTCTTTTCACATACCACATATGGATCCACCTGTGTTATTGAAATGTGTGTTCTCTTCAGAGACCACTCATGGATCCACCAGTGTCATTGCATGTGTGTTCTTTTCATGAACCACAACCCGTGTCATTGCATGTCTGTTCCTCTCACAAACCACACATGGATCCACTAGTGTCATTGCATGTGTGTTCTTCTCATGAACCACAGCTAGAGTCATTGTATGTGTGTTCTATTCATGAACCACACCTAGAGTCATTGCATGTGTGTTCTTCTCACAAACCACATCAGGATACACCAGTGTCATTGCATGTGTGTTCTTCTCATGAACCACAGCTAGAGTCATTGCATGTGTGTTCTTTTCATGAACCACAGCTAGAGTCATTGCATGTGTGTTCTTCTCACAAACCACATAAGGATACACCCGTGTCATTGCATGTGTGTTCTTCTCATGAACCACAACTAGAGTCATTGCATGTCTGTTCTTTTCACAAACCACATATGGATCCACCAGTACCATTGCATGTGTGTTCTTTTCATGAACCACACCCAGTGTCATTGCATGTGTGTTCTTCTCATAAACCACATATGGATCCACTAGTGTGATTGCATGTATGTTCTTCTCATGAACCACAGTTAGAGTCATCGCATGTGTGTTCTTTTCACAAACCACATATCACTAGTGTCATTGGATGTGTGTTCCTCTCATAAACCACATATGGATCCACCCAGTGTGATTGAATGTGTGTTCTTCTCACAAACCACATAAGGATCCACCAGTGTCATTGGATGTGTGTTCTTTTCATAAACCACATATGGATCCTAACCTTAGGAGGGCCCTAACCTTAGCACCCCAATGGATCCACCGTTAGACCAAGTCTTCTAGAAGGCACGCCCTAACACAGTTGTTCTGCTTGACGATTGTTACATACTGTTCGATGGGGGCGCTTGGATGATTGGATGGTCTTCATGAGAGCGATCCACGAGTAGGCTGTTATGCGGCATGATTGGCCACGCTTGCTCTGGACAAACTGGCAACACCGAGCGCTCCCCTGTTGCAAGTGTCACGACTCATGAGTTCAGTGGGCCATATCCCAGTGTCACGTCCCCATTACTTCTCTTCCTCCCCGTACTTCTCTTCCTTCCCCTCGAAGCCACTTTCCCCACTTCACTCCCATCCTGCCGTAGCCGCAAGCCAATGGCGCCTCCATCCCAATCCCCTCTCTGGTAGCCACCCCCTCCCCTCTCGCCATGGGTTCAATGGGAGACGGTGATTTCGATGTGAGTCGTCTCATCTCTATCTCTATCATCTGTGGCCAGTTATCTATTTTTTGAGCTAGATCTAATCTGTTTACTCATGCGCGTATGATGTGTTAGGCCAACTAGAGGATCTATGACTCCGACTATCATGGTTTAGCGGATGAAGATAGTCCTCTGCTATGTAAACATGGATATGTGCCCGCTAAATATGTAGCGCTCTAAGGACGAAACGCAGGCAGGAGGTTTCTACGGTGTCAAGGACATCGTGCAAGGATGCAAGGCGGAAGTTGCGGTGTTGTCAAATGGGTAGATCTAGAGTGGCCAAAATCGATGCAGAAAACACTGGACAAACCATGGGAAATGACTGTTGAGTTGAAAGAATCAGTATTCAGCTCACTTCTTGACAGTGTTGAGATGAAGCTATGGGAACCAGTTGACACGACCAAGCATAAGCGAGATCTCAGGTGGGTGCAAGACAAGGTTAGCAAAGTTGAGAAGTAGAGGGACGCGATGTTGGCCCTGAAGGCTAATGCATAGAAAGAACTGACTCAAGCAAGGAATGATCTTCACCAGGGTAAAGTCCTGTAGTTCACAACTACGAGTATTGACAAGTGCATGAGGAAAAATGCAAAGAAACAATTGAAGTTGTGCAAGGAAGATGCTAAAAGGAAGAAGCAGACGATTCGATCCTTGCTCTCGCAGGAAGATGCACATCGGGCTAAGATTAGGAAGATCAAGGAGATGTGTGATAACTAGTTCTATTTAGCTTAAGCTCTGCGCCTTTTTAAGTTGTAATAGTTGTACTTGTTGAACTAGCGGTCTGAACTATTGGCGCCGGAGTCCTGGGAGGGAAACAATTGGTCGCCCGTTAATCTGTATTAACCCTGCACTACTTCCTTTTGTCTGACCAATGCCCCTTGGATATTCCGCTCGTCGCTTTGTCGTCCTCGTGTACAAATAGGAGGCGCCACATCGCGTCGCTTCGTCATCCATCCCCTCGCCCTCTCCAATCTCCACCGTGCTGTCGCTTCGTCGTCCATCCCCTCGCCCCCTCTCCAATATCCATCGTGCTGCCATGGAGATGCCTGCGCTGAACTTCTACGAGGCAGTGATGTTCGCGCACTTCCACATCCTCGTGCCGCCGTCCTCGACGGTGCCCCACGGATGGCGCACCAGCTATGCGGGGGTGCCGGTGGCTCCGCTCCTCGTCCCTGGCGGAGCCGGGATGGAGAGTGAAATCACGGCGCGCCGCCGCCAGATGCCCGCGTGGAAGAGGGCGCTGCCCCGGTACGCGGCGGCCAGCCCGTACTGGTTGGCGCTATTCAAGAAGGAGCGGAAGGCCACGATTGGCAACCGCATCATTTACGGGCGCGTGGTGCACCGGGATCTTCGCAACCGAGAAGGGCAGGAGAGGTTCTGGTCCGTCCCTGGACGGACTAAGTACACCGTCATCGCCGCTGGTTGCCGCAAAGAGGTGCTCCGTCTCGCGAACAATGCAGAAATCGAGGAGGTTCCGTCCGACGACGACGAGGAAGCCGGTGGCTCGGATGATAGTGGATGCAGAAGTGAAATTGTTGACTAGTGGTTGAATTAATGTAGGATGTGAAATCACCTTTGTTTAGAAGAATTTGTGGTTGAATTACTGAAATGCCTCAATTTAGATCTCTGTCTCGATTAATTTGTGGAAGAATTTGTGATTTAGATCAATTTCTGCCTCGATTTAGATCTCTGTCCCAGATTAGGAACGTGACCGTGGACCAAAGACCCTTTTTCTACTAGTGTATTCTGACATTGGTGGTTTGTTTAAACGTAATCTACGTGGATTGTGCCGCATGCAAATTGCACAACCATAATTTATAAAGTGGAAGGACGTACACCTGGTTACTGAAGATCTGGGAGCTTCGCCATATGCAGGGGATGTAGGAGTAGAGAGGCGGTGAGATAAACGGGCTCAACATTAGGCCAGAAAGTGGTACCCATTTCCTCCTCATCTGGGCATTATCGGTTGCCATTGCTGTTTATGTTGCCACATTGTTGTGCAGCATCTGAAATAAGTTGCTGTTTCATGCAGTGTGGCAGCTTAAATAATTTATTTCTGTACCACTTACATTCCATCGAATTTGGAGACCTCCTTCCCCTCAGCAATCATGGAACCGTTGCTGCGTGTTTTCAGATAGAAGTGGCACAATCACAGTTTTGGATTCAACTACTGACTCGGGCGTTTCCAAACCCTAAGTCGCGGTACATTTTACTTAGAGAATGTGGGTAGATTGTTTCGCCTAGCAAAGTACCACACAGAGAGCTCCAGAATTTAACCAAATTACACATATAGGTTCAAGTTCAACACATTACTATGCATCTTCATTGCCAGCAGCCTTCTTCCGCAGCCTGGGTACCAAGCATTCACGTCCACCGGCTTCTTCATTTCTTGCCTTCTTCCTCTTCCTCGGTACCAATTTTCTTAGCTTCGCGTACTCTACATAGCTGGGACAATGGGCACTAGAATCGTGCCTAGCATCAACTTTCCACTCATTTTTAATTTCTCCGGGCAGCAAAATGACTGACCCGGCAGTCATGTTTTTAACCTTGCGGCACTTCCTATCAAAGAAACAAGACTATTGCATAACTGCCAATATCTACAGAGTAAATAAAACAAAAATTACAATTCAGCATAAGCATGCGAACCCCAAGAGACCTTTTCTTACCAGGAGATAATTGGGTTCGAGCAACCACCCTGTCCAAGAGTAGAAGGGCGACTCCCAGTTGCAGCACCTTCCACATCCAGTACATCACAATTCAGCTCAAACATGCAAGCCGAAGCATACCTTTTCATCAACCCAATTAGCTGACTTTCACACGTTAGAGGAACCATGATGCCACGTTCATCCATGAAGCTGAACTTTGCAGTCTGCTTCGGCCATAATTCATCATGACAACACAGAGCAGCAACCATACCAGATATAGTGCAGATCTGCGCAAGCGCTTCTTCCATCGTGATACAATGGTGTCCATACCACTTTCCCTTATAGTCATACCTGAAGAGGACTACTGTAACCAGGTAAGGGTGGTCTGCGGAGATCCCACTTGACAGAAAACTGTGGACAACATATGTTTGTCAGCATTGGGCTAACAAACAATTTTAGGTTCAGTAGCCATCTAGCAGTTATAATTAGTGTGAATAACAAAGAGAAGGGTAGCTCACCCGCTTGTAGCCAGAACTTCTTCTTCCTTGGTAGTAGGATCTTCCATCCTCCGAGCTGCTCGGCTCGTTGGTGGCGGAGGCGGGCTAGAGCCTCGCAATGGCGGCTACGACATGCGCCATTGCAGCTCGGGATCAGCTACTGGGCATAGCAACTTGGCACCAGAAGTCAAATGTCCAAAGGGATCGTCCTGCCTGGAGGGTGGATTCCGACGCCGACGGTGCTAGGGGAAAGGTGGGAATGGATTTGTGAAATTGGTCAATGCATCCAATCCACTTAGTTACTCAATTTGCCTAAGAGGCTGCCGCGTTGGCGCTCGCGTCACGGACAGATGACTGACATGAGGGTCCCGACCGTCTACTTCACGGGGAAGTTTAACAGAATGTTTGAATGTGGCAGGGGTGAGATGAGTTTGCCTCGAAATGGCCCCTCTCAGTAGTTGGCGGCCCAACATTTCGAAACGCGGCAATTTCAGGCTACTTAGGTACCACCATGCGCTAGCCTGCAAACTTTGGTACCACAGACGAACAGTCCCGGACGCTGCGCATGTGCACTTTTGGGGCCTCATTCACACTTCCGAGCCACCAGCTAAAGGTACTGACCAGGCCCTCCTCCGCGGATCCGGAGACTACTGCTACGCTATCTAAGGCTTGGATCCGCCTGTCAGGGGTTCTGTTGGTGGCTCGAAGAGAGGGAATTGTCGCCCTCATCGCTCAGACGGTGGGCAAGTTCCTTGAGGTGGACTCTAGCTCACTCCTGGGACACGGAGCGATCTGGTTGTGCATCCTATGTTTGGACACCTCCGTGTTTCTAGTGACAATTCCTCGCTTGTTCTTCGGCCACTTGGGTAGGGACCTGCTGATGGAGCTCGACGATGCACCTGCCCTCCCAGGGTCAGTCTCTCCCTCCCCCTCCCGCCCCTGGTAGATGACCGCAGGAAGGGAAGGAGGGCCTCAGACGAGGACTCCGCGGACAACGAGCCTGCTGAGGGGAAGGCAGAGCCGCTCACGCTCCCCTCCCAGCAGAAGTCGCAGGGCACGGGCAGCAACACGTCCACCCGACCTCATGCCGCATCGCTATGGCCACGGGCCCCTTCTTCCTAGACCGGCGGCCACTTTCTCAGAGTGCCCCTGCCAAGCTGATCCCGGTTGATGTCCCGTGGTGTGCCCGCCCGTTTCTATAGGACCTGCTCGCCTTCAACATCGCACAGTACGGTACCAACTTCGACATGTCACAGCGGACCTTGGGAGCTCTCTAGGCTGGGGTTAGGGGTAGGTCGCCCTTCCCACCCTAGCTAGCGTCTTCGGAGGATACCTCGGGGAGTGTGGGGCTTGACGTGTTCCCTCTGTCCTTCCCTTGATCTTCGGGGTTGGTGTGCTACTCCCTTGCCCCTAACACGTTGGACCTCAACGTAGGGGGCTCAGCCACGGTCACCACCACCCCTACCATGGCTGGCCCTAGGGGTCGCTGCCCTCAGGGCCCTCGCCAGCCGCCTCCTTCCCCGTCTTGACACAGTGGCTACATCACGGGTGCCAGGGGTGGAATGACAGGCACAAAGCCGATGGTGGCAGAGCGAGCGACCCGTAGGGTGATAGCTCATGACAAGTTCTAAGGTACTCCTCCCCTCCTTCTTCCCTTTCTGGTTTTCTTTTATCTTTGGGGTCCAGGTTCTCAGTTCTGGAGGAGGTTCCCCTGGATCACCTGAGTGCGATCACATTAGACAACATCATCATCTTCCAAGGAGAGAAGGGTCCCAGGGTTGAGCAGATTGGGACCATCAAGGCTAGAGAGGTGCACGAGGGCCAGATTGCCATTGCTCGTGCACGCGAGGCATGGGAGCGGGAGCAGGCCCTTGCGCTGGCAGGACCTGGGTCTTCCAACCCTGGGTCCAGCATAGCTCCACCCCTCCAACCTGCTAGTGGTGGGCCTCCTACGAGGACTCCCCTAGCAAGGAGACCTTGCGGGAGACCACCAAAGGACCCAACCAATCGCCCACCCTCAGGCCATGCCTATTCTGTCCCCAGTAAGGGGTCCTCAACCGAGTGATGGTCCTAATGAACAATCTCCGAGCGATCCGAGCGTTCATATGGAACATTCAGGGGGTTCGGGCAGGACGGTCGACACCGCCAGATCAGACAATACCTACACCAAGAAGATGTGGACATTGTGGGCCTCTAGGAGATGATCTGGCAGTAGTTCTTGATCGTGGAGTTAGAGGGTCTATCTTGCCACAAGTTTGCCTAGACTTGGCTTCCATCATGTGGCTACTCGGGGGTATCATCCTTAGGGTCAAGGAGGATACCTTCGAGGTTGAGGATATGGACCACGGGGAATTCTTTCTGATCATGGACCTCACCCATAGACAATCAAACCTCCATTGGGAGGTGATCTTTTTCTATGGACCCACGGACCATAGGAGGTCCCCTGCGTTCCTTCTTGAGCTCAAGGCTAAGGTGGAGCAGATGGAGACCTCGGTCATTGTGGTGGGGGACTTCAACCTCATCCGCTCCGTGGAGACAAGAGCTCGCCAAACATGGACCTCCAAAGGATTCGCTTATTCAATGACTGCATCACTGACCTTGCTCTTTGAGAGATTTCTCGCATCGAGGCTAGATTCACTTGGACCAACAAGCAGCTAGATCCGATTCGCAGCGTCCTCGATAGAGTCTTTGTCCCGATGGAATGGGAGGTGGCTTTTCCCCTGTGCTCGCTATAGACGGTTACTAGGGTTAGCTCCGACCATACTCCCCTCCTTCTATCCTCTGGAGGGGGGTCACCGCCGAGACTGACCCACTTCCACTTCGAGAACCTCTGGTTGAAACATAGGGGCTTCTTGGAGGTGGTTCGGGCTCGATGGATGGAGGCGGGTGCCTTCCCACCCCGAGTATTCTGTATCATTCATGTCTGGCATCACTGTTCCAAGATGTCATGACAACTTATGCGGGGTTGGGGGCGAACATAGGGGTCGTGATTAGAGGGCAGAAGGATGCCATTCTGCAGGAAATCCAGGCCCTGGACCAAGAAGCGGACCTAGTGGGACTATCGACTGAAGCCTGGTCTCGTAGATATTCCCTGGAAACCTCCGTTATGGAGATCTACAAGGGAGAGGAGGCATTCTAGAGACAGAGGAGTCGCCAAAACTGGACCCTCCAGGGGGAGTCGAACACAACCTACTTCCATGCCATAGCAAATGGCAGGCGTAGGAAATGCTCGATCCCATGCCTCTGGGACGCGGACTCTCTTCTGGAGGACCATAAGGAGATCTCGTCCCATATTTATGAGTTCTATCGGGAGCTCTTCTTAGCAGCCTCGAGGGCGGGACTGGAACTGAGTATGGACTTCTAGACGGAGGGCACCAAGGTGACCGTGGAGGAGAACTGGGATCTAACCCGCCCCTTTCTTCATACCGAGGTGGCCGAGGCCATTAAGTCTATGAAGACTAACTCGGCGCCGGGCCTAGATGGGCTTCCGGTTATTTTCTTCTAGATGTTCTGGGAGCATCTTCGCCCGGTGGTTATGCATATGTTTCAGGAGTTCTACTCTGGGACTCTTTTCATGTCTAGGCTTAACTACGACATAATTACCCTGATCCCCAAACTTGTGGGGGCCACGGATATTCGCCAGTTTAGACTGATCACGGTGATCAATGTCATCCATCGTATCTTTGCCAAGGTTTGCGCGATTAGAATCGCCCCCGTCATGGAACGCTCGACCCATCCTCTGCAGTTTGCCTTCTTGAAGGGACGCCTGATTCATGATGGAGTACTCGCGCTTCATGAAATTATTCATGAGGTGAAGGTGCGACATCCAAAAGGGGTGTTTCTCAAACTCGACTTCCAAAAGGCTTACGATAGATTGGACTGGGATTTCCTTAGACAATTCCTCAAGCGTCCAGGACTAGATGACAGGGTGACCTGCTAGATTATGCAGTTTGTCATGACTGGTAGCACCACTAACAATATGAAGGGAGAAGTGGGTCCATACTTTTGACCCACCTGTGGCATTAGACAAGGGGACCCAGTCTCTCCCCTACTCTTTAACACTGTGGTGGATGCCCTGGTAGAGATCTTGGACAAAGCCAAGACTGCTGGCCACATTTCGGGTGTGGTAGGGCATCTAATCGCCGGAGGTGGGATCTCCCACCTCCAATATGCGGATGATACCATGATCATGGTACAGGGGTCGGACCTGGACATTATTAACCTAAAATTCCTACTCCTGTGTTTTAAAATCCATGTCGGGCCTCAAGATCAACTTTGACAAGAGCGAGGTCATGATCCTGGACTATCCTGACAAGGATAGACAACGCATTGCAGACCACCTAAACTGTCCTCTAGCAGTCTTCCCCATCACTTACCTAGGAATGCCTATGAGAGACTCTCGGGTGCTAATAAGAGACCACGCTCCCATGGTCGTGAAGGTTCGGTCTAAGGCCAAACTGTGGCGTGCGCGCCTCACGTCCAAGGGCAGCAAGATTGTCTTGATCAACTCATGTCTATCTAGCCTCACCATGTATCAAATGGGCCTATACCTACTGCCTGAAGGAACTCACGTAGACTTCACAAAGGAGTTGTCTAGGTTCTTTTGGGTAGCTAGATATGGGCACCAGAAATACCATGTGGTGAAGTGGGCACACATTTGTACCCCCAAAATCCTTGGGGTTTAGGCGTTCTTGAATCATGCCGCTTCAACATAGCCCTTTTGTTGAAGTGGGTGTGGCGGATCCTCCAAGATGATGGCGGTCTTTGGTTGCAGCTCATCAAGGCCAAGTATCTTCGGGGCCGCCCCTATTGACGTGCAAACTTCGGGAGGATTCCCAGTTCTTGTGGGCCATCCAGGACATTAAACACCTCATCCGTCGAGGATCTTCTTTCAGGGTGGGAAATGGTCGGGAAGTCCTGCTTTTGCTTGACCCCTGGGTATAGGGCGTCCTCCTTTGCTAGGATTTCCTGACCCTATTTGCCATCCACACATCCCCCTCGATGTTTGTGGCCGAGGCTGTTCAAGGAGGACAATGGAACATCCCATTCCGGAGGTCCTTCAATGACACTAAGGCTGCTAACTCTCCTGAGGCTGCGGGGCTCTTTGACCGTATCCCTCTCAAAGGACAGGGATAAAATCATATGGAGCCAGTCTCCCTCGGGAGCCTTCTCTGTTAGTTCGGCGTATAGGACCCTGTTCCAAAGAATATCATTTTGTGGCCCGAAAGTTGAGGCGCCTAGGCAAAGCGGTACCCAAGTTGCTTGTAATCAGCCACGTTGACCACAGTTGGCGTGTCAAATACTCAGAGGGTCTTTTTCGGCACAAATTCAACTTTATGTTTCAATACAAAATATCAAGCTAACGCCCATCAAGTTGGCCCCCCTATCAGTTTTCGCCATTATGTCGCTCCCGTCGCTTAGGCGTGGTGGCTGTCACGTAGGCTTGCAGCGTTGGCGCAGTGGATAGGACAACACGACTGGCCCAATGTATTGACGTGACAAAACATGGCGCATATATCCTCGTCATTATTATTTTTTGTTTACTCAGAAGCTGGAACGGCCACCGCCACGGGTCTCTCCATTGGACTTTCGTCCCATCATTAACCACTATCTTAGAAACACATTGACGGTTCCATCGTTCCCTTGTCTCACAGAAACCACTCTTCTTCTTCCTGTCATCTATCTTCTTTCTGTCTTCTCCTTGCCGCCATGGAAGGTCGTCGCACTCTAGAGACAAGCTTCATTGCCCATGACAATAAGAAGATAGACGTTGTCTACACCAACGAGGAGGAGACAGTGGTGCGAGTCCTGAGGATGTATGAGGGTTGGCTTGAGATAGACAAGGACTAGTTTGTGGGATTAGACCTCGAGTACACACCGGAGGACCCATATGACGAGAATGAAGTCGCCATCGTTCAACTGGCCATTAGAAAACACGTCTTGTCTACCACTACTCCCGGTTTGTAGATCTGCTCTCTATAGTTAACCGCTTTTAGGGTTTTCTCCTCTTGTTCTTTATCCATTTACTCATCTTGCAACTACTAAATTTTGTGAGGACCAAATAAATTATGACAAGCCAATGTTGAGAGTCTTGATCTTGCATGTACTGAACTTTTAAAAATTATATTCAGATCATGATCTTGCATTGACAAAACACTTATAGTTACAAATTTTGGTGATGACAAACTACATACTTTCAGGACTAACAAGAATTGCCCATCACTGCGCCAGTTCCTTGTAGAAAAGGGAATTGTTTTCGACACTATCAACAATACAACTGATTTTTGGAAATTTCCTCAAGAGGGAATTACAATTCCTGCGCACAAGTGGATCGATATTCAGAGTCTTGTCAAGATCATAGGGAGCTCGAGGAAGGATGGAATGGCTACACTCACAACTAGAATCTTCGATGAGTCGTACGACAGAAAGAAGGCAGATTTCCCTATGGATAGGCATGATTTCTGGGAGGAGTGGCCGTTGTCTGAGATAAACCTGAAGTATGCAGCCATAGATGCTTACGTGACCTACCAGCTGTACAAGAAGATTCATTTCTAGGTACGTCACCTCGTGTTTTGCCCTAGTTGCAAGAGGGAAGACGAGCTTAGGGGAGCCCTTTGTAGCAAATGTAGTGTAGCTGAGCGGGACGATGCATATGCAAAGAAAATGGCTGCATCTGAAGCAGCTGACAGAGAGGCTGCAGCTGAAGCAGCAAATTGAGAGGTAGCATCTTCCAGCGGCAATAACCAGGCCTATGATGCACCGCTAATTGTGCCGCAGGATGTTGATGGTAGGGAAGCCAAGGTAGATTCCAGGTGGGAAGAACATGCATTTCGTGAGCTCTGGAGGGCCAATAATGTAAGAGACACCTGGAATAATGGTAGTTGGTTTCCTAGGAACGATGGCAAGCGCCTCAAGTGGTCTGATGAGAAGTGAATTAAATTTTACTCCTTTGTGTTATATTTCTGTTTTGTGGAACTCCGTTAGCTTGTCAAGATGGCTAGCGCCTCAAGTGAGAGTAGTAAAATAAATTTTACTTCATATATTTATGTTTCTGTATGTGTTTGGTAGCTTGTCAAGATGGCAGCTTGTTAACTAGCAGTTTGAAAGAGTACCTTTTCCTCTCTCGCTAAACAGATATGTTTCATTTTGCCCAAATTGGTAGCAAATCTAGAGTAGCTTCTCTCTTCGAACATTTGTTCCCTCACTACTAGGAAAAGGCCTATAGATAGACAAGATGTTCAGTGGCGCATATGCGAAAGCATGCGCCACAGGAAAACATCAGTGGCGCACTAGAAAGCATGCGCCACAGAAGATTGGAAGTTTTGTGGCGCATTCTCCAGAACATGCGCCACAGAAGATTGGTGGGACCCGTCGGCCGGGGTGGGTTGATCCAAGTTCTGTGGCGCATTCTGAAATATGTGCCACAAAAGTTGCCTCTTCTGTGGCGCATATTTCCTCATGTGCCACAGAACATGGAGGGGGCCCCACCACGGAATCTAATTCACCCAAGTTCTATGGCGCATGTTGTCATATGCGCCACAGATGTGTGTCACTTCTGTGGTGCATAAGTCCGACATGCGCCACAGAACTTGGAGGTGGGCCCCACACAGTGAATCTTATTCACCCACTTCTGTGGCGCATATGGACTTATGCGCCACAGAAGTTTCAGCATATGTGGCGCATTTCCTCCATATGCGCCACAGATGAGGGCATCCAGATCCATGTTAAAAAGGTGACAAGAGCTAGATTTCTTATCTATCTATCCACCACCAACCATTTCACATCTCTACCTCCTCCCAACTCGTCTTCCTACTAACTCACACCCCATCTTACCCATAGTTTCTCCATTTTCTTGTAACTAAACCTACTTTAATCCATAGATTGGTAAGTGGAAGCTTCGCTCCAACTTCTAGATCTAAAAGTTCCTTACTTTTCTCTCTCACATCTCTATTTGTTTACTAATTTCCTCTCCCCCAACTTGCATTGTAGATCTATTTGTCCATACTCTCTCATCGTGCGGTCTCATCTCGCTATTATTGTGTCTACTATAGCTGAGTGTACTTGGCCATCATGATGAACATGTAGGTGAAGTTTGTCACGTGGGCGGTGTGTGTGTGCGGTCCATGGCGAGACGATGCTTGTGTGGTGCATGAATGTTTGCAATGGGAGGAAGTTCTTTGTTGGTTGTTGTTGTTGTCGGGCCCGACCGGTGTAGTTGCATGGATGTTTGCCGAAATGTTGATTCATTTCCATTTCGGCAAATTTTTGCACTACCCATATGTCCTAATTTTAGGAAAGGTCATGCCGAATTTTTTCCGGCTAGCATTCATGCATGTGTGTGTTCATATGGTGTGGTTCTCACCTGTACTCTCTGTTTTGACCGCTCAAGCAACCATGGTCCTCACGATGAGCGAAGGTCGAATTGCTAGGTACAAGAAAGGCGCGAAGGAGGACATGATTCTGAACAACAAGACCATGATAAGATGTCCATGTCGAACATGCAAACTGCAACGCTAGATCGACCCTGAATCTGGACAATTGGAGGGTCACCTACTCAGGCGCGGTTTCATGCGCGACCTCAATGAGGCGCCGGTAGGACATGGTGGTGGTCACGAAGACGTGGGCGGGCGAGAAGACGAAGAGTCTACCAGGCATGATCATCCTGACGAAGGAGATGCCAGCGGACATGATCATCATGACGAAGGAGATGCTGGCGGGCATGATTAGCATGGAGAAGGAGATGACGATGGGCATGATCATGAAGAAGGAGAAGACACGAACACACAGACGCTGCTAACTTTGGTCTTGCAGGACCCTCATGTTCAAGAACTGCAGCCAGAGAGAAAGCCAAGCTGGCCCAAATGGAGGTAGACGGGATGACTCCATTGTATCCTGGGTGTCGCCCCGAGGATACACATTTGAGTGTAACGCTCAAGGCTCTAGAGATGAAGGCCGAACACAAATGGACCGATGTGAGCTTCAACGGAACATGGAATACTGGCACGACCGACTTCCTAAGGGGAACACATTGCCAACAAGTATCGAGGAGGCCAAGAAAATCGTGTGCCATCTCGACCTACCACACATTAAATACTACGCATGCATCAATGATTGCACACTTTATCGGAATGAGTACGCGGATAGAACCACATGTCCGGTGTGTGGCCAAGGACGGTACAAGAGAGGGAACAAGAAAGTTCCTCAAAAAGTGGTATGGTACTTTCCTATCACCCCTCGTCTGCAGCGATATTTCGTAGATCCTAAGGAAGCAAAGCTCATGCAATGGCCCACGGAAAGAGAGAAACCAGAAGATGATCTAGAGAAGGGCAAGATCCTGACACACCCTTCAGACGCTAGCCAGTGGAATGCATTAGACATCGAGTTCGAAGTGTTCGGGGGCGATGCAAGGAACGTCAGGCTGGGTATGACCACCGATGGCCTCAATCCTTTTGGAAACCAGAGTAGCACGCATAGCACCTGGCCCGTGTTTGTATGGCCATACAACCTCCCCCCGTGGCTATGCACGAAGCAAAGGTATGTACACATGAGCATTCTTATTCAGGGGCCGAAACAACCAGGTATCGATATGCATTTGTATCTCGGGCTATTGAGAGAGGAGTTAGCCAGCTTGTGGGAGACGCCGGCCCGTACATGGGACGCCTACACTAAAGAATATTTCCATCTGAGAGCCGCGTTGCTCACAACCATGCAGGACTACCCTGGTTACGCATATGTATCGGCCCAGGTGAACCACGGACACAATGCATGCGTCAAGTGCATGGATGAGACACCGCATCTCCAGCTACCAAGGGATCCCGGGTCTTCGAAAACCGTGTTCCAAGGTACTCGAAAGTGGCTCTGCATGGATCACCCATGGAGAAAATGTGGTGACCTGTTCAATGGTATGGACGAAAGAGCCCCGCGTCCGAGGAGCGGCGAAGAAATCGAGTAGCTTTTGAATAATTGGGTAGATTGCCCTGCGCTTGGAAAAAAACAACCGAGGACAAAGCCGCTGCTGGGTGTATGGAAAGCAAGGTCTGTTTTCTAGGACCTTCCATATTGGAAGGTCCTTCACACTCCCCATAGCCTTGATGTAATGCACATCACGAAGAATGTTACCGAGAGTCTGCTTGGCACTCTACTGAACATGCCGGAGAGGACCAAGGATGGGCTAAAAGCAAGAAAGGACCTTAAATTGCTTGGCATAAAGAAAGATCTTCAGTACCCTAATAGTGATGATGATGATCATCATCATCATCATCAAGAAGGGACTCAAGGTCGCCACAAAAGAGTTAAGAAGAATGAGGTGGTGCTTCGCGCTGCCTGCTTCACTCTGAGTCTGGAGGAGCTCGAGCAGTTTTTCAAGTGCCTCTTAGGAGTGAAAGTTCCTCACGGTTACTCGGGGAAGATAAGCAGATATCTGGACGTGGCGAAGACGAGGTTCAGCGGTATGAAGTCTCATGACTGTCACGTGCTGATGACACAGATACTCCCATTGCGATCCATGGGATAATGGACGAGCATGTCCGTGAGACATTGTTTGGCCTCTGTAACTTTTTCAACGTCATATCTAGGAAGTCGATCGGTGTGAATAGCTCGACAGGCTACAAGAAGAGATCGTGATGATACTATGCGAGCTTGAGATTTACTCCCCCCCTCCCCGCATTCTTCGACATCATGGTGCATCTGCTTGTACATGTCGTGGACGACATCATCCAGCTCGGGCCGACATTCCTACACAACATGATGCCGTTTGAAAGGCTAGACGGTGTCATCAAAGGATTCGTTCGCAACAGGTCTCGTCTAGATGGAAGCATAGCCAAGGGCTTTCTGATATATGAGTGCATCTCCTTTTGCCAGAATTATCTAACCACCGAGAATGAGGATGTTGGAATACCCACAAAGAAGCACCTCGGCAGGCTCGGTGGATATGGTCACCGCGAGGGCTGCCGCTCACTACATGTCGGCATTGATGGTCGACGCACTGATTTTGAAAGGGCACACTGAGTCGCGCTACAACACATTGAAGTGGTCGGCCCTTGGGTCGAAGAGCACAGAAGCTTAATCGAGCAGGAGTACGTCGACCAGGGCCGGCCGAGGAAGAAGGGAGACGTAACCAGAGAGCACAACTCTAGCTTCATGGGTTGGTTCAAGAAAAGGCAACTGGACAATCCCCCACAGACGCCTTCTACGGAAGATCAAAAACTCATATTCTCCTTGTCGCAGGGCCCAGGGAACAACCTAAGGACCTATCAGTCATACGACATAAACGGTTACAGATTCTACACTGAGGAAAAGGACAAGAATAGTGAATATCAAAACTTAGGAGTAACTATGTTATCCTTGGCTGATGACGAGACTACTGTGATGGAAAGATTCTACGGAAGGATCGAGGAGATATGGGAGCTCGACTACTGTGGAGAGATCGTACCGATGTTCCATGTTAGATGGGCCAAGAACGTGTAAAAAGAAGGCCGCTATTTCACCACAATGGTAATACCAGATGCCAAATCAACAAAGAACGCCTCCGCAAAAAATGAGCCTTGGGTACTCGCTAGCCAAGTTGATCAATGCTTTTTTATTATCGACCCGTCAAAGCCCAACCGTGTTGTAGTTAGGAGGGGAAAGAGGAGCATCATCAGAATGGAAGGAGCTGCCAACGAGCAAAACTTCGACAAAAACGGCAACCCAAAGATCGAAGAGGAATTCGACAAGTACTTCGACATGCCTACTACTACTAAAGTAAGAAGGGAGACCACACTGCCTACTAAAGGTTGTCCATTCACAAGAAGAAATCTCAAAGTTCACAGGCTAAAGTATTCAACCACGGCGAAAAAGGGCAAGAAGATTGTGAAGAGACACTAGCTCGACACATCACATGATTGTATATGTTCAGAGAGAGAGTTTTTTGAATAAATATGAATGTTTGTATATGTTCTTGCTTCATTTTAGACATATATACAATTAAAAACACATTACATGATTGTATATGTTTGGGAGAGAGTTTTTTGAATAAATATGAATGTTTGTATATGTGCTTGCTTCATTTTAGACAGATCTATAACTAAAAATATATTTTTAAAAAATAAAAAAGTGTGAGACAGCCAGGATTCGAACCTGGCTGCCTCAGGTTTAGAATGGCACAAGCAAGCAGCAGAGACCACTAAGTCAAGTGTGTGATCTTGTCATACTACCATGCGCGCCGCGGGTCAGGTTGGCTCGGGTGTTACCAGGGTGCGACGACATGGACCCTCCTTTCAACCTCAGGGAGCCGACGAACACAAGACCGTTGGGGAATGCTACAACTGGCCCTTGACATGGCCGAAGACCTAGATTCGTCTTGCGGGGGGAGCACCGGTGCCACCTCTCGACCGATCATCGCCCGACCACCACCTCGGAAGCCAGTAGCCGCCGTTTTCGCCACCACCAGCCGTCACCATCAACTCTTGGCAGCGTGTGCACCGCCACATGGCAAAGACGTTGTGTCGCAACCACCGTCGCCCCCGCTACCACCACCACATGATGGCACCCATGAAGATGATGATGAATTGGTCAACATTGACGACTTCATCAACACCGGCGCCGCCAAAGGATTGTATATGCCTTCTGTGGATGAAGAACCCTTCGCAGCTCGCGACGACCATCAAGCTGGTCGGCCCAATACATGCACGCATCGCCTGGTCTTCCATGGTCTTTCTCAAGAGACGCCTCCAGCCGCTGATCCACCACAAGAGAAACCGGGATTGGTTTTCAGCCCCAACACACTCTAGAAGGCGACTGATGAGCAGATGGCAGTGTCTAACACTGTTGTGAAGAAGAAGCACTACAGGAAGAGAGGTAATAATAATAATAAGAAGGGTGCGAGCCAGCCTCTTCCGAAGAGGATCCGGGGTTAGGACGCCGTTGTCGTACCATCCACACAATTTGGCTTGCCCCGAGTGCATGTAGCTGGTGATCCGATATTGACTCCGGATATGATCCACATTGTGGTTGGAGCCATGTTAACTTTGCACGAGGGTGTCAAGACACTAGAGGCCCTCCTTCTTAAAGACGAAGATCCAAATTACCCGATTTTCACGGCCAAGGTGCCATTGGACGTGGGCTTCTTCGATGAACCCCCCACGGATATATTCTTCATAGCGTTCGAGGACATATTCAAGCTGTTTCTCACGAAACGGCTGGACTATAAGTTGGTCCGCCTATACGCGCTCAATCTGGCGCTCACGATCAAGAGAGAAAGTACCCCGGTAATCACGATAGTGGATCACTACTACATGCGGGACAGCCAGTTGGTCGAAGGATCAGAGACACGGACCAAGGCGACGGCGTACCTCGAGAAGTTCATGGTGGACAACAAGAGGAAGGGCACACTTCTTTTGCCTTTCTTTCCTGAGTAAGTACACACACTCGCTCATCGCCATCGTAACTTATGCATCATTTCTTATAGATTTCTTTCCTTAGCTCTTTTTCCAACATTCCGTTCCAATTGTGTTGCGTAGAGACAAATACTGCACACTCCTCAGCATCTAGTGGGTTCTTAGATTGGTTGAAGATTGGGGGATTAGTGTTCTGAAATTTTTTGAGTTTGGATCCATGGTGGTCCTGATTTCCATGTCCTTGGTTGTTGAGAGCCATCTGGGCTATCTGTTGAAGTGTTGCTAAGTTGGCTTGGCGTTCTACCCTGCTTGCTTCACGGTCTGCAATGAGATTCTGTAATATCTGCAGCATTGGGTCCTGCGATGAGCTGCTCCCTCCTTGGTTTCCACGAGTCATCTGAAGATTGAGATATAGGGGTAAGAGGGAAATTTCTAAGGTTCATGGTTTTGGGTTTTCAAAGCTAAAACTTTGAGTTAGACTCATGTTTTTCAACTAATTTCATTTTCATTCATGCAAGAAAGCACACGATACAACACACACCACAACAATCAAAGGGAAAACAGATGGTTTGAAGAACCATTCTGCAAGCTAAGATACATCGAGATCGATACATGTCATGCTACGACAGTGCCCTAGTGCATCTACTCATCGTCGATGAAGTCGGAGTCCTCATCATCAGTGTAGTAGTCCATGGCATCCTCCTCCAGAAAATCATCATCGTTGCTGAGGTAAGAATCCATGTCTCCCTGGATGTCTTCACCCTCACCTTCTTCTTCTTTTGCTGCAAGGTGAGCTTCCTGCTCCTTGACGGTCTTCTCGAGGTCGGCCACCTTCTTGCGGAGACGGGCGATGGTGCGATCCTTCTTGGCACGCTGGTGGCAAAGAGGCTGACGGTCTTGGACAAGCAGTGCGAAAGTCTGGGCCTTCTTGTCGGCAATGGCACGGTTCTGGTTGGCTAACTCTCTGGCATTGTCCAGTTCCTCCTGTCTGTCGTGAAGCAAGAAGTCAAAGTTCTACACTTGACGCCTCAACTCGGGGTGGCCCGGCATTTCCATTGGCAGTCCCATGAAGTCACGTCTTGCATAGTGAGCAAAACGGGTTCCTTGGGTCTTGTTGACGCTGAGGGCACATAGACGTGCGAGAGCTTCATGCATTGCCCTGGCTAATCCATCTAGCCAATTGTTCTCTGTCACGGAGAACTGAATTCTTCCAGAAGTTGGTGCTTCAATGCTTCCTCTAAGATCTACGGTGACTAGCCACTGTAGGTCGCCTCCTGGGGGTCCTGGAAGTTGAGCTCCAAGAAACTCCAGGTGCGGGTGTCCCAGTAACTCTGACAGTGAATCCAGATCCCTCTCGAAGATCAGCTGACCTCCGTTGCCCAACTGGTAAATCTTGTTGAATTGGGTCTCCATCTACAAGAATTAAGGATGAGGAAGTTAGTGAGGTGATCAAGTGTGTCAAATTTTTAAGTAGTAGTGTAAGAATTTTTGAGGATCATGAAGTCTTTGATAAAGAATCCACAAGGGTAAGAGAGGAGACAGTTTTTCATAAATACTCACTTTGGTTTGGAAACTAA
Source organism: Avena eriantha (assembly GCA_910589775.1). Lineage (NCBI taxonomy): Eukaryota > Viridiplantae > Streptophyta > Magnoliopsida > Poales > Poaceae > Avena > Avena eriantha. The sequence continues at coordinate 112,125,382 of OU342746.1, read as the reverse complement.
GTTTTTGTTTGGCGTCCATTCTAACTAGGGTCTCCTATGGTCAGGATGGCTCTGATACCAACTTGTCAACACCCGGATTTTTAATCCCAGATGCCCATTATGCCATACCTCACAATCCCATAATTACCATTTTTGTGAGACATAACGGATTGGATATCACAGTACATAATCCATTACAAACCATACATAAGGTTCTTACACAAATAAGGATCTCATGATCCAGTCTTAATACAACAAGCAGCGGAAATAAAGATAGCGTAGCGGTGGGGTCCATCTTCAGGGGCACAGGGAATGATGACGAAGGCAGATAGTCCTAGTTATCATAGCCGTGCTGCTGACAATCATCTTGATAATCTCCTTCATAGTCTGGCCATGATAATAGCCAGGGACAAAAGCCATGAGTACTCTTTAAGTACTCGCAAACTACCACTAACAAGTAGTATGAATCTAAGTTAAAAATGCTAACTCTATGCTTAACTACCAAGTTAAGTTTGAAACCTAAGCTGAGTTCTGAAGCAAAGAAAGATAAGATAAAATTCTAAAATCACTTAAGTTGGGGAAACTATTTTCATAAACACAACCCTGTTGTGGTCAAGTCAAGATTCATCATTCTTTTCAAAGTCTTTAGAAAACATCTGACAACGAAACAGTATGGCCATTCCAACTGTCCATAACCGCGGACGCGGCTATTCGAATAGTTTGACACTCTGCAGAGGTGGTACACTTTCACCACAAGATTCGATACATCTGTCAGGGATAACCCTGAATCATCATACTTAGTATGCAGATAATCAAACATAACTTTCCCTTTACACACCCTACTATAAGCACCTCTCCTATGAGCATGGCCTCCCAACCATGACCATCAGTCATCTTGGGCACTGCATAGGTGGACAACATTGAGAGGTAGCCTTAGCTCAAACCCCTCCCGTGAGGGAACTAATACTAATGCATATAAATTTCTAGCTAAGCCTTACCCAATTCAGGTAATGTGGTTGTTCGGTAAATTTGGAATGGTATCGCATCCGAATCCAACCATCAGTTTTATAAAAGGGTTAAGGCTCATGCCTCAACATTTTCATCAACATCAATCCTTTGTGTTTCTCAACACATGTCAAAACATCTCAATAGAATGACTCATCATTCCAAGGTTTTCATAATTCATTTTCACCAAGTGTTCCCATCTAAAGTGACTCAAGTTTTTGATCTACTCTAAACTACTAAGTTAAGAGTGTTCACTAAGGTGGTAAAGATGGGTTCAATCTCATGCCATAGAATGACATCTAAAGGTTTCTAAATAGGTCAAGTTTTATACTTTTTATGCTACCTTCAAAACAGGTAAAGAACTTTGTAGAACCTAAGAGGGGTAAACCTTGTAACTAAGACTTGGGGTACTATTAGTTAAATAAGGGGGGTGTGATCCAAGCATGCTTAAAGCATCTTGGCTAAACCATCTAGTTTGATTCTAGTTTGCTAAGTACTACACTTGCAAGGGCTAACTTGCAAGGGTTAATCTTGGATAGTGCTAGCTTGCTAATAGTAGCTGGCATTGTTAATGGTGGCTTGCCTTGGTTGGTGCAGTGGTTGAAGTTTTCTTCTTCTTCTTCTTGGTAGAACTCCTCCTCCTCGAGAGCTTGGTCAGTACTATCGTCTATAAATACATAGGGAGTGCACAATCACCAAACAATACATAACTAGGCTAGATAGCATTCTAAGACACACAATTCATGATTTATTATCATCACAAGCATCTCAAGTTCAAATCAAAAGTTTCCTTCTTTTTATTTTAGAAAAGTAATTTCTACTCATTAAAAAGAATTAACTAAAATTTAATATTCACCACCAACATATGGGATCATGTGGACACATGTCCTAACCACATATTCTAACATGTGGGAATGAGATTTAAGGGTTGGATCAATATTACTTTGGTTTAAGTTCATTATTTAATGATTTAGAGTGACTAGAAATGCCTATATAGCATTATTTTGGTACTAGTGCAAAGTCACTGCCTGTAAACCTTAATATTATTACATATTTAGATAGATGTGGTGAAATGTGATTTTTGAGAGTTGGAATCAACTCAAAAGCTAACTTGGTTGATTTTATAAAACTTTTGCAAGTTGCCAAAGCTTCTGTCTTCTTATTTTTATTAGGAGAGATCTATAACTCTAATTGAATTAAATCCAACGGGCTTGGATAGATCATCTTCATACCTTTAAGAAAAAATTGGTTTCATGCAATTTGGATTTGTAAAACTCACAGAATTGATTTTTGAAATACTGGACAGAAACTAGATTTAACAAAAAAAGAAAAATCCAGATTTGAATCGTGGGCTAGCGCGGGAAAAAGAATGGGCCGGCCCAGTGGCGCTCCGCAGCGCGGGGATCAGCTGACAGGGGGGTCCCGCGTGTCAGCGGAACTTAAAACACGAAACGGTACGTGCGCTGTGGGCCGTGCGATTAGAAGCTAGATCTACGGCTGAGGGTCGTCGTCGACGACGAACAGGTCGCCAGCGAGCTCGAACCCTAGCGGCTCGGTGGGGGTCTGCTAGGGCGTACCAGGGCTCCAGCAGGGTCGGCGAGGCGGGCAAACGACGTGGAATACGACGGCGAGGCGAGGCGTGGTCGCGGCGGAGCTTGGGGCGGTCGCAATCAACGGCGCCCTTCTCCTCCCGAGGCGGCGGCTCCGGCTCCAATTCCGGCGAGCTGCTGCTCCACTTGCTCCGGCTAGAGGTGGGTGAGGTTCGGAGAGGTGAGGGGAGTGGAATGGTGTGGAGAAGAGAGGCTGGGGAGGGCTCCTTTTATAGGCTCGACGGTGAGACCGAGCGGGATGGGTGGTCAACGGTGGCGACATGGATACGGCGAGGTAGGGGCATGGCTGGGGGTGGCGATCGATGGGCGATTCCCTGGCGGTGCTCTAGAGCTTAAATGTGGCCGTAGGGGCGGTGGCACGCGGTCGGGAACGGGCGGTGCACTAAGCGCGGGCGGCGGTGTTCGGCGCGGTTCTTCCAGGATGCTGGTTGCGGGGCTGTTAACGAGGATGTCTGGGCAGTTGCTGGGCCTGCTGCGGTTGCTGCCACGCAAGGCTAGGGCTTGGCGAGGCCGGTGCTGCTCTGGCGGGCGCGGCGCTCCGAGGTGATCGGCATGGTGGACAGAGGCATGGGCACGAGCAACTGGGGGTAGTCCTCTGCTCGATTTTGGTCGGGGGCTGGTCGAGGCGGTGCGGTGTGATGGCGCTTGTCGGCCAGAGGGCGAAGGAGAGCACGGGGCGACTTGGGGCGAGTTGTCCATGGTCGACTTGGCGCATGGCGTCGGGCGGCTTGGCACTCGAGCAGCTAGGGGAGGGGGAGAGAGAGCTAGGGCCGGGATTTTAGCTGGGGGGACAAGGGGACTGAGTTAGGCCCAAATGGTGACAAAAATTATTGCACACTATAGTGTTTTGAATTTGGCAAGATTTGTGTCTGCCACCTGTTTGATGAAATGGCCGAAAGCGAAAAAGTTTTGAATTTTGGTTTCAAAATTTTTGGGTGTTCTCCACTAATGCTAGGTAGTCTCTGGCTGCAAGGGTTTTGAAAGTGGAGCTCAAAAAGATGGTTTTTGAAATAAGGGTGATCTATGCATATGCATTAGATTCAATTTTAAACTGCCATTTAAATTAGTTTACAGAATGTTTTTAGCAGATCAAAAGGTGGTGCAATGATCAAGGGGTGCAATGGGGTACTAGCAAGGGGTGCAATGATCAAGAATTGTTTCTGTTAAAATTTGAGTACTAGGAATAGCCAAAGTAGGCATGAGAGTTAAATTTGCCAAAATGACCATTCCTCATTTTTAATTCTTTTTTATTTGATTTTCTTTAGGAAAACTTTGGGAATGATGTAGATGATGTTTAAATCACCTAAGAAACATTTTAAAAGCATTGGATCATTCAATCATGGCAATTCAAACAACTCCTAATTTAAATGCGCACATATATGAATGCTTTCATATTAGCTTTGGAAAAAAATTGTTAACCCCATTTTTGATTGATTTGGTCTTTATAAGCTTGGATTGAAGTTTTGGGATGTTACAGCGCTGAAGGGGTAAGGAGGGCTACCAGTCGTTGATCTATGGACGATGGACGACAGACGGGGTTCTTCAACCTCTGTCTGGCGCGAGGGAGGGGGAAACCCTAGGTTCCACCGGTGGGGGTCAGGGAGCTCACCTGAGGGCTCGCCGGTGTCGGGGAGGCGGTGGAGGAGACGTAGTGGACGATGGCGACTTCAACAGTGGGTGGCAAGTCCGGTTTCCGCGTCGGGGAGGGGTTCACCCGACGGCGCCCACGGTGGTGCTCTCGGGAGCTCGCCATAGGTGTTGCTCTGAAAGCTCCTGAGCAGATAGAGGGACATGGTTAGATGCAGGGGAGCCTAGAGGTCCCAAATATGCCACATGCACGGGGAGGGGAGCAGGAAAGGGAGCACATAGCTCGATCCATAGAGATGACCGAGAGGGGGAGGTTCTTCTTCTCCAGCACCATGCAAGAACAGGGGCTAGGTGGGAAGGAGCAGGGGAGCTATATGGAGGTTGTGGAGGGGATCTGAGGCACTGGGGAAGGTCGGGGTCGATCCTTTACTCCACTACTCGAGGGAGACCGAGATGAGAGCTAGCTCTCCTCCATGGCGATGGGGAGTAGAGGTGATGGATCTAGAGCTCTCTGGGAGGTCAGGGTAGGGTGAGGGGGAGGAATGAGGGAGCAGGAGGAAGTGGGGTGGTCTTTGTCCCTTATGAACCGAGAGGTAGTGGTCTACGGTGCACTCGGTTTATGGGAGCAAGAGGGAGAGGTAAAAACCAGGGGTGGATGTTGTGGGCAATGGAGTGGTTTCTGGTGTGGGCTAAGGGCAGAGTAGAGGTGAGATGGCTGTTGTAAGAAGTAAAGAGAAGGTGTGACCAATGGGTGCATCTCGCCTTCCTCCAAGCACTAAAGGACAAGGGGAAGGGGTGCTATAGTGCATTGCTACAGTGTAGCTCGACCAGAGGGGTGTGCTGGGGCAGTGGAGGCTTGCTGTGGAAGGCTTGAGGGGTTTTGACTTGATATGGATCAACATCTTGGAAATAGGCAAGATTGGCAATGTAGATGATCATGATGGAAGTCTCAAATCTTGGCTTAGGCAAGATGAACAAAAGAAGCTGGTAGATAGAGGGGGCCAAGATACCCCTCTAGGAAATATTTGAGGTTTTTCCATGATTTATAAGTCCTCCTAAATCCATTTGTTCAAAAACTGCAGAAGTAGTTTCTAGAGGGTCATTTGATAAATTTACATTGGACAAGTGGAGTTTTTGATGTGATATTGTCCCAAATAGGAATACACACTTAGGGTAATTTTCCCAAGATTTATTGAGGTGGGAAAGTATTTTTAAAGAATTATTTCTTGTTTCTGCCATTTAAGAAAATGGGGACAAAGAAATAATAAAGCTCTTCAAAAATATTTATTTTTGAAGTGGGAAGATAGGTTATGATATATGGGCCTCAAAAGTGCTTAGATTTGGGGCAGTGTTGTGGCAAAAACAAAACTTTCCCTTATGGAAGAGGTTTTGAAGAATTGGTCTATTAATGAATTAAATTGATTTGGAGCCAAAATAATTATGGATAATATTTTATAAATCTTGATGATCAAGGTATATGATGTATACAAGGTGTAGCAAGCATTTTCAACCTTGGTATTGGAGATTCCAAGTTGATTTTGGTGAGAACTAGAGATTTGGGGATCTTGGGTAAGATTGTTTTCATGCCACCAAAACCTTGTTGGATCTTGGAGCTCAGGGCTCCCATTGGGGCATGGGGTATATGGTTTGCTAGAACAAGTGACTTATATTTCAATGGTGTAGGTGTTTGAGCTTGATCTTGCTTGAGCTCACCATGACAAGCTTTCAAACTTTGAATAAAATAAGCCTGCCAAAGCAGGTTATCATCTAGCCTTCAAAACATTGTGGGTGTAAACATCTCAAGGATCCAATTGGATAAAGTGAAGTAGGTAAACATAGACCTACATGAGTGGAACGCAACCATGCAAATAGTTGGTCCAAAGAAGGTTGGATGGTGGTGTGAGCTTATACCAAAGTAGGCATGTTGACTAGATTTGCAGGAAAAGTTATCTTCTTGCCTGCAAAACAATCAAGAACAAGTGGGTAGGAGGATGATATAACCAAGGTCAATAGTGGGCCTTGGTAGTCCTTAGGATGGTTAACAAGTTGGTCCAAGTGCATTACCAAAAATGCACAAGGGTTGAGAAAGAGAGGCATTCAAAACGGTGATGTTGAAACAGTTTCCAGACTTAGTGAAATTTGAGACCGCCATCGAGACCGCCATGAACTCCTCGACCTCTGGTACGTGTCCACGGTCTCCCAGCCCTTGTAGAATCGCCGGAACCTCATCGGCCGACGCTCCGCCGCCGCGCGCAGCCAGTCAGCGCCGCCCATCTCCGGCCAGGTCGCTAGGGACCGTTAGATCTTGCGTCTGCGACTAGGATTAGATCGTGGACGAACCGGTACGGGTTAATCTAATCCGTCTGTTGTCACTTAAGATCCAACGGCCCACAGCGGTCGATCCGACCGAACCGGTACGGGCCAATTAGATTGCGCCACGTCGCCCAGGATTATCTGTTTAAATAGAAATTAGACAGATTTTGTATTAAACTTAGAAAATCCATAACTTTTGTTCCACAATTCAGAAAAATGCAAATTTGGTGTCTATGGATTCAGAAAAATAAGACCTTTATTATAGAGGCCTTGTTTCACACATTTGCCTCTGAAAAATTGGAATTATAGGCGGAACCTTTTTAGGAGTATTTTGCTCACAAAAATTATTCTATAAAATGTTTTGGGGTATTTCTTATGTATTTAGATGAGGTATTTTACCCTATGTACTGTAGACTCTGTAAATTATAGAGTTGTGTTCATATCATTGCATTTGCATGCATTCATGTTTTTTGTAATGTTTTATTGATTGAATTATTGTTGTTGTATTGATCTTGTGTAGGTAGTGTGGATTGTGAAGTTTCTTGCTGTGAGGATTGTACCTATTGCCCTAGCTACCAAGGCAAGTGATATTTCATCTTATGTCCTATTATTTTCACTATTGCACTAGTGTTATTTTGGTAGATCTTAGCATGGTAGGGTTATTTATATGTTACTATACTATGCTATCCTATCCTATAGATTATATCTTGGTAGTATCTCCTAGTTGAAAGACTTCGAATGCTAGATTGCTTAGCCATGCTATTAGAATTCTTTGGTGGAATATACACATGAGATAGTATAGAAATATATTATTTTGTTTAACTAAGAAAACAACTAATATTAATGAAACACCTGGGTGGAATGTGACTTGCTTGGATTATGTTGAGTGGTTACTCAGGGGCCATTTCTATGGTCAGCTGGTGTATCACACTTGTGGATGGCCACCCAGGAACAAAGAGATTGGAGACATTCTTGTCATGAAGCTTCTAGTGCAGCCACATGGCATATGGGCTCTGCCTTGACCAACTAAGTTGCAAGAACTCAGCCAGACGGACAGAAGGTGGTAGATGTGGTAGGATGGAACGCGTCCGTGGTGGTCTGAGGGATTGCTTCTGAAAAGGCTCGTCTCGATGCATGTCGAGTCTTGTGGGGAAAGTGCACCACCTCTCGAGAGGGTAAAACTAAGTACTTAGTCGTGTCCCCGGTTACGGACAATTTCTGAGCCTCAAGACAGTGAAGTAGTTCAATAATCTCCTCATCCAAATTTCTCTAAGTTAAAACTTGTGGGTGAACAAGGGTAGAGGTTCAGTGATGTCTATCATTGGTACCTTAATGTTGAATGAGAAAACTTACTCTTCAAAAATTATAAGTTAAACTATTTTTTGCAAAGCCAGCCATAACCCCACTTAGCCATATATTCATGTAGTTGTTGGATTATACTAAGTATATGGTATCACTTGCCAATACAATTCCAAATGTATTGACCCTTGTGGCTATAACTTATTATGTTGCAGGATACTCTGATGATGAGTAGGGTTGCGGGTCTACACTCGACATGCTTGCCTGTGGCACATGAAGATTAAAGACTCTATTATTACTATGCTATGTAATGTGAACTTTAAGTGTCTTAGCCTTGGGCTAAGTGAGTTGTAAGAACCATTATATTCCTGGATACGCGATGTAATAATGACCTTTGTTTCTGTGTACTTCATCTTAAACTATGGGTGCTAGCATTTTCGATCAAGGGACTAGCACTACAATCACAGGGATCTTACCTTTTTATGGTGAGATCTTACAGATGGTATCAGAGCACAGTGTTTCCTGTAGGTTCGTGACCCTAGAATGGATTAGACCAAGGAAAACCCTTAGGAAAAATAACTCTATATTCCAACCTTACACTTGTCTATTCATCTCGTAAAGCTTTCCCTAATCATCCTTCTCATCTATTTTTGTAGATGTCCACCATCAATGAATCTGTCAAGAAGGGACCACTGATGACTATGACCCTGGAGTGTGAGACAGAATTTCCCAATGTACTCAAGAACCTCATGCTCGGCTTGGGGATGAATGGTTAAGCCGTGTACAAGGGATTTCCAGTGATAGATGAAGGACAAGAGTATTGGTGGGTGCAACTCCATTTGTACAAGGACAAGGAGGACGATTCCAAGAGTACGGGATTCTGCATGTTCACCAACTCTGAAATGCACCCATCATTCTTTGACTCTGCAAGGAATGCTGCATGGAAAGCTATTGAGGAACTTGGGGAGAGACTCAAGTATAGAATGCTCAATACTCAAGAAGATCTCAAGGAGGAGAAGCGTCTTGTCCAAGACTCAAAGGCCACTGTGAAACGCCTAAGTAAGGATATCATAGGCCTAGCTTTGGAGCTATGTGACCAAGACAAGCAGATTGCTGCCAAGGATGCCCAGATTGCCACCTTGGTTAAGAAGGAGTGAGATATTAGTTGGACCACCACCCTTGGCGTTTTATCACGTTAGTATTTTGATCATACCAACCTATGTGGTATGGCAAAAATAAGTTATGTCTAGAACCTTGAGTGCTTGATTTGAATAATGTATTGCTACTTGGAGTGTTCTGTTGGTTGATTTTTATTTTGTGACTTGTGTTTACTTCTTTATTGTGTGTTACTGATTTTCTCCATACTATGCAAAAGATGCTGAATTTCGTCTACGGCACGGCTGAGGATTTCAAGGGGACTTGCTTTGGGACTCATATGTTGGAGCTAGTCCAAGTGCTCGCTCTTCCAATCCCTACCATTCAGGGACTTCAGCTAAGGAAGTTTCAGAGGAAGGACTTATGGGGATTCAGAGTTACCCAACTAGGACGTGAGACAGAGCCCCAAACCGGGGAGATTGCCTTCAAGATTCTCCATGATGACATGGAGAGGGGCCTCGACTACACTATGTAGGAGCTGTTGGGACGCCTATGTGGACGTCACTCTTCTGAGATCAGGAGCCACTACTTCCACTTCTTTGGGAGACACGACGAGGATGGAGAGCCTATTGTGTTGGACGAGGCCACTAAGGAGTCTATCAAGCCCGTGCATCACTACCTCCAGGACTTAGAGAGCCTTATTAGACACCCTGATACTGATAGGACCAATGTGATGCTTACTAACGATGAACTACGAGTCCAACTTAAGGAGAAGGACAAGGCCTTCTTGGAACAGGAAAATCGAATCAAGGAAATGGAGAAGAAGTTTGAAGACCAAGAGAAGAAATTCAAGAGCCAAGAGAAGAGAGTTCAGGAGAAGAACAAGAATATTAGAGATTTGGAGACCGAGTTAGAGCTTGAAGACATTGAGCTGGAAGCGGATCACGAGGTGATAGAGAGGCTACGCACTCAGAAGAGAGAGTTATAGACAAAGATCGATGCTCTAACTACAAGTTTGGAGGAATACAAGGCAGGGTTCGCAGCAGCAGGACTTGCTCTAGTGGAGGAGGAAGTCGACATGGAGGAGTAGTGATACTATTCCCTCTACCTATCATTATATTATTACTATGTGCATAGGTCATACCGACTTGTGGGTGACTATGCTAGTATGTTTATTTTCGCAAACTCTGTCATTGCTGTGATGTTGAACTTGCATGTGCCTGTTTGTCTGATTGTTGTTTTTATTAGGGTTATCTATCATTACTTACCCTTATTAAACCCACAGATGCCTCCCCGATGCAACAACGAGGACGACAATGGCAATGGAATGCAGCAGATGATGGCTGCGCACACCCAACTGATGGAAATGATGACTCAATTCATGGCAACCTAGAATCAGAACAACAAGAATAACAATAACAACAACCAGAACAATCCACCACCTCTGGATATGCTGACCAGATTTCAAGGCTGAGACCTGCTAAGTTCTCGGGTACCACTGACCCCATGGTAGCAAATGATTGGTTACGCTCTGTGAATAAGGACCTAGTCACGGTGGGATGCACAGATGCAGAAAAGGTCAAATTTGCAGCACACTTATTGGAAGGTCATGCAGCTACTTGGTGGGACAATTTCCAAGTTACTCACCCTATTGAGGAAGTGACTTGGGCAATGTCTGAAGATGGGTTTCGCACCACTCACATCTCTTCTAGAATAATGGGGTTGAAGAAAAAGGAGTTTCATAACCTCAAGCAACGGCACCGCAGTATTTCTGAATACATCGAAGAGTTCAATAATTTGTCACGTTATGCACCCGATGATGTTGATACTGATGCAAAGAGAAAGGAGAAGTTCCTAGATGGGCTGAATGATGAAATTTCTATGCAACTATCTGTCGCATATGTTCCAACTTATCAATCCTTGTGTGATAAAGCTACCACCCTGGAAAACAAGATGAAACAAGTGGAGGGTAGAAAGAGGAAGCACCATTTTGATAAGTTTGGATCAGGATCTCCTCACAAGCGCTCTCATGGCGAAGGAAGTGGGAGTTCAGGATTCCACAAGAATGGGAATCATAATAACCATCGTAACAAAAACCACCACCATGATGGAAACAACCATCGTGGTCATAACAAAAGTGGATTTAGGAACAACCACAACGGTCATGGCCATGGAAACCAAAATGGTCAGAATCGTCACAGTCAGCCAGCAAAGAAAGACATTAGTCAGGTGGAATGCTTCAAGTGCAAGAAGACAGGGCACAATGCTAATGAATGCCCGGAGAAGAAGACTGATGGGGCTAAGCCAAACCCATTCCAAAAGGGTCATGTGAATCACATTAATGTGGAATAAATCCAAGAAGGATCTGATGCCGTGATCGGTAAGTTCAAGATTAATTCCTTTCCTGCACTTATCCTTTTTGATACTGGCGCATCGCATTCATTCATTTCAAGAGCATTTGTAATCCAAAACGAACTCTCCACTGAAACCATTGGATGTCCCATTAAAGTAAGCTCCCCGGGTGGAGAAATGATAGTAAATTCTGGGTGCCGACAGATCATCCTAGAAATTGGAAAGAACAAGTTTCTGGTTAGTTTAATAATCCTAGAGTCCCAAGGATTAGATGTAATATTAGGGATGGACTGGCTGACCCATTATGAAGGGGTGATTGATTGTGCGAAGCGAACTGTTATGCTCACCACTCCAGAAAAGAAAAGGATCAGGTTCAAGTCTAACTTTGAACCCAAGGGGAGCAAGGTTAATTCTCTTAAGGGGGTTAGCCTAGACAGTGTGCCAATAGTGAAGGAGTACCCAGATGTGTTCCCCGAGGAATTACCTGGCATGCTACCCGATAGGGATGTGGAGTTTCTGATAGACCTACTGCCAGGAACGGGGCCTATAGCAAAGATACCTTATAAAATGTCGGTGGACAAGTTAAAAGAACTCAAGAAACAGCAAGGAGAACAGTTGAAAAGGGATTTATCCAACCAAGTTCGTCGTCTTGGGGTGCACCAGTCTTGTTTGTTGAGAAGAAGGACCGAAGTCAAAGGCTATGCATAGATTACCGTTCACTTAATGAAGTAACCATAAAGAATAAATATCCCCTGCCTAGAATAAATGATCTCTTCGGTCAGCTAGAGGGAGCATGTGTGTTCTCAAAAATTGATCTTTGATCAGGATACTTCCAACTAAAGATTAGAGAACATGATATACCTAAGACCGTATTCACCACTAGATATGGGTTGTATGAATATACAGTGATGCCGTTTGGATTGACTAATGCACCGGCCTACTTCATGAACATGATGAATAAGGTATTCATGGAATTCCTTGACAAGTTCGTAGTGGTATTCATCGATGATATATTGGTATATTCCAAGAGCAGCAAAGAACATGAAGAACAACTACGCCTGATTCTAGAGAAACTCGGGGAACATAAACTTTATGCCAAGTCCAGCAAATGTGAATTTTGGATGAATGAAGTGGGTTTTCTTGGGCACATAGTATCAGGAAATGGTATAGATGTTGATCCAGCAAAAGTGGCAGTTGTGAAAGAATGGGAACCTCCTAAATCGGTTAAAGAAATTCGTAGTTTCCTTGGCCTAGCAGGGTACTATTGGAGGTTCATTGAGAATTTCTCTAAGATAGCAAAGCCCATGACTGATCTGCTAAAGAAGGAGAAGTTTAATTGGACAGAAGCTTGCGAAACCAGCTTTCTGGAATTGAAAAAGAGACTAGTGTCAGCACCAGTGTTATGTTTGCCAGACTTTGAGAAAGACTTTCAAGTATATTGTGATGCATCTCATCAAGGTTTAGGAGGTGTACTGATGCAGGAAGGTAGAGTTGTAGCGTATGCATCAAGGCAACTCAAAAATCATGAAGTGAACTATCCTACTCATGATCTAGAGTTGGCATCTGTGGTACATGCCTTAAAAACATGGAGGCATTATCTTATGGGAAAACATTGTGAAATGTTCACTGATCACAAGAGTCTGAAATACATTTTTACACAGAAAGAACTCAACATGAGACAAAGAAGATGGCTAGAACTTATCAAAGATTACGACTTAAGTTTGCAATACCACCCTGGAAAGGCAAACGTCGTAGACGATGCATTAAGCCGCAAGGCTTATGTAAATGGCCTCAATAAAGGAGAATTGCCGAAGGAGTTATGTGCCCAATTTACAGAGCTGAGACTTGAGATAGTGCCTGAAGGGTACCTCGCAACCTTGGAAGTGCAACCCACACTAATGAACAGAATTCAAGAAGCCCAACAGTTGGACAAAGAAATAGAAGAAATCAAAAGTAAAGTTAGTGAAGGCAAGGCAAAAGGATTCCATGTAGATGATCAAGGAATCCTATAGTACAAAAAACGTATTTGTGTTCCGCGGGATCTTGAACTTAAGAAGTTGATCTTACAGGAAGCGCACAACTCACCATATTCAATTCATCCTGGCAATACTAAGATGTATATGGATGTTAAGGAGAGGTTTTGGTGGAATAATTTAAAGAAGGACATAGCAGAGCACATTGCCTTGTGCGACGTGTGCAGTCGTGTAAAGGCAGAACATCAGAAACTGGCAGGATTATTACAACCACTACCAATACCTGATTGGAAATGGGATAAAATTGGTATGGACTTTGTTACTGGACTGCCCAGGACTAAATCCGGAAACGATTCTATATGGGTTATCGTTGACCGCTTGACAAAAGTTGCCCATTTCATACCAGTAAAGACCACTTATACAAGTGCAAAGTTAGCCAAGATATACATGAATAGAATTGTATGTTTGCATGGGGTACCTAAAAGTATCGTATCTGACAGAGGGACTCAATTCACTTTGCACTTTTGGCGACAACTTCACGAGTCACTGGGAACTCGGTTAGAATTTAGCACTGCATTTCATCCGCAAACTGATGGGCAGACAGAAAGGACCAATCAAATATTGGAAGATATGCTAAGAGCATGTGCGTTAGATTATGGATCTAGTTGGGATGAAACTCTACCATACGCAGAATTTTCCTACAATAATAGCTATCAATCAAGCATAGAAATGGCTCCATTTGAATTCCTTTATGGAAGGAAGTGTACTACACCGTTGCTATCGAATGGAGTAGGAGAAAGAAATTTGTTTGGGCCAGACCTAATCAAGGAGGCTGAAGAGAAAGTCAAGATGGTAAAGGATAGGCTAAAGGTAGCCCAATCTCGGCAGAAGAGCTATGCTGATCCAAAACGTAGAGAGGTTACCTATGAGGTTGGTGATAGAGCTTATCTCAGGGTATCACCACTTTGTGGTGTGAAAAGATTTGGAATCAAAGGAAAATTAGCACCACGCTATGTAGGACCTTTCAAGATTTTAAGCCGCAAAGGAGAAGTGGCATATGAGATAGAATTACCAGAATATCTGTCAGCAGTTCATAATGTATTCCATGTCAGTCAGCTGAAAAAGTGTCACCCAGAGATGGAAGAAACTTCGCTGAGAGACACTATACCATTAGAGGAAGTTCAGCTAGAGAATGATCTCACTTATGAAGAGAAACCTATTAAGATTCTGGAGACAGCAGAAAGAATTACCCGTACCAAGACAATCAAATTCTGCAAAGTGCAATGGAACCATCACACTGAATCAGAAGCAACCTGGGAGCGAGAGGATGAACTTCGGAGAGATCACCCTCACCTACTTGCTAGCCAACCCGAATCTCGAGGGCGAGATTCATCTTAAGGGGTTAGATTTGTAACATCCCAAAATTTTCATCTGAAAATCATCATCATAGCATTCAAATCATCATGGAATGTACTACTTTGCATTAGATTTATCCTCCAAAAATTTGGTGAAATTTTGAGACTTTTGGGGCACTTTTGCTAAATTCGAAGAAAACTAGAAAAGAAATTCAAAAAGAAAAAGAAAAGGAGGGAAATAATTTTCAAACTGCAGCAGCAGTTCTGGCCCTTTTGGCCCAACCGGCCCAGCTAGCCCACCCGGCCTCCGTCTTCCCCTCTCTGTTTTTCCGCACACCCCGTCAACCCACCCCCACTCACTTACCACTGGGCCCCGCGCCACGTCAACGCCACCTCAGCATCTTCCACGCAAACGGCCGGCGCCCCCTCCACCTCCTTTGCCGTTACCAAGTCCGGTTGAATTCGAGCGTTACAGCGATTAAATCGCAATCACCACCGCCCCTTCTTAATCCGCTCCCCCTCCTCGATAGATTCCCCCAGCCACTGCCCCTGGAGAGCCCCCAGGCTCCCCAATTGCCAGCTCAAACCGCCGCCACCCGAAGCTACTCCGCGACAATTCCGGTGAGCTCCGGCCATGTCGTGCCCTTCTCTCTGTCCTATCTTGATTGCTGTGTACTGGCGCGTGTTTTAACCCC
The DNA here is from genome assembly GCA_910589775.1 of Avena eriantha. Lineage (NCBI taxonomy): Eukaryota > Viridiplantae > Streptophyta > Magnoliopsida > Poales > Poaceae > Avena > Avena eriantha. The sequence goes on along the minus strand of OU342746.1, from coordinate 112,110,119 downwards.
GGACGTGTGCTTCCTTTTGCACCAGGTCGACGACGCAGTCAACTCCGGCGAACTCCCTCTGCCGCCGCCGTCCATCGCTTGTTCCGGTGAAGGTAGGGTTTCTGCCGCCCTCTTTTGGCCTCTGCTAGATCGTGCTGATTCGGGCACGTCTCACTGACCCCTTATCTTGCTTGCCCGAGCCCCAGGTCACCGTCTCCGACACCGAGCCGCGAGCTCCACCGTCTACTCAACTCCGGCGAGGGATCAAGGCCAGGCCAGAGCACCTCCCGCACCGCCATGACCTCCATCGAGACCGCCACGACCTCCTTGACCTCTGGTACGTGTCCACGGTCTCCCAGCCCTTATACAATCGCCGGAACCTCATCGGCCGACGCTCTGCCGCCACGCGCAGCCAGTCAGCGCCGCCCATCTCCGGCCAGGTCGCTAGGGACCGTTAGATCTTGTGTCTGCGACTAGGATTAGATTGTGGACGAACCGGTACGGGTTAATCTGATCCGTCTGTTGTCACTTAAGATCCAACGGCCCACAGCGGTCGATCCGACCGAACCGGTACGGGCCAATTAGATTGCGCCACGTCGCCCAGGATTATCTGTTTAAATAGAAATTAGACAGATTTTGTAGTAAACTTAGAAAATCCATAACTTTTGTTCCACAATTCAGAAAAATGCAAATTTGGTGTCTATGGATTCAGAAAAATAAGACCTTTATTATAGAGGCCTTGTTTCACACATTTTCCTCTGAAAATTGGAATTATAGGCGGAACCTTTTTAGGAGTATTTTGCTCACAAAAATTATTCTATAAAACGTTTTGGGGTATTTCTTATGCATTTAGATGAGGTATTTTACCCTCTATACTGTAGACTCTGTAAATTATAGATTTGTGTTCATATCATTGCATTTGCATGCATTCATGTTTTTTGTAATGTTTTATTGATTGAATTATTGTTGTTGTATTGATCTTGTGTAGATTGTGTGGATTGTGAAGTTTGTTGTTGTGAGGATTGTACCTATTCCCCTAGCTACCAAGGCAAGTGATATTCATCTTATGTCCTATTATTTTCACTATTGAACTAGTGTTATTTTGGTAGATCTTAGCATGGTAGGGTTATTTATATGTTACTATACTATGCTATGCTATCCTATAGATTATATCTTGGTAGTATCTCCTAGCTGAAAGACTTCGAATGCTAGATTGCTTAGCCATGCTATTAGAATTCGTGGGTGGAATATACACATGAGATAGTATGGAAAGATATTATTTTGTTTAACTAAGAAAACAACTAATATTAATGAAACACCTGGGTGGAATGGGACTTGCTTGGATTATGTTGAGTGGTTACTTAGGGGCCATTTCTATGGTCAGCTGGTGTATCACACTTGTGGATGGCCACCCAGGAACAAAGAGATTGGAGACATTCTTGTCATGAAGCTTCCAGTGCAGCCACATGGCATATGGGCTCTGCCTTGACCAACTAAGTTGCAAGAACTCAGCCAGACCGACAGAAGGTGGTAGATGTGGTAGGATGGAATGCGTCCGTGGTGGTCTGAGGGATTGCTTCTGAAAAGGCTTGTCTCGATGCATGTCGAGTCTTGTGGGGAAAGTGCTTAGCCGTGTCCCCGGTTACGGACAATTTCTGAGCCTCAAGACAGTGAAGTAGTTCAATAATCTCCTCATCCAAATTTCTCTAAGTTAAAACTTGTGGGTGAACAAGGGTACAGGTTCAGTGATGTCTATCATTGGTACCTTAGTGTTGAATGAGAAAACTTACTCTTCAAAAATTATAAGTTAAACTAGTTTTTGCAAAGCCAACCATAACCCCACTTAGCCATATATTCATGTAGTTGTTGGATTATACTAAGTATATGGTATCACTTGCCAATACAATTCCAAATGTATTGATCCTTGTGGCTATAACTTATTATGTTGCAGGATACTCTGATGATGAGTAGGGTTGCGGGTCTACACTCGACATGCTTGCCTATGGCACATAAAGATTAAAGACTCTATTATTACTATGCTATGTAATGTGAACTTTAAGTGTCTTAGCCTTGGGCTAAGTGAGTTGTAAGAACCATTATATTCCTGGATACGCGATGTAATAATGACCTTTGTTTCTGTGTACTTCATCTTAAACTATGGGTGCTAGCATTTTCGATCCAGGGACTAGCACTGCAATCACAGGGATCTTACCTTTTTATGGTGAGATCTTACAAAAACATTTGGTAAAACTTTTTCCGGGGTCTTCCCATCCTCTAGTTTTGCTTCGGCTAAAACGGGTCTCCAAAGGGGCATGGTGGATATACACCATCTATTCTACTAGGGACAAGTAGGTGTCACCAAGGGGGTTGTACTTAATAGTACAAAGGTGTAATTGTTCGGAGGAGCCGAATCACTACCATATATATATATCATCAACATATAGTAAAAACCATGCAGTTTTAATAAACAGTAGATAAAACATGCATAAGTAAAATAGTAGGACAAGGCTCATGAGCAAGAAGGTGGCTTGCCTGAGGATCAGCAATATGGCAATATGTCCCTGGACTTCTTCTTTAGAATAGCCAAAATACCAACATCAATAAGAAATACCACTTATCCCGCTCTCCGATTTCATCGCAACTATCGTCGTCCAGACAACGCATGCAAACAAACCAAGCCACAATCAACACAAGGCATACAAGCACCAATACAATATAGCAAGCAATGGAATAATACATAATTAAGATTTAGATGGTTTTGAGAGGATTGGTTTGAGGAGATTGAGATGGCCTTGGAGAAGGGAATGAATACCCCTTAGGATTTATAGTCTAGAACTACCTAAGAGATGGATTTTTGGGCAAGACCATATTCACTATGTTACCATTGTAAAAACATGATACCAACAGATAGGTATTGATAAAATGAAACCAAAAAAAGTGGTTTCACTATTTTATCAATTACAAAAGATTTATAGTGATTTTTATAGTGAATTAAGACTCTAGTTTTAGGGAATAATTCACCAGAAAAGTTCTGGAGCTCCAAACATTATTTCCTTGGAGGTCTAGGTTCGTTTTGTTGTACTTGTTCAGTGAGAGTTGGAATTAAGTCAATATATTTACCAGAATGCCCTCAAGAAATTCCCAAAGGCAGTTCTGTGGGGGTTTTGTCCTTTTCTCCAAATTAAATATACAGTAGCTATAAATTTGATTCCAAGGGCACAGTGTAGGTATTTGTAATACCTTTCTGTAGAAATTGGAATCACCCTTTTTGGAGCTGTATAGATACTGTAGTGAATTTAGAGGTGAATAAACCATGCACAGAATAGTTTAATCCACAGAAAAATATCCAAGGCTCAATAATTCATGAGCTCCTGGATTTTGATAGGCCTTAGTGTACCACATCAAGGGTAATTGGATTTGGGTCAATTGGACTTATGATTTGGTCTAGGGAATTTTCTAAAGTCTGAAAGCCTCTATTTTTGCTATGTTTACTACAGGAGAACGAAAGCTCCACTTGGATCTAGGCCAAGTCCATTAGAGAGGAACAGGTAATGCCTACTAGGGGGAGTTGGTTTTACTCGAATTGGAGTTGTAAAACTCCTTGGAGAATTTATCTAGTAAAAATGATATGTTGTGGTGGATTAATCTCCAGGAAATACTGGAATATAATTTGGGCAAGGGACTTGATCTGCAGGTTGCAGAAAAAAAATCTGCATAAGGAAATGATAAGATCTTTCTAATTTAAGTCACATCACATTTTTGTTTTGACTTAATCCTAACAGGTATAATACAGATCTGGAGAGAAACATATTGCTTAAAAGAAAAAAGGGGGAGTCAGGCTGGATCTGCTGGAAACTGGGCCGCACAGTGGAGAATCGGTCCACCCAGGGCGAGCTGGGTGCGGGAAGGAGTTTTCGGGCCCGACAGGCGGGACCCAGCGGTCATTCACAGGGGATGCCGAAGGTGTAAGGAGGGCTACCAGCCGTTGATCTATGGACGATGGATGGCAGACGGGGTTCTTCAACCTCTGTCCGACGCGAGGGAGGGGGAAACCCTAGGTTCCGCCGGCAGGGGTCAGGGAGCTCACCTGAGGGCTCGCCAGCGTCGGGGAGGCGGTGGAGGAGACGCAGTGGATGACAGCGACTTCAACTGTGGGCGGCAAGGCCGGTTTCCGCATCGGGAGGGGTTCACCCGACGGCGCCCACGGCGGTGCTCTCGGGAGCTCGCCGGAGGTGCTACTCTGAAAGCTCCTGAGCAGAGAGAGGGACATGGTTAGATGCAGGGGAGCCTGGAGGTCCCAAATATGCCACATGCACGGGGAGGGGAGCAGTGAAGGGAGCACGTAGCTCGATCCATGGAGATGACCGAGAGGGGGAGGTTCTTCTTCTCCAGCTCCATGCAGGAACAGGGGCTAGGTGGGAAGGAATAGGGGAGCTATATGGAGGCTGTGGCGGGGATCTAGGGCACTAGGGAAGGTCGGGGTCGATCCTTTACTCCACTACTTGAGGGAGACTGAGATGAGAGCTAGCTCTCCTCCATGGCGATGGGGAGTAGACGAGATGGATCTAGAGTACTCTGGGAGGTCAGGGGAGGGTGAGGGGGAGGAATGAGGGAGAAGGAGGGAGTGGGGTGGTCTCTCGCCCTTATGAACCGAGAGGGAGTGGTCTAGGGTGCACTCGGTTTATGGGAGCAAGAGGGAGAGGTAAAAACCAGGGGTGGATGTTGTGGGCAATGGAGTGGTTTCTGGTGTGGGCTGAGGGCAGAGTAGAGGTGGGATGGCTGTTGTAGGAAGTAAAGAGAAGGTGTGACCAATGGGTGCATCTCTCCTTCCTCCAAGCGCTAAAGGACAAGGGGAAGGGGTGCTACAGTGCATTGCTACAATGTATCTCGACCAGAGGGGTGTGCTGGGGTAGTGGAGGCTTGCTGTGGAAGGCTTGAGGGGTTTTCACTTGATATGGATCAACATCTTGGAAATAGCCAAGATTGGCAATGTAGATGATCATGATGTAAGTCTCAAATCTTGGCTTAGGCAAGATAAAAAAAGATGCTGGTAGATAGAGGGGGCCAAGATACCCCTCTAGGAGTTATTTGAGGTTTTTCCATTATTTATAAGTCCTCTTAAATCCATTTGTTCAAAAACTGCAGAAGTAGTTTCTAGAGGTTCATTTTATAAATTTACATTGTACAAGTGGATTTTTTGATGTGAGATGGTCCCAAATAGGAATATACACTTAGGGTAATTTTCCAAGATTTATTGAGGTGGGAAAGTATTTTTAAAGAATTATTTCTTGTTTCTGCCATTTAAGAAAATGGGAAAACAGAAATAATAAAGCTCTTCAAAAATATTTATTTTTGAAGTGGGAAGATAGGGTATGATATATGGGCCTCAAAAGTGCTTAGATTTGGGGAAGTGTTGTGGCAAAAACAAAACTTTCCCTTATGGAAGAGGTTTTGAAGAATTGGTCTATTAATGAATTAAATTGATTTGGAGCCAAAATAATTATGGATAATATTTTATAAATCTTGATGATCAAGTTATATGATGTAGACAAGGTGTATCAAGCATTTGCAACCTTGGTATTGGAGATTCCAAGTTGATTTTGGTGAGAACTAGAGATTTGGGGATCTTGGGTAAGATTGTTTTCATGCCACCAAAACCTTGTTGGATCTTGGAGCTCAGGGCTCCCCTTGGGGCATGGGGTATATGGTTGGCTAGAACAATTGATGTAGATTGAAATGGTGTATGGTTTTCAGCTTTATCTTGCTTTAGCTCACCATGACAAGCTTTCAAACTTTGAATAAAATAAGCCTGCCAAAGCAGGTTATCATCTAGCCTTCCAAACCTTGTGGGTGTAAACAGCTCAAGGATCCAATTGGATCAAGTGAAGTACCTAATGATATACCTACATTAGTAGAACACAACCCTGCAAATATTTGGTCCAAAGAAGGTTGGATGGTGGTGTGAGCTTATACCAAAGTAGGCATGTTGACTAGATTTGCAGGAAAAGTTATCTTCTTGCCTGCAAACCATCAAGAACAAGTGGGTAGGAGGATGATCTAACCAAGGTCAAGAGTGTTCCTTGGTAGTCCTTATGATGTTTAACAAGATGGTCCAAGTTCATTACCAAAAATGCACAAGGGTTGAGAAAGATAGGCATTCAAAAAGGTGATGTTGAAACAGTTTCTAGACTTAGTCAAATTTGGCAGATTTAGGGTTTTTGCCTAGAATGTTGGTGGAGATGATTTGGATGGGTTCCGAAGTACCCAAGCATCATAAAGTGGATGATATTTAAGAGTAGATTGAGTAGAAGGGATCCATGCTTGCTATTGGGCTTCATTGAATTGGAAGCTTCTAGAAGTGATCACTTCAGAATTGATCTGGTTAAGGGTTTTAGATGATCACCTGATGGCTAGAGATTGGATCCAGAGTGTATTCTTGCTTAGGGTTTGGTGACCTTAAAGTACCTTGATCCTAGAGGATGAGCTCCTAGAGTGGCTCATACCACTTCCTAAGCAAAGTCTAGACACCAATATTCATGGGGAACTAGGAGTCCCATCTAGGCAGATATACCTCTAACAGCCCCTCACGGAAAGTCTAGACACCAATATTCATGGGGAACTAGGAGTCCCACCCATATGATGAGTCCCCGCAAGGAAGCTATAGCCTCACGATAAGGTCATCCGCCCATACGAAAGGAAGAAGATCCAGCTGACTTCTCCGTCCCATTCCAAATCTCATGGTTAACGCGTAATATACGGCGCTAGAATCACTGGCGACATTGGTTGTTAAGTCCTAGATATTATGTTCCTTTACTACTGGAACTATATCAATAGATTAATACCATTTGGTAAATAATCCATAATCATATTATTATGAAAATAGTGTTTTTTGACTTTTTTTGAAATGTAGGTGATGACAACATTTGAGTTACAAGCATTTGATAGAAAATAACCAAAGGACATGAGTAAGTGTGAACTTGCCTTGTGATTGCAAGGTAGTGAATTCGGATACTTCCACTTAACCTTGAGCTCCGGTTTCTACAGAAATTCGTTATTGCCCGGTAAGGACAATATTTAAAGAAGCAATATGCAATGCATAGTAATGGCATGCCATGATTTGTTTTCTTTCTTCTTTTCATGTTTTAGCCTCCTTGTAAAGGTTTTATGTGTCTTTTAATTAATAAAAGAAAAGCATTTCTCAAGAATCATTAAATTCATATTATTTTGATATTTAGCTTTTTTTTATAATAACTAGTATTGTTCTAAGAGTTTAAATTTTATTTAATTTTTAACTATTTTAAATATTTAACTAAAATTCCTTTAAGAAAATAAAATTTTATTTTTATCACACTTGATCTACTTTTCAAAAATACAAACTAGTATTTTTTTCTATAATAGTACTTCCCTTTAGAATTTTAAAAATGAATTTTATTCAATTTTAAGTGTTTTGTATATTTTTATAAAATTCCAGAAGGAATATATACAATTTTAATAATAGATCTATATTTAATTACCTAAAATTACTATCTATTATTTTATTGGATAGAGGATATTTTTGTGATTTCATAAATATATTATTTGTATTTTTAGGATTTTATTTATTTTTCTAGAGCTTAATTTATCTCAGGGATACATTTGTAATTAGGTATTTTACATACGACCTTTTTTTAAAACACGGGCCTGGCCCACTGGACTGGCCCAGCCCAACTCGACCCGCTTGGGCTGGACAAACGCCCCTAGGCAATACTGGGTTGCCCACACCCGGCCCAGTACCACCCATTCTTTCTTTCTTCTCTCCCTTCTCTCTCATGTGACACCCCCTCTGGCTGCTCGATGTCGCCGGTGCCGTGGTGATTCCGGCCGTCCCAGGCCGCCGTGTGTGTTGTCGTGGTGCAAGACATCACGGATGCGGCCACTGCTCGATGTTGTCCCGCTCGATCTAGCGCTAGCACTCTCTGCTGGCCGCACTGACCCCCTCCTCGTGGCTAGGGTTTGGAGTGTGTCGTGCTCTGGCGCTCTCTTGATGATGTTGTGGTGCTCGTGGCGCCTCCCTTCCATGGCTGCCACTGCCGTATGCAGGCGTGGGTTGTAGCGCCCACTCGGGGTGCTCCCCGTGCCGCCACATCTCTGCTGTCGGCCTCCTCTCTACTTCCTCTTCTATAATCTTACGAGGACCTCGAGTAAGTGCCTGATTCTCCTCTCTATGCTCTACCTTGCCTCTATTCCATGCCATGTGGTCACTTGCGATGGATTTCCCCATTTAGGGTTCATCCCTAAAGTCCTAGGGTTCATCCCCCTATAGTGGTGATTTAGCATAACTCTAGGGTTAATCTTTCCTGTGCTAATCCTTTGATGATGATCTACTATTGGTGTAGTGTCAATATCTGTTGAGCATGTTTGTCACTCTGTTCTCTATCAAAGATGACTCTGCTGATCATGCTTTTATTACTCTGATCTATGTCATAAAACTCTTCGTAAAAGCATGCTTAGTTTAATGTGGATGTCCAAATTGTTGTGGTTGTGGATTTATTCCTATGGAGTTGAGTTGGGATGCTTTCTGTATTGATGCTTGGTTAATTGCTTACTTGTGAAGTACTGATGTGTTTAGTCTCATGATTGAATCATGTTACTGTGTAAATCTAAAGTTACTAGTGCTACTCTCTGCTCTGTAATTAATAAGGAGATGATTTATAAAGAGATGATTCCTATATGCTTGTAGGAAAGTGATTAAACTTATTAGTTTCTGTATAGTGTGGCCTAGTGATAGATAGTGTTGATCTTTACTATCCTTTCTAAAGTGTCTAATTATGATTCCTAAATCATTTAGAAAGATGATTATCTTTATTGAAGAGGATATGATTGAGCTTGTACTCAAGCAGATATGAACCTACTAGGCACAGAGGTGCTACCCTTCTGGGAATGTGCCATGTACCAGCAGGTGTGATGTGTATCTATCTACTTAAAAATAGATCATAATGTTAGTGATGCTGGTCTAAACCCTGCCTGTGTAAGAACACATGACTTATTTGGCTGTTTATTATCTGTTATCCAATATGTCCACTTATCATGTGCTTACAAGAAAATGAATGTGTAAGATGGAAAATGATTAGATCTAAATGTTGGGATATATCCTAGTAGCCTTGTCTTGATGTTGCCTTTTACTTCTAGCTTGTGGTAGCCCTGGATTTGTTTTGGCTTCCTCTTGGCCTTGTCTTGCTCCTCCTGGTGTTGTTGCTCATGTGTGGCCTTGATGTCCACCAAGTTCATCCCCCTCCTCAAATCACCATCTTTGATGGTGATCTCCTGGGTTTCCTATGATGGAACGTGACTTAATCTCGTGATATGGTTGCAAGATCTGGTGTTGTTCTTGGATGTGCTAGTGCCAAACTATTGTTGGCTCTCTACGAAGTGAATAGCAAAGCTAGCTTTGTTTTATGCTACTATGATTTAAATTGCCCCTTTGCTCTCTGCTGCTGACACCTCAATGCATGCATTTAGGTGTGTGAGCTACTTCACTATTTGCTTTGGCTATGGATGAGATCAAGTAAATATAGTTTAAACTCCCCATCCTTTTACTATTACTTATTCTGGTGAAACTTGCCCCTTCAGCCTGTGATGTTGTTCTGAGGCCTTAATTGCTCTAAAGACAGATACTACACTTAATGGATTTTGTCCCTTCTTCGGCTCAGTGATGTTTGGAAAACAGTGCATTGCACTATTAAAAACTGAGAGCAAACTAACTCTAACTCCCTCTTTGTTTTATTTCATTTTCTATCTTATTTGCAGGTACAAGACCAAGGGATCAGGAGAAATATTTTAGAATTAGTTTAGGATTTTCTTTTGTAATATATATTTCTACTCTTTGTAAAGATCAATGTAATATATATTCATTATTTAATAAAGCTTTTTATTTCCTTGAGAATATCTCTGTAATATGTCTTGATTTCAAATAGATTTGTGTTTATTTAATACTTGTGAAATAAAGGAAAGAATTAAGAAGTACCATTTGAGTTGTACTAATATATTGTTATCAATTTCCTTTATTGTTTTATAAATGTGATAAATTCAAACAATAATAATTAATTCTTTTTGGAAATTAAATAAATACTAATCACCTCTAATTTTCTAACCTTATTCAAATGTTTCAAATTTGTAAATATGGAACCAACTTATTCACCCAAGAATATTATAATCCCTAAGAATTAAAAGTTAAAGATTGATGTATAACTAGGTAATTATAGTTGATGTCTTAACCCAGAGTGGAATATTGATATAGCCTCAAACTATAATATTGATTAAAGATATCTCCAGAATTTCTATCCCCAACACTTCACTAAGTTTGTGTTCTAGTTAAGGAATTCCTTTCCAAAATATACTCTACTCAAATCTCTCATCTGATTCTCTAACATATAACTTCTATTATTTAGCTATCTCTACTGAATCTATCAATGTACGTCTTTCTAACTCCATCCATAAACTCCTTTATATTCACCTTGCATTAACTTCCAAGGCTTGTAATATTACAATCTCCTCTTTATCAAATGTGACATTGATCCTCTAGAAGAGATATGGTACTACTCCAATAATACAAGTTTGTTCTTGTTATTAGCTTGGTTAAGCTATTTTGCCCCTAACTACTCCATACAGCAAATATTATTTATTTCATCATACTCCAGCTTGACTTCTAATGATCAAGCTAGATGATGCAGCTTACTAAGGTTTTGCCTAATTTGGTATACTCACAGTACTTCTTCATCAACTGGTCATCTATCCTCAAGTGCCTTGAGAATAATGACCACCATCCTTTGATCATACAAAGCTTAGGCTTCTAATTGTCTCATCAAGATCTATATCCAGCTAAGTAGCAGGCTTGTACTAGTCTCTCTATAGGATTTATCTTATTAACGAAACTTACTTCAATTTTATACCTATTTGACTTAACAGGATTATCATTCGATACTCTAATACTACTAGTTTTCTCATAGCTTTATAATTACTAGCTTAACTCTTAGATTTAAATGCTTCTTCTAATTAACTCATGAGTGAGTTAACTCCTCCAACACCAAATGGTTTGATCACCACTAAATATCTCATTCCATTGATGATGGCACACCCTACCATAACTAGTTCCTCCTTCTTATTAATATGCTTAAGGTCTTTGGAAGGTCAATATAATAGGTCAAAGCTAAGAGTCAATAAGTTCTAGGGAAAGAATAGATCACTCAACCTTGATGATCAATTGTCTCTAGGACTTGCCTAAATAAGATTGGTATCTATTATCATGACACTAAGGGTATGTAATGAATGGTCTTAGCTTGTCTTCCATTCTACCTTATTTGTGATAAGAGTTAATATTTAAGAACTACCATGATATCCATGGTAGGAATATCTATGGCAAACATGTGTTTCAAAATTTAGTTATTGAGTTTCTTTTACTTGGGTTATATACCTGACTTGATATTCAGGGTTTGTGGTAGATAATACCTTGATATATTAAGTATTCATCCTTGTGTTGGTGTATGGAATACCATTTAATGATCACTAGAAGATCAAGTACTCATCATAAAATAGTGTGTTGTGACTTAGTTTTATTACATTTTATCTACCCTTAGATCAAATTATATTACCCAAGGATAAGGTTTTAGCAAGGACCATATTGAAACTTATCGCAGTCAACTTGATGATCTACTTCAGTTCCACCAAGTTAAGAAAAGCTTCAATCACTTTAACAAGTTTTCTTTAAAAGCGCGAAAATTATCCAGATTTTCTATGCATGAATGCAATGCACATACCTCATCTCAGCTTATTTCTAAGCTCTAATGCTGCGATGTTATAGACTCTCCCCCTTAAAATAAACTTCGTCCCCGAAGTGTGTACTCTCTTGCGTTTCGGAATGAGGAGTTGATTTGTATTGTTCACGACATTTCTTAACTCCATTGTGATCCTAATTGGGAATAATTGTGGTATCCTGCATCCAGACCTTTTTCCGTGATTCTGCTTCATACTTGACCCTATCCACTAGCGTTTCTAATTTACCATATAGTACCTTTCACTATATCTCTTTGGGTTTATGCCCTTATAGTCCTATTCAGAATTGGTTGTGAACACATTTTGTCCCATCCAATAAGGTTTTCCTGTTACACTATACTGCCCTATATTGGAGTACTTTATTCCCCATTTAAGAACAACTTATGAGTTGTTTCTTTAAAAACTAATCCACTAGGTTTAATCCATTATATCTCCTTTGATCCTTCATCCAGAGATAGTCTTGAGAGTACTCTATAATTATGGCTTCTTATAACCTTATGAAAATAAAGCTTAATTTTTCATTGTTAAATAAATCTTTTCTAGTCTGTACTCAGGAAGTTAGATAACAACACTTTCGTGTTTATTGTTTAATCTCCCCCTTGGGTTTTCCTAATGTCCCCAAATCTCATGTATAATACCTATTACTCAATAGCTAGGATATTGGTCTCTATCTAACTTATACTCTCCCTATGGAAGATCTCATGAAAGAATTTGTGGTATATCCACACAATCGTGGATCTTTGAAATGAATTCTTCCAACGTCTTGTGTTCCTTCTTTCTTCTTAAACATTATTTCTCACTGAGAATCCCGATTTCGCGGAACGTCTCGAAAGCCGTTCGCTTAAATTCTTTACTTTTTATTTCTCTTGTAGTTTAGGCCAAGTTTTATACTCTTTAATCTATACAATGGTGACCTAACTAGCTAAACTGCAAGGATACTAGCTATGGATTCCAGCTACGGATCCTACTAGGTGTATGGATTACCCTATGATCTTTCTACTTTTTACTGGTATTCTCTCTGAGTTATCAGGGCTTGAATATCACCTTGGTTCCAAGACTTCTTTCTTGCATTGATTCATGATACTTCCATGATATTGGAACAACTATTTCATTAGCTTCTGAGCAGCATCACCTAACTTGAATGAATTTAGATTCATTCCTTTCATGTTGCTCCACACCTGGTCTGCATTAGTATTCCTTCCTTTTTTGCTAACTAATAATAAGTTGGAATTGATTCATCCTTCAAAATAATGTTAATACTCCTTCGATTTAACTTCCTTCTTCATGCAAGTCTTTAACTTATTCTTCGGAACTTGTCACTCCCTTACACGAATTCCCTTTACTATCTAGGTCTATAACATCTAGTAATAACTTTATAATGCAACATGCATTTACACACCAAGTCAAACTTTATGTACAGATCTAGTCAATCAAGAAAAACCAATAAAACCAAATAATATTCAAACATATACCATGTATGAAACATATGTCTTCGAAATATTACAACTCCCAACCATGGCAAGACACTCCCTTTATACACTACCTCCTTATATTATAAAAGCTCTCTTGCCCATGTGAGCATGTTCTCACTTATTTCAGCAAGCCTCTCAAGCACTACAATACGCATTACCCAATATAAACATTATTCAAGCACTCTACTTTATGGATTACTTCTATTCTTACTTTCCTCTCTCACTTCAGTGCTTTTGGGATTTTCGTCCATGATGGCGCGAAGTTCAACGGCTACCTTCTAGTGCATTAGAACATCTAGTAGGTGCGTAACCTTGAGTAGATGTACCAAGATTGAGATTAGCCATTGAGAAATGACTATCATACTCATGATCTTCTTCAGGATTCTTCTTTCTTCCATTGAGCGCATCTTCAAAGTAAGAGGTATTCTTTGCCTTTTCCACAATCCAGTCGTACATATTGGTATAATAACTACCAGGACACTCTTCCAGCTCAATGGGATTGTTATTACCCCCATATGGTCCATAAGATTCTATAGGATCATAACTGGTTTCTACTCCCTTACCAGATCCACAGGGTATAGGTTTTCCCATGAGTCTATCATAAGACTGGTATTCCCATCCGGTATTACCTCTAACGGCATCATTGGGGTTGGGTGCATTCCAAATTCTCTCCTCCTCCACATATTTGGTCCACGGGTCTACTAGTTGCTGAGGTTCAACTGGATAATAGGCATAAACTTCAGAATGTGGCTCATTAAACTCCGTTTCTTCAAACACCTCCCCTGAACAGACTGGTTTTGGGCGCTTTGCTTCTTTAGCTAACTTCTTTCTACGTGCCATTGCCTTTGCAGGATCGGTAAAATCCTCAATGACAGTGTCCAACTCTTGAACTAGTACTTGACGAGTGTTATGGAATGTGTTTAGTAAAGACTTGTAACGATCTATATACTCTATTGCCATAGTAGGTTTAGTCCTCAATAGGGTAGAATGATCTAACTCTAGATCTGTACTAGGAGTTTCATGAGGTATAGCAGTATAGGTAGTACCTACCAGTGCCTTGGAATTTTGTTCCCTTATCCTGGTTATGGCTGCTACTACTACTGCAATCTGATAGGCCATTGCCATACATCTTGCTTATCCCGATGGCATTTCTCCACGCACTCCCAACTTCTTGGGTAACATGATCAGGATATGGTACTTGGCCAATATCCGCCCATCATAGAAACTGTAAACCTTGACCAGAAGTCGAGAATCACAAACCAGACTCCATAGAAGTTGTCTTAGAGTGATTGTCTAGTCATCTTCATAACCATCTAAGGTCTTGTTCAATACTTGAACATTCCAAGCTAGATACCTAGGTGCCATTCTTGTACTGTAGATAAGAAATTATCATCAGTCATATTGAGTTAAAACTCATAGTACTTATTTAAAATTGCATCATAATAAAGAATCATCGTACTAAAAAAATATAACGAAATATTCCCAATTGAATATTCATTATATAATCTAGAGAATTCTTTACATTTCCCTAAGACTCCTATAGGTAGTTCCCTTTACAAGGTTTCCAACCTAAGGTCAAAGCATATGTTCTGATACCAGCTGCGGTGACCCAGCATACCACTTCATGATGTAGTACACTATAGTCGTTGACATAACACCAATGAAACACCGTTCACTAGTATTACATCCCTCAGAGTGGTTCAACAGAAACACAACAGGTCCAAGACATGACTATAGATTACAACTTGACTCTTTACAAAAGATCCAGAGAACATTCTAGGTTAAAGAGAGAAAAAGGAACTTCCCATGAGAAGAACCAATAATAAACTCAGGATTATCTAGCTAATAAGATTAGTATCTAAACTATCTAGCTTGCGATTGCTGCTAATGCAATGCTCTACAGAAGTAGGTTGTATGGCTAGAGTATCTACTCCTATTTATTCAAGATCTTCGCCTTTTCTTCAGTTGATGTATATGTTGCCTTCATTGACTTTGTTGAAGAACTTGAGCTTCCGATGATGGTTTTCTTGAGCAGAAATTGATGTTGATGTCGTCTTCAACGACTTAGCATCTAGCAAGGGTCAAGAAGGTACTGTTGAGTACGAGCGTACTCAGCAAATTCACTAAAAAGAATTGTATGATGCATTATCTCTACAAGCCATAGACCAAAGGTCGTAGGCAATGCAGGGTTTCATAAATATTTCTTCAAAGGTTGCTTTTATTCTGAAACTATGACCGACAGCCTTCATAGGTGGACTAGAACTTTTTCGGGGTTCCTTTCCTGCCACGTTTGTAGCTCCTTCACGAAACAGGGACTAACATGTCATAGTTCTTACACTCTGCAGAGGTGCGTTGCTTTACCCATGAGTGACCGAATCCTTGTTGCATAACCGGGCGATCTTTCCATCCACACTTCCTTTGGTGTGGGCCCTAGTAGATGATCCAAGCCAATCACTGCGCCTCTCTGTGACCCCGCATGAAGACACGACCTCCCCAAGCAGATACCTCCATTAACCCCCATATAGGCAGATATAACCCTGGCAACCCCTTGGAGACTCCAATGAGCAGATCATGTCCCTAGCAACCCCCATCTAGGCAGATATACCTCCGATAGCCCCTCACGGAAAGTCTAGACACCAATATCATGGGGAACTAGGAGTCCCACCCATCTGCTGAGTCCCTACAAGGAAGCTACAGCCTCACGATAATCTCATCCGTCCATACGAAAGGAAGAAGATCCAGCTGACTCCTCCGTCCCATTCCAAATCTCATGGTTAACGCGCAATATACGGCGCTAGAATCACTGGCGACATTGGTTGTTAAGTCCTAGATATTATGTTGCTTTACTACTGGAACTATATCAATAGACTAATGCCATTTGGTAAATAATCCATAATCATATTATTATGAAAATAGTGTTTTCTGAAAAAAATTTGAAATGCGGGTGATAACAACATTTGAGTTACAAGCATTTGATAGAAAATAATCAAAGGACATGAGCAAGTGTGAACTTGCCTTGTGATTGCAAGGTAGTGAAGTCGGATACTTCCACTTAACCTTGAGCTCCGATTTCTACAGAAAACCATTATTGCCCTGGTAAGGACAATATTTAAAGAAGCAATATGAAATACATAGTAATGTCATGCCATGATTTGTTTTTCATTCTTCTTGCATGTTTTTACCCACCTTGTAAAGGTTTTAAGTTTCATTAAATTAACAAAAGAAAAGCATTTCTCAAAGATCATTAAATTCGTATTATTTTGATATTTAAATTTTTTATAATAACTAGTATTGTTCTAAGAGTTTAAAATTTAATTTAAATTTTTAGCTCTTTTAATATTTAACTAAAATTCCTTTAAGAAAATAAATAATTATTTTTATCACACGTGATCTGCTTTTCAAAAATACAAACTAGTATTTTTCTATAATAGTACTTCCCTTTCGAATTTTAAAAATGAATTTTATTCAATTTTAAGTGTTTTTTATATTTTTATAAAATTCCAGAAGGAATATATACAATTTTAATAATAGATCTATATTTAATTACCTAAAATTACTATCTATTGTTTTTCTTGGATAGAGGATGTTTTTGTTATTTCATAAATATATTACTTGCATTTTTATGATTTTTATTTATTTTTCTAGAGATTAATTTATCTCAGGGATATATTTGTAATTAGGTATTTTACATAAGTCCTTTTTAAAAACATGGGCATGGCCCACTGGCCTGGCCCAGCCTGACCCGACCCCCTTGGGCTGGACAAACGCCCTTGGCAACACTGGGTTGCCCACACCCGACCCTGTACCCCCCTCGCTCTCTCTTCTCTCCCTTCACTCTTACGCGACACCCACCTCTGGCTGCTCGATGTCGCCGCCACCGCGGTGATTCTGGCCGCCCCAGGCCGTCATGTATTTTGCCGTGGTGTAAGACGTCACGGATGCTACTGCTGCTTGACACTGTCTCGCTCGATCTAGCGCTAGCGCTCTCTGTTGGTTGTGCTGACCCCCTCCTCATGGCTAGGATTTGGGGTCCGCCGTGCTCTAGAACTCCCTCGATGACGTTGTGGTGCTCATGGCACCGCCCTTCCATGGCCACCACTGCCATATGCAGGTGCGGGTTGCAGCGCCCACTCGGGGTGCTCCTCGTGCCACCACCTCTCTATAGTCGGCCTCCTCTTTGTCTCATCTTCGATAAACTTATGAGGACCTCGAGTAAGTGCCCGATTCTCCTCTCTGTGCTCTACCTTGTCTCTATTCCATGTCATGTGGTCACTTGCGATGGATTTCCCCATTTAGGTTCATCCCTAAAGTCCTAGGGTT
>OU342746.1:111875973-112091540 GCA_910589775.1 Avena eriantha | reverse complement strand
CCTCCTCCGGACCAAGGACAATGAGATCGCCAGGCTCAAGGCTAAGATGGAGAAAATGAAGGGCCCAGCACCAATCCGAACTCCAAAAGGTTGGTCAGAATTACACAAAAGAGCGCCGAGCGCCTCAATCTCTAGATCGCTAAGGACCAGGATTTACTCAAGGAGTCTGACATCCAGCTAGGGTCGGCGAATGCTGAGCTTGAGCAGCTTCGTAAGAGGCGTGATGACTGCACCAGGGAGCTGACCCGGATCCTCAGCCATATATCTCGTAAGCTCCTTTCTCTTATCCGACCTACTTCTCGGGTTACTTCATATGTGTTTTCTTTACCTTCCTCCTTTGCCTCGTTTTCAGGCAAATTTCCAGAGGGCACTACTATTGCGAGCGCAGCAGTTTCCGACTTCCGCCGAGAAAGGGATACTCCTGCCGCTCCTGATGGTGAAGAGATTCCCTATGACATGGAGAACCTGTTGGTCAGCTTGTCATCTCGCGCGGAGCTCACCAAAAATTATGGCAAGGACATCCTCGACATTGCAGTTCGCATCTTCAACACGTTCTGGCCCGGCGAAGATACTCCGGAGACCACCGCAATTCTCGTTGAGAAGCTAATGGAAACCGAGACTCGGCTCGACCTCTAGAGAGAGTCCGCTGGGCATGCCGCAGCTGATACCATTCTCCACCATATACTCACGTGGTATGAGAAAATTGATCTCAACCTCCTGACACGCCTGCGCACAGGATCCAGATGAACCAATGACCCGGAGTGGGTGGCTCGGCGCCAGGCTTGCGCCCATAGCCTCATCGAATATGCTCCCATTCATGAATGGGTTGCGGGCCAAGCTTCCTGGAAGCCGCTGGGGACGAAGAGGTTGAGAATGATGAAGATGGCTCGGACGGTTGATGGAGAAGATGACGCCTCAGATATTGAAGATGGCGAAGATGATGCCAAACTCCCTCCTCCTGCCGCTCCTTGAGCGAAAAAACTTGAAAATTTATCAGATCCCCGGTATGCCGGGTGGAGTTGTATTCCATATACATGTGATATTTTGCTACTAAGTTCTTATGCTAGATTAACTTGGGCGTAGTCCCCGAGTTTCTTTTTCTTGTTCGTTCAATCTCTTGGCTCGGTTCGTGTCTACCTTGATTCGGTTTACGACTTACAAATCTGAGCTTCAAAAATTGTCTTAACAATACTGGGAAACTTTTAGACTTAGCTCAAAAATAAAACTGCATAATAACTTGAAAATAAATACAGGGTTAGTCCGAAAAACAAACGTCGGCTTGAATAAATTCTTTTCCTTAGTCGTTTTTCATGTGCTACGCAATTCCGAACTTGTTCTCTTGCTTGCCATGAAGCCAATTCTTGTTGGACAGCAGCAAGCCGAAGAGTTGGGTTCTTGGTGCTCACACATTACTAATCCGAGTTAAGTAGAATAACTTACTCCATCTAATGCACAAAAAACAACAAACATTATTAAGGCAGTCCCCGGGTTACTGCTCGAGGTGCCAACATTTCATTGATAAGCTCATTGCCGACATACATACCGACATATGAGACGACTCGGATACATACACTTCTTAGTTAAGTGTAGAAAGGACGAAGTAGAGCTATATTCCATGGTCGCTTAGATTCCTCTCCGGACCTGTCCGCCTTGTTCTTTTCATGTGGCTTTGCATCTATAAGATAATAAGAATCATTGTGCAATGCCCTGCTCACGATGAACGACCCTTCCCATGGGGGGATAATTTATGCATGTCGGCAGTATGCTGTACCAACCGGAGCACCAGATCGCCTTCCCGAAAGACTCGGGGGCTTACTTTCCGGCTATGATAGCATCGGAGATTTTGCTGATATATGGCGGATCTGGACAATGCCAGTTCTCTCGCTTCTTCCAGCAGATCAACATCATTTTGCCGGGCTTCTTACACTTCGGCTTTTGTGTATTGGGTGACCCTAGGCGAATCATGCTCTATGTCGGTTGGTAATACAGCTTCTGCCCCATATACCAGAAAAACAGCGTATAGCCTGTTGATCGATTCGGAGTTGTTCTTAAACTTCACAGTACCGCTGGTAGTTCTTCTATCCAGCACCCCGCTGATCTTTGCAGCAGCTCAATGAGCCGGGGTTTTATCCCGGATAATACTAATCCGTTGGATCTTTCCACTTGTCCGTTCGATGCGGGGTGGGCTACCGAGGCTACGTCTAGCCGGATCTTCTTATCCCGGCAAAAACGCGCAAATGCTCCTTCCGGAAAGTTTGTGCCATTATCAGTTATGATACTATGAGGATAACCGTACCTCAAGATGATATCTTTGAGAAACGTTACGGCCGTAGCTCCATCACATTTTCTTATAGGCTTTACCTCAATCCACTTCGTAAACTTGTCCACCATTACTAAAATGTGAGTCATATTTCCCCTTGTTGGTTTGAACGGGCCAACCATATCCAAGCACCATACGGCAAATGGCCAAGTAATTGGTATGGTCTTGAGTTCCGACATCGGCATATGTGTCTTGGTAGCGTACCTCTGACAACCATTACATTTTCTCACCAGATCTTCTGCTTGCTCTAAGGCACTTGGCCAGTAGAATCTGTGCCGAAAAGCTTTTGCTACCAAGGCTCGGGATGAGGCATGATGCCCGCATTCCCCCTGATGTATATCTCGGATGATGTCAAGCCCTTCTTCCGGGTCAACACATCGCTGGAGAACATTGGTCACACTCCTTTTGTATAGTTCGTAATTGATGATCGTATACGCCTTTTCCCTCCTCTATGTTTGCCTAGACAGCACTTCCTCAGTGGGTAACGTTCCATCTTTCAGGAATTGAAATATAGGTAGTGCCCAAGCCGGTATTGTTCGCACAGGGAACACATCCTCATTAATCTCCATCTGATCCACCGGCATAACTTCAACCGGATCACGCTGAGCAGTCCCCGGGTCTTGCGAAGCAGTCCCCGGGTTTACCGAAGCAGTCCCTGGGTTTGCCGAGGTAGTCCTCGGGTTTCGCGCACCACTTCCCATGTCAATGTCCATGGGCACAGCTCCGGATTCCATGTCCTCCGGGACATAGATCGAGTCGGTTTCTGGGGAGGGCCTGATGGATGGTTTCCTGAGGTGTTCTAATGCTACACCCGGTGGAATTGCTTGTCGGGTTGACCCGAGCTTCGACAGCATGTTGGCAGCCTCATTTTCCACCCGGGGTACATGGTGAAATTTGCATCCCTCAAAGTAACCAGATATCTTCTGCACATGAAATCTGTACGGTGCCATGTTTGGATCAAGGGCGTCCCACACTCCCGACACTTGATGCACCACCAAATCCGAGTCGCCAAAGCATACGATCCGATGTATCCCAATTTATTTTGCCACCTTGAGCCCGTGCACAAGTGCTTCATACTCGGCGACATTGTTTGATGCCGCGAAATGGATCTGCAGCACGTATCTCAGCTGGTCCTTCTTTGGCGAGGTAAGTACAACTCCGGCACCTAGCCCGGTTTTGGTTTTTGATCCGTCAAAGTGCATTCGCCAATAGTTCAGATCTGGGAGTGGCGGTTCGTATTGCACCTCGGCCCAGTCCACGAAAAAGTCTGCCACAGCTTGAGATTTAATGGCTTCTCTTCTATCATATTGCGGAGCATAAGGAGCTAGCTCAATTGCCCATTTTGCAATCCTGCCACTCGCATCCTTGTTACTCATTATCTCGGATATGGGGGCCTCACAAATGACCCAGATGGGATGCTCCTCAAAGTAGTGCTTCGCCTTCTTAGCGGCCATGTACATGCCATATGGCACCTTTTGATAATGTGGGTAGTTCTGCTTTGAGGCTGTCAACACCTCGCTCAGGTAATACACTGGCCTTTGCACTTACAACTCGGTTGGTTGCGGCTATATAGAGAAACATTGGCTCCTTTGATAGTGGCGAGGCTAACACTGGTGCAGTGGCTAACATCTTCTTCAAGTGGGCAAAGGTTCATCGGCCTGTGGTGTCCAAACGAACTTATCCGACTTTTTCATGAGTTGGTAAAGAGCCAATGCCTTTTCTCCCAACCGACATACAAACCGACTTAACGAGGCCAGGCAACCTGTGAACTTCTGGACATCGTTAAGACACTTCGGCAATTCCATACGTTCGATGGCCTGGATTTTAGTTGGATTAACCTCGATACCTCGGCTGGAAACAATAAAACCGAGCAATTTCCCAGCCGGGACACCGAAGGTGCATTTTTCCGGGTTAAGTTTCATCCGGAACCTCCTTAGGTTCGCAAATGTTTGCCTGATATCGTCAAGGAGAGTTTTGCTTTCCTTGGTCTTGATAACCACATCATCCACGTACACTTGTACATTTTGACCGATTTGGTCGTGCAGACATTTTTGGATACATCTTTGGTATGTTGCCCCTGCATTACGTAAACCAAACGGCATGGTGCGATAGCAATAAGCCCCATACGGGGTAATAAATGCAGTCTTTATTTGATCATCCGGATTCAGAGGTATCTGGTGGAAACCAGAATATGCATCAATGAATGACAACAATTCACATCCAGTAGTTGAGTCTATGACCTGATCTATTCTTGGCAGCGGAAACGGATCTTTTGGACACACCTTGTTCAGGTTCGTGTAATCGATACACATTCGCCAAACCACTGCCACGTTCGGGTCCTCCTTTTTCTTTTCCACTAGCACCGGATTAGACAGCCAATCCGGTTAAAGAACCTCCATGATAAATCCTATAGCTAGCAACCGAGCTATCTCATCCCCGATGACTTTCCTCCTATCTTCGGCGAAGCGGTGGAGAGGTTGCTTCACCGGCTTAGCTCCGGGTCTCACATTCAAAGAGTGCTCGGCCAGCTCCCTCGGAACACCTTGCAAGTCCTGTGTGGACCAAGCAAAAATGTCCCGATTCTCACGGAGGAAGCTGACGAGCTCGCTTTCCTATTTATCACTTAACCCGGCACCAATTGTTACGATGCGCTCCGGGAACATGTCATCAACAGGAACCTTCTTGGTATCTTTCATGGCCTGGAAAGAGACACTTCCGTGCGGGTTACTCAGCACCGGCATATACTGCTGCGCGGACTGAGCCAATGCCACCACCTCCTGAATTTTACTTTTCTCCTGCGCAATCACAAGTGACTCGGCTAAGTTAGACCCGGCCGACGCACACTCCATGGAACGTCGGAAATCCCCTGCAATGGTAATCACTCCATTCGGTCCGGGCAATTTCATCTTCAAGTAGCTAATATGACAGCTTGCCATGAACTTGTTCAGCGCTGGCCTTCCAAGTAATGCATGGTACGCACTTTCCAAGTTCACCACCTCGAACTCCAAATTTTCGGTTCGGCAGTTATCCCTCGTGCCGAACAATACGTCAACCCGGACCTTGCCTATGGGCTCACAAGAAATGTCGGGCACAATACCATGGAAAGTTGTCCTCGTAGGCTGTAGCATGTTCTCCGAGATACCCAACTTGCGCATTGTGTCTGCATACATGATGTTAATGCTGCTGCCATTGTCAATCAGTACCTTTGAGAACCTTACATTAATGCTAGGCCCAATGAACGTCGGGTCCAGCACCAACGCATACGAACCAGGGCTTGGCATAAGCTTGGGATGATCCTTTATGCTCCAGGTGATTTCCTAATCAGACCAAGGCATGTATCTCGTCACTGCAGGCATCACTGCATTCACCTCCATATGCCTACGCTGCAAGCTCTTTCTATCTGTTTCCTCAGTGGTGAACACACAATAGCTCTGATGATGCTCTTTGTACTAATTTCTCCCCTCATTTCCGGGGTACCTCTGATCCGGCTGATGATGATTTTCCACTTGATGCACTGCATCCCTTCTCTCATTGTTATCATACCTCGGCGGAGGGGGAGGCAACATTAGCTGTTGCGTGTTCGCTCCGGAGAGCAATTGCTGCCGGGGTAACTCCTGCCGAGGTTGATCATTCCGGGGTGCCTGAGCATTCCCCGAACCACCTTGTTCCATCTTGCGCATCCACTCACATTGCCTCGTCGTATGACCTGCCGGGTTACTCGGATTTGGCGTGTGAAACTTACACGGCTGGTCCAACATCGACTCATAAGTATACATCGGACGATCCTTCTTTTCTTGCCACTGTCTCTTTTGCTCTGGCGTCCAAGTTTTCTTGCCATCGTTTCTCGGAGTCCATTGCCCTCCAGTTTTCTGGCGCTGACTGCCCCCTGCTCCGGGCTGATCTTGATTCACAGCCGCAACATGTTGCGAACTGTATCGATGATCTGGTCTATCATCTCTCATTTTTCCTCTGTAGTCATTCCTCCGGGATGATCCGGCTCCATCCCTCTGATAGTACTCATCATTGACTCGTTTGATATGAGCCTAGGTTGAGTCGGATCACCCAAAGCATACGAATCTGCAATCTGGATCATCTCTGCCAACATAGTTGGCATTTTCCTTTGCAACTTCTGCCACAGCTCGCTTGCATATCTGCACCCTTGTGCAAACCATGCTATGGCCTGTGATTCTATCACGCCCTCACACGAGTTTCTCACAGTACACCATCGGGTTAGAAATTCTCGATCTGTCTTATTTGGTCTTTGCTTGCACATAGCTAGGGTCTACGGCCTATTTGGCCTCTGATACGTACTCCAGAAATTGCTGATGAACACTTCCTCAAAATCTATCCAGCAGTTGATGCTTCCGGGTGGCAAATTGTTCAGCCATACCCTTGCCGGTCCTTCCAACATCTGGGGTACATATCGTACAGCCCATCTCAAGTTTCCAGTGGCAATTTTCACAACCGTAGCATAGTTTATCAGCCAATCCTCCGGCTTGGTACTACCATCATACGTCTTCGTGCCCCTGGGTAACTGGAAATTGGGTACCGGTGGCTCCTTCATGATCCGGGGTCCAAAACATGCAGGACCCGGTGGACCTTGACATTCGATCTGTTCCGACCTATACAGTCGATCCAGTTTCAACCTGGCATCATCCGGCATCAAATCCCCGCTTCCCAATCTTGACCCTATCACATGATAGTCCGGCCTTGGGTATCCCGCGTTTGCCATTTCCAAATCTCCATCATTATACCTGTCTTGCTCTCGCAGAGCACCTTTTTGTTGCATACCTCGGCCGGCACTTTGCTCTTGCCTTGGTATATTCCGCTGCCGCAGTTGTCCTGCGCCTGCCGAGTTTCGCTGTCCGGCATTGCCGTTGACGACGTTTCCTTGACCGGCATTGCCTTGGTCGCGGTTACCTCGGCCAGCTTCACCTTGGCTCACACTCCGTCAATCATCATTTTTCTGTGCTTCTTTTCCTTTCCCTGCCCGAGTTGGGTCATACGGGACGATCTATTTGTTCCGTCTGGCCAAGGTTACTACCTCTTCTCTCCTTGGACCACCATGAGGAGACGATGCGGCTCCAGCGGATTTCTCCGGGTTACCCATCGCCGAATGGACGACCTTGGAGGCTCCAACTCTCTCCGGGTTAGCTCTGAGTAGTTCTTCGTTTTGTCTGTTCGCGATCCGAACCAGCTCGTTAACCCTATCTTGTTGTCTTTGATGGGCTTCACCCGTCAAACCCTCTAACTCGGATGCAGCTGCATCCGCTGCTCTGAGGTTCTTTGCCGGGGTACTATACCTCGGCAGCCCCACGGACAAACAGTTTTCTGATTCCTCAATTCCAGTATCACCCTCTCTGTTCATCTCGCTCATGAGATTTCTCCCCTTTACTTTTACAGCATCAACTTTGTTCGCCTTTGCGTACTCACGCAGCGTCATATTCAACGACTGCTGAGCCGCGGCTATTTTCTTTGCGCCCTCTAGTATCTTTTGCCTAGTTTATTCTAGCTCGGCCTGTGCTCGAGCCAGATCTACTGCTGCTACCATAGGGTTTGCCAAGCTATCCATCGCTTCCCTCAACACATTTTCTGGCCTCTCTAGTGGAGGACCTCTACCTTTCCTTGGTGCCTTAGGCGTTACCTCCGGATCTGGCGTCGGATCCTTGCTCGCGCCCGCACCAGGCGCAGTCATCATCACCTCTGCGCGGTCCGGGGAGCGAGCGATACGCAAGACACGTCCACAGCAACGTAGACTTTGTGCGCGCCGAGCTTGACGAAGAGGCCGTTGCGCGGAAGTAGACGCGTGCCGAAGCAGCCAGCGTTGTCGCTGACGAAGTCTAGTGCTCCAAAACGCTGAACGAGCCCGGAGACGATGCGTTCGCCGGTGCCGATGAAGTTTCCCGTCCGTATCTTGACCCCTGCTAGCGCCGCTAGCCCCACAGTGGGCGCCAACTGTCGTGGTGGTGTCACGGCAGATGCCATGGATAGGCTAAAGGTGGGGACTAATACACGCTAGGGGAATCCAGGGAGGGATAGTGAAGTGATTCTCCACACAGTTGTTTGTATTGCTTTGCTTCCAAGATTACAGGTGCTCCTAGAGCTGTATTGGCGAGAGGAGGAAGAAGGAGCTCTCTTACTCTCACCCACAGTTCACACCTAAAACCCTAGCCAAATCAGAATAGCGGAACCCCTTCTACTGAAACCCTAGCACCCATTATATAGAGGGAGCTCGGTCTCTGTCTAGGGCATACGTGGTATGCCTCCTCCCAAAGTAGTAAGCCGACCGGGGTGTTTTTCCCCCGCATCACACATGCAGAGGCTACGTGAGCCTCTGTGGCGCCCGCGTCAGCCGACATGGGCATCGTCACCCTTGTCGGCCACGCCCCGGTGGTCCTGCCCTTGCTTGCTTCGCTCAGGTAGTGCGTACCGGGGCTTCTTTTGACCAGCGAGATTCCTTCCTTCTCCTAGAAGCTAGAAGTGACCCGGATCATAGTTGATCCGGCCACACCTGTTCCTGCATACAAGTAAAACAGGCACTTCCGACTTACTGCTTAAGTCAGTTGAGACTTAGTCAGGCGAACGCCCCCTGGTCTGGGTTACCCCGTGATTCGTCCTGCCTTGAGGTGACCCGGCCAGCATCCGCTTTGGCCTTGCCGAACCTCGGCTAACTTGGCCTTTATACCCCGACGTGACCCTACCCGGGGGTATCCCCCCAACAAAGATAACATCCTTAAGCATTTTTATAGAAGTTTCCCCATCAACACTCTTCGTAGGAATGGCTTCTACCCACTTAGTAACATAATCAACGGCAATAAGAATATGAGTATAACCTTTCGAGGGAGGGAAAGGACCCATAAAGTCAAATCCCCAACAATCAAAGGGTTCAATAACTAGAGAGTAGTTCATAGGCATTTCATTGCATCTAGAAATATTACTAACACACTGACATTCATCACAAGATAAAACAAATTTTCTTGCATCTTTAGAAAGGGTAGGCTAGTCGAAACCTGATTGTAGCACCTTTTGTGCAGTTCTATCTCCTGCATGATGTCCTCCATAAGCACTACCATGGCATTTACGCAATATCTCCTTTTGTTCATATTCTGGAACACATCTTCGCATAATACCATCCACTCCTTCTTTGTATAAGTGTGGGTCATCCCAAAAATAATGCCTAAAATCATAGAAGAACTTCCTTCTTTGCTGAGCTGTAAAAGTTGGAGGCAAATACTTGGAGACAATAAAGTTAGCATAATCAGCGTACCAAGGGCTCCCTCGCGATCTTACCCCAACTGCGGCTAACTGCTCATTTGGGAAACTATCATTAACAGGCATAGGATCAAAAGAGATGGTTTCAATCGAGATAAATTATCAGCTACAAGGTTTCTAGCACCTTTCCTATCTACTATATGTAGATCAAACTCTTGTAAAAGCAGCACCCATCTAATAAGCCTACGCTTAACGCCCTTCTTCGTCATAAGGTATTTAATAGCAGCATGATCAGTATGAATGGTGAATTTTGAGTCTACAATATAGGGTCTAAACTTATCACAAGCAAAAACGACAGCTAGAAATTCTTTTTTAGTAGTAGCATCATTTCTTTGAGCAGCGTCTAAAGTCTTACTAGCATGATGAATAACGTTTAACTTTTTATCAATTCGTTGCCCAAGGACAGCACCTACAGCAAAATCACTAGCATCACACATTATTTCAAAGGGTAAACTCCAATCAGGTGGTTGAACAATAGGGGCTGTAGTTAAAGCCTTCTTAAGAGTTTCAAAAGCTCCCTTACAATCATCATCAAAAACGAAGGGTACATCTTTTTGAAGAAGATTAGTGAGGGGTTTTGATATCCTAGAAAAGTCTTTAATAAACCTTCTATAGAAACCAGCATGACCAAGGATACTACGAATAACTTTGATGTCTCTTGGGCATGGCATCTTCTCAATTGCCTCAACCTTAGCTCTATCAACTTCTATGCCTCTTTCAGAAACTTTATGCCCAAGGACAATCCCTTCATTAACCATGAAGTGGCATTTCTCCCAATTAAGAACAAGATTAGTTTCTTCACATCTCTGCAAAACTTTATCAAGGTTGTGCAGACAATTATCAAAAGAAGTTCCATAGACAGAAAAGTCATCCATGAACACTTCTATAATTTCCTCACAAAAACCATGAAAAATAGCAGACATGCACCTTTGCAAAGTAGCAGGAGCATTACATAAACCAAAAGGCATACGTCTATAAGCATAAGTTCTGTAAAGGCAAGTAAAAGTAGTTTTTCTTGAATCTTGTTGTTTAACAGATTTTTGAGAGAAACCAGAATAACCATCAAGAAAACAAAAATGGGTCTTTTTAGACAACCTTTCCAACATTTGATCAATAAAAGGAAGCGGGTAGTGATCTTTCTTCGTAACTTTATTGACTTTTCTAAAATCAATGCACATCCTATAGCCTACTACTATTCTTTGAGGAATAAGCTCATCATTATCATTAGGAACAACGGTAATACCTCCTTTTTTAGGAACACAATGAACAGGACTAACACATTCACTATCAGCAATAGGGTAAATAATACAAGCATCGAGGAGTTTCAATACCTCATTCCTTACCACTTCCTTCATCTTAGAATTTAAACGTCGTTGGTGCTCTACTACTGGCTTTGCATCTGGTTCTATGTTGATAGAATGCTGACATATAGTAGGTGAAATACCTTTTAAATCATCCAGAGTATAGCCCATAGCTCCTCGGTGTTTCTTCAAAACCTCCAATAACCTTTCTTCTTCCTTTCCTGAAAGTTTAGAGCTAATAATAACAGGATATATCTTTTTATCATCAATATAAGCATATTTAAGATCATCGGGGAGAGGTTTTAGATCGAAGACCAGATCCTTTTTAGGTGGCAACGTGGTACCCAAGTCTTCTACAGGCAAGTTATGCTTAAGCATCTTAGGCTGATCATGGAGAATCTCGTCAATCTCATTCCTTTCTTCCATGAAGTTTTCACTTTCATGATCTTCCATAAATTGCTCCAAAGCATTGTTAGGAGCAAGAGAAATAGAAGCAAGTTGTTCAACTCTAAAATCCTCATTATGGGTTTCCTCTTCACAAGGTTCTTTAGCGAATTTCGAGAAGTTAAACTCATAAGATTCCCCATCAAACTTAGTCAAGATTGTCTCCCTTCTGCAATCTATAATAGCTCCACAAGTGATCAAGAAAGGTCTACCAAAAATAATAGGATAAGTTTTACTAGCAGCTGAACCGAGTACTAGAAAATCAGCAGGGTACTTAATCTTACCACAAAGAACTTCCACGTCTCGTACAATACCAATTGGAGAGATGGTCTCTCTATTAGCAAGGTGAATAACCACATCAATCTCTTCCAATTCACAGGGACTGATTTCATGCATAATTTCTCTGTAAAGCTCATAAGGAATAGCACTGGAACTTACACCAATATCACATAAACCATAATAGCAATGATCACCAATTCTAACAGAAAGCACAGGGACACTAGCTTTTTTAGTTCTATTAGGATGTGAAACAATATTAGAAGCATCCTCACAAAAGACTACATGTCCATCTTCTATGCTTTTAGTGACAAGGTCTTTCACAATTGCTACCACATGTTCAACGTTTATTTGTTCATCAGGTTTTACAGTTCTCTTTTCACTTTTGCTGATTACATTCGTTATCATAGGATAATCCTTTACCTTATCTAGGAAGGGAATCTTCTCGATATAAGGTTCAGGTAAGATGGGATCAATAGTGCAATACTCAGCACTCCCAACAGGAACACAGTCAATAATATCTTTATAAGGTTCATGGTACTTGTTCCATCCCCTTTTTGGAATTTCAATATAAGAAGCAAAAGACCTAAAGCAATTCGTAATAACTTGTAAATCAAGACCATAAGCATTTTTAATATTTTGAAAGTCATCAGTTCCCATAAAAGATTCAATGCATTCATAATCATAATTTATACCTGACTTTCTACCTTTGTCATTCTCCCAAGCTTCAGCATTGTCTTGAATATGGTCCAGAAGATCCCATTTAGCTTCTTCTCCCATGCGAGTGAATAATCCAGCACAAGAAGCATCCAATAAATCCTTGTCATGTAGAGGGAGCCTTGCATAGAAGTTATTTATAATAATATTGTTGGGGAGCTCATGAATGGGACATTTGAGCATTAGTAACTTCAATCTCCCCCAAGCTTGAGTTGTACTCTCTCCATCAAGAGGCCAAAAGTTGTATAAAAGGGAGGCACTATTTCCTCCCATTCCAGAGCTTGACCATTCTTCGGTAGCTTATACCATTCCTCGGCTCTTCCTTTCAGTGACAATGAGAATAACTTCTTCTTAACTTGATCTGTAGTAATACCTGCACACTTGAACAACCAGCATAATTCGTGTATAAAGAGCAAATGATCACCGGGATGGACTGTTCCATCCCCAACATAATAGTTATCCATAACACGATCAATAATTCTTGTAGGTATTTTAAAAACATCATTCTCAGCAGGTGGTGGTTTATCTACTACTTTAGAAGTGGTAGTAGCATTACCAAATAAGAACCTCAGTGAATTATCCATAACGAAAATAAAGCAACTAACAGAAGTAAACAATACTCACAGTAGAAGTTTCCTTTACCAGTTCCACTTTCCAATAGCGCTTCCCTCCCCGGGAATAGCGCCAGAAAATAGTCTTGATAACCCACAAGATATACATGAATAGAATTGTATGTTTGCATGGGGTACCTAAAAGTATCGTATCTGACAGAGGGACTCAATTCACTTTGCACTTTTGGCGACAACTTCACGAGTCACTGGGAACTCGGTTAGAATTTAGCACTGCATTTCATCCGCAAACTGATGGGCAGACAGAAAGGACCAATCAAATATTGGAAGATATGCTAAGAGCATGTGCGTTAGATTATGGATCTAGTTGGGATGAAACTCTACCATACGCAGAATTTTCCTACAATAATAGCTATCAATCAAGCATAGAAATGGCTCCATTTGAATTCCTTTATGGAAGGAAGTGTACTACACCGTTGCTATCGAATGGAGTAGGAGAAAGAAATTTGTTTGGGCCAGACCTAATCAAGGAGGCTGAAGAGAAAGTCAAGATGGTAAAGGATAGGCTAAAGGTAGCCCAATCTCGGCAGAAGAGCTATGCTGATCCAAAACGTAGAGAGGTTACCTATGAGGTTGGTGATAGAGCTTATCTCAGGGTATCACCACTTTGTGGTGTGAAAAGATTTGGAATCAAAGGAAAATTAGCACCACGCTATGTAGGACCTTTCAAGATTTTAAGCCGCAAAGGAGAAGTGGCATATGAGATAGAATTACCAGAATATCTGTCAGCAGTTCATAATGTATTCCATGTCAGTCAGCTGAAAAAGTGTCACCCAGAGATGGAAGAAACTTCGCTGAGAGACACTATACCATTAGAGGAAGTTCAGCTAGAGAATGATCTCACTTATGAAGAGAAACCTATTAAGATTCTGGAGACAGCAGAAAGAATTACCCGTACCAAGACAATCAAATTCTGCAAAGTGCAATGGAACCATCACACTGAATCAGAAGCAACCTGGGAGCGAGAGGATGAACTTCGGAGAGATCACCCTCACCTACTTGCTAGCCAACCCGAATCTCGAGGGCGAGATTCATCTTAAGGGGTTAGATTTGTAACATCCCAAAATTTTCATCTGAAAATCATCATCATAGCATTCAAATCATCATGGAATGTACTACTTTGCATTAGATTTATCCTCCAAAAATTTGGTGAAATTTTGAGACTTTTGGGGCACTTTTGCTAAATTCGAAGAAAACTAGAAAAGAAATTCAAAAAGAAAAAGAAAAGGAGGGAAATAATTTTCAAACTGCAGCAGCAGTTCTGGCCCTTTTGGCCCAACCGGCCCAGCTAGCCCACCCGGCCTCCCTCTTCCCCTCTATGTTTTTCCGCACACCCCGTCAACCCACCCCCACTCACTTACCACTGGGCCCCGCGCCACGTCAACGCCACCTCAGCATCTTCCACGCAAACGGCCGGCGCCCCCTCCACCTCCTTTGCCGTTACCAAGTCCGGTTGAATTCGAGCGTTACAGCGATTAAATCGCAATCACCACCGCCCCTTCTTAATCCGCTCCCCCTCCTCGATAGATTCCCCCAGCCACTGCCCCTGGAGAGCCCCCAGGCTCCCCAATTGCCAGCTCAAACCGCCGCCACCCGAAGCTACTCCGCGACAATTCCGGTGAGCTTCGACCATGTCGTGCCCTTCTCTCTGTCCTATCTTGATTGCTGTGTACTGGCGCGTGTTTTAACCCCGGACGCGTGCTTCCTTTTGCACCAGGTCGACGACGCAGTCAACTCCGGCGAACTCCCTCTGCCGCCGCCGTCCATCGCTTGTTCCGGTGAAGGTAGGGTTTCTGCCGCCCTCTTTTGGCCTCTGCTAGATCGTGCTGATTCGGGCACGTCTCACTAACCCCTTATCTTGCTTGCCCGAGCCCCAGGTCACCGTCTCCGACACCGAGCCGCGAGCTCCGCCGTCTACTCAACTCCGGCGAGGGATCAAGGCCAGGCCAGAGCACCTCCCGCACCGCCGTGACCTCCATCGAGACCGCCACGACCTCCTTGACCTCTGGTACGTGTCCACGGTCTCCCAGCCCTTATAGAATTGCCGGAACCTCATCGGCCGACGCTCTGCCGCCACGCGCAGCCAGTCAGCGCCGCCCATCTCCGGCCAGGTCGCTAGGGACCGTTAGATCTTGTGTCTGCGACTAGGATTAGATTGTGGACGAACCGGTACGGGTTAATCTGATCCGTCTGTTGTCACTTAAGATCCAACGGCCCACAGCGGTCGATCCGACCGAACCGGTACGGGCCAATTAGATTGCGCCACGTCGCCCAGGATTATCTGTTTAAATAGAAATTAGACAGATTTTGTATTAAACTTAGAAAATCCATAACTTTTGTTCCACAATTCAGAAAAATGCAAATTTGGTGTCTATGGATTCAGAAAAATAAGACCTTTATTATAGAGGCCTTGTTTCACACATTTTCCTCTGAAAAATTGGAATTATAGGCGGAACCTTTTTAGGAGTATTTTGCTCACAAAAATTATTCTATAAAACGTTTTGGGGTATTTCTTATGCATTTAGATGAGGTATTTTACCCTCTATACTGTAGACTCTGTAAATTATAGATTTGTGTTCATATCATTGCATTTGCATGCGTTCATGTTTTTTGTAATGTTTTATTGATTGAATTATTGTTGTTGTATTGATCTTGTGTAGATTGTGTGGATTGTGAAGTTTGTTGTTGTGAGGATTGTACCTATTCCCCTAGCTACCAAGGCAAGTGATATTCATCTTATGTCCTATTATTTTCACTATTGAACTAGTGTTATTTTGGTAGATCTTAGCATGGTAGGGTTATTTATATGTTACTATACTATGCTATGCTATCCTATAGATTATATCTTGGTAGTATCTCCTAGCTGAAAGACTTCGAATGCTAGATTGCTTAGCCATGCTATTAGAATTCGTGGGTGGAATATACACATGAGATAGTATGGAAAGATATTATTTTGTTTAACTAAGAAAACAACTAATATTAATGAAACACCTGGGTGGAATGGGACTTGCTTGGATTATGTTGAGTGGTTACTCAGGGGCCATTTCTATGGTCAGCTGGTGTATCACACTTGTGGATGGCCACCCAGGAACAAAGAGATTGGAGACATTCTTGTCATGAAGCTTCCAGTGCAGCCACATGGCATATGGGCTCTGCCTTGACCAACTAAGTTGCAAGAACTCAGCCAGACGGACAGAAGGTGGTAGATGTGGTAGGATGGAATGCGTCCGTGGTGGTCTGAGGGATTGCTTCTGAAAAGGCTTGTCTCGATGCATGTCGAGTCTTGTGGGGAAAGTGCTTAGCCGTGTCCCCGGTTACGGACAATTTCTGAGCCTCAAGACAGTGAAGTAGTTCAATAATCTCCTCATCCAAATTTCTCTAAGTTAAAACTTGTGGGTGAACAAGGGTACAGGTTCAGTGATGTCTATCATTGGTACCTTAGTGTTGAATGAGAAAACTTACTCTTCAAAAATTATAAGTTAAACTAGTTTTTGCAAAGCCAGCCATAACCCCACTTAGCCATATATTCATGTAGTTTTTGGATTATACTAAGTATATGGTATCACTTGCCAATACAATTCCAAATGTATTGATCCTTGTGGCTATAACTTATTATGTTGCAGGATACTCTGATGATGAGTAGGGTTGCGGGTCTACACTCGACATGCTTGCCTATGGCACATAAAGATTAAAGACTCTATTATTACTATGCTATGTAATGTGAACTTTAAGTGTCTTAGCCTTGGGCTAAGTGAGTTGTAAGAACCATTATATTCCTGGATACGCGATGTAATAATGACCTTTGTTTCTGTGTACTTCATCTTAAACTATGGGTGCTAGCATTTTCGATCCAGGGACTAGCACTGCAATCACAGGGATCTTACCTTTTTATGGTGAGATCTTACAAAAACATTTGGTAAAACTTTTTCCGGGGTCTTCCCATCCTCTAGTTTTGCTTCGGCTAAAACGGGTCTCCAAAGGGGCATGGTGGATATACACCATCTATTCTACTAGGGACAAGTAGGTGTCACCAAGGGGGTTGTACTTAATAGTACAAAGGTGTAATGGTTCGGAGGAGCCGAATCACTACCATATATATATATCATCAACATATAGTAAAAACCATGCAGTTTTAATAAACAGTAGATAAAACATGCATAAGTAAAATAGTAGGACAAGGCTCATGAGCAAGAAGGTGGCTTGCCTGAGGATCAGCAATATGGCAATATGTCCCTGGACTTCTTCTTTAGAATAGCCAAAATACCAACATCAATAAGAAATACCACTTATCCCGCTCTCCGATTTCATCGCAACTATCGTCGTCCAGACAACGCATGCAAACAAACCAAGCCACAATCAACACAAGGCATACAAGCACCAATACAATATAGCAAGCAATGGAATAATACATAATTAAGATTCAGATGGTTTTGAGAGGATTGGTTTGAGGAGATTGAGATGGCCTTGGAGAAGGGAATGAATACCCCTTAGGATTTATAGTCTAGAACTACCTAAGAGATGGATTTTTGGGCAAGACCATATTCAGTATGTTACCATTGTAAAAACATGATACCAACAGATAGGTATTGATAAAATGAAACCAACAAAAGTGGTTTCACTATTTTATCAATTACAAAAGATTTATAGTGATTTTTATAGTGAATTAAGACTCTAGTTTTAGGGAATAATTCACCAGAAAAGTTCTGGAGCTCCAAACATTATTTCCTTGGAGGGCTAGGTTCGTTTTGTTGTACTTGTTCAGTGAGAGTTGGAATTGAGTCAATATATTTACCAGAATGCCCTCAAGAAATTCCCAAAGGCAGTTCTGTGGGGGTTTTGTCCTTTTCTCCAAATTAAATATACAGTAGCTATAAATTTGATTCCAAGGGCACAGTGTAGGTATTTGTAATACCTTTCTGTAGAAATTGGAATCACCCTTTTTGGAGCTGTATAGATACTGTAGTGAATTTAGAGGTGAATAAACCATGCACAGAATAGTTTAATCCACAGAAAAATATCCAAGGCTCAATAATTCATGAGCTCCTGGATTTTGATAGGCCTTAGTGTACCACATCAAGGGTAATTGGATTTGGGTCAATTGGACTTATGATTTGGTCTAGGGAATTTTCTAAAGTCTGAAAGCCTCTATTTTTGCTATGTTTACTACAGGAGAACGAAAGCTCCACTTGGATCTAGGCCAAGTCCATTAGAGAGGAACAGGTAATGCCTACTAAGGGGAGTTGGTTTTACTCGAATTGGAGTTGTAAAACTCCTTGGAGAATTTATCTAGTAAAAATGATAGGTTGTGGTGGATTAATCTCCAGGAAATACTGGAATATAATTTGGGCAAGGGACTTGATCTGCAGGTTGCAGAAAAAAAATCTGCATAAGGAAATGATAAGATCTTTCTAATTTAAGTCACATCACATTTTTGTTTTGACTTAATCCTAACAGGTATAATACAGATCTGGAGAGAAACATATTGCTTAAAAGAAAAAAGGGGGAGTCAGGCTGGATCTGCTGGAAACTGGGCCGCACAGTGGAGAATCGGTCCACCCAGGGCGAGCTGGGTGCGGGAAGGAGTTTTCGGGCCCGACAGGCGGGACCCAGCGGTCATTCACAGGGGATGCCGAAGGTGTAAGGAGGGCTACCAGCCGTTGATCTATGGACGATGGATGGCAGACGGGGTTCTTCAACCTCTGTCCGACGCGAGGGAGGGGGAAACCCTAGGTTCCGCCGGCAGGGGTCAGGGAGCTCACCTGAGGGCTCGCCAGCGTCGGGGAGGCGGTGGAGGAGACGCAGTGGATGACAGCGACTTCAACTGTGGGCGGCAAGGCCGGTTTCCGCATCGGGAGGGGTTCACCCGACGGCGCCCACGGCGGTGCTCTCGGGAGCTCGCCGGAGGTGCTACTCTGAAAGCTCCTGAGCAGAGAGAGGGACATGGTTAGATGCAGGGGAGCCTGGAGGTCCCAAATATGCCACATGCACGGGGAGGGGAGCAGTGAAGGGAGCACGTAGCTCGATCCATGGAGATGACCGAGAGGGGGAGGTTCTTCTTCTCCAGCTCCATGCAGGAACAGGGGCTAGGTGGGAAGGAATAGGGGAGCTATATGGAGGCTGTGGCGGGGATCTAGGGCACTAGGGAAGGTCGGGGTCGATCCTTTACTCCACTACTTGAGGGAGACTGAGATGAGAGCTAGCTCTCCTCCATGGCGATGGGGAGTAGACGAGATGGATCTAGAGTACTCTGGGAGGTCAGGGGAGGGTGAGGGGGAGGAATGAGGGAGAAGGAGGGAGTGGGGTGGTCTCTCGCCCTTATGAACCGAGAGGGAGTGGTCTAGGGTGCACTCGGTTTATGGGAGCAAGAGGGAGAGGTAAAAACCAGGGGTGGATGTTGTGGGCAATGGAGTGGTTTCTGGTGTGGGCTGAGGGCAGAGTAGAGGTGGGATGGCTGTTGTAGGAAGTAAAGAGAAGGTGTGACCAATGGGTGCATCTCTCCTTCCTCCAAGCGCTAAAGGACAAGGGGAAGGGGTGCTACAGTGCATTGCTACAATGTATCTCGACCAGAGGGGTGTGCTGGGGTAGTGGAGGCTTGCTGTGGAAGGCTTGAGGGGTTTTCACTTGATATGGATCAACATCTTGGAAATAGCCAAGATTGGCAATGTAGATGATCATGATGTAAGTCTCAAATCTTGGCTTAGGCAAGATAAAAAAAGATGCTGGTAGATAGAGGGGGCCAAGATACCCCTCTAGGAGTTATTTGAGGTTTTTCCATTATTTATAAGTCCTCTTAAATCCATTTGTTCAAAAACTGCAGAAGTAGTTTCTAGAGGTTCATTTTATAAATTTACATTGTACAAGTGGATTTTTTGATGTGAGATGGTCCCAAATAGGAATATACACTTAGGGTAATTTTCCAAGATTTATTGAGGTGGGAAAGTATTTTTAAAGAATTATTTCTTGTTTCTGCCATTTAAGAAAATGGGAAAACAGAAATAATAAAGCTCTTCAAAAATATTTATTTTTGAAGTGGGAAGATAGGGTATGATATATGGGCCTCAAAAGTGCTTAGATTTGGGGAAGTGTTGTGGCAAAAACAAAACTTTCCCTTATGGAAGAGGTTTTGAAGAATTGGTCTATTAATGAATTAAATTGATTTGGAGCCAAAATAATTATGGATAATATTTTATAAATCTTGATGATCAAGTTATATGATGTAGACAAGGTGTATCAAGCATTTGCAACCTTGGTATTGGAGATTCCAAGTTGATTTTGGTGAGAACTAGAGATTTGGGGATCTTGGGTAAGATTGTTTTCATGCCACCAAAACCTTGTTGGATCTTGGAGCTCAGGGCTCCCCTTGGGGCATGGGGTATATGGTTGGCTAGAACAATTGATGTAGATTGAAATGGTGTATGGTTTTCAGCTTTATCTTGCTTTAGCTCACCATGACAAGCTTTCAAACTTTGAATAAAATAAGCCTGCCAAAGCAGGTTATCATCTAGCCTTCCAAACCTTGTGGGTGTAAACAGCTCAAGGATCCAATTGGATCAAGTGAAGTAGCTAATGATATACCTACATTAGTAGAACACAACCCTGCAAATATTTGGTCCAAAGAAGGTTGGATGGTGGTGTGAGCTTATACCAAAGTAGGCATGTTGACTAGATTTGCAGGAAAAGTTATCTTCTTGCCTGCAAACCATCAAGAACAAGTGGGTAGGAGGATGATCTAACCAAGGTCAAGAGTGTTCCTTGGTAGTCCTTATGATGTTTAACAAGATGGTCCAAGTTCATTACCAAAAATGCACAAGGGTTGAGAAAGATAGGCATTCAAAAAGGTGATGTTGAAACAGTTTCTAGACTTAGTCAAATTTGGCAGATTTAGGGTTTTTGCCTAGAATGTTGGTGGAGATGATTTGGATGGGTTCCGAAGTACCCAAGCATCATAAAGTGGATGATATTTAAGAGTAGATTGAGTAGAAGGGATCCATGCTTGCTATTGGGCTTCATTGAATTGGAAGCTTCTAGAAGTGATCACTTCAGAATTGATCTGGTTAAGGGTTTTAGATGATCACCTGATGGCTAGAGATTGGATCCAGAGTGTATTCTTGCTTAGGGTTTGGTGACCTTAAAGTACCTTGATCCTAGAGGATGAGCTCCTAGAGTGGCTCATACCACTTCCTAAGCAAAGTCTAGACACCAATATTCATGGGGAACTAGGAGTCCCATCTAGGCAGATATACCTCTAACAGCCCCTCACGGAAAGTCTAGACACCAATATTCATGGGGAACTAGGAGTCCCACCCATATGATGAGTCCCCGCAAGGAAGCTATAGCCTCACGATAAGGTCATCCGCCCATACGAAAGGAAGAAGATCCAGCTGACTTCTCCGTCCCATTCCAAATCTCATGGTTAACGCGTAATATACGGCGCTAGAATCACTGGCGACATTGGTTGTTAAGTCCTAGATATTATGTTCCTTTACTACTGGAACTATATCAATAGATTAATACCATTTGGTAAATAATCCATAATCATATTATTATGAAAATAGTGTTTTTTGACTTTTTTTGAAATGTAGGTGATGACAACATTTGAGTTACAAGCATTTGATAGAAAATAACCAAAGGACATGAGTAAGTGTGAACTTGCCTTGTGATTGCAAGGTAGTGAATTCGGATACTTCCACTTAACCTTGAGCTCCGGTTTCTACAGAAATTCGTTATTGCCCGGTAAGGACAATATTTAAAGAAGCAATATGCAATGCATAGTAATGGCATGCCATGATTTGTTTTCTTTCTTCTTTTCATGTTTTAGCCTCCTTGTAAAGGTTTTATGTGTCTTTTAATTAATAAAAGAAAAGCATTTCTCAAGAATCATTAAATTCATATTATTTTGATATTTAGCTTTTTTTTATAATAACTAGTATTGTTCTAAGAGTTTAAATTTTATTTAATTTTTAACTATTTTAAATATTTAACTAAAATTCCTTTAAGAAAATAAAATTTTATTTTTATCACACTTGATCTACTTTTCAAAAATACAAACTAGTATTTTTTTCTATAATAGTACTTCCCTTTAGAATTTTAAAAATGAATTTTATTCAATTTTAAGTGTTTTGTATATTTTTATAAAATTCCAGAAGGAATATATACAATTTTAATAATAGATCTATATTTAATTACCTAAAATTACTATCTATTATTTTATTGGATAGAGGATATTTTTGTGATTTCATAAATATATTATTTGTATTTTTAGGATTTTATTTATTTTTCTAGAGCTTAATTTATCTCAGGGATACATTTGTAATTAGGTATTTTACATACGACCTTTTTTTAAAACACGGGCCTGGCCCACTGGACTGGCCCAGCCCAACTCGACCCGCTTGGGCTGGACAAACGCCCCTAGGCAATACTGGGTTGCCCACACCCGGCCCAGTACCACCCATTCTTTCTTTCTTCTCTCCCTTCTCTCTCATGTGACACCCCCTCTGGCTGCTCGATGTCGCCGGTGCCGTGGTGATTCCGGCCGTCCCAGGCCGCCGTGTGTGTTGTCGTGGTGCAAGACATCACGGATGCGGCCACTGCTCGATGTTGTCCCGCTCGATCTAGCGCTAGCACTCTCTGCTGGCCGCACTGACCCCCTCCTCGTGGCTAGGGTTTGGAGTGTGTCGTGCTCTGGCGCTCTCTTGATGATGTTGTGGTGCTCGTGGCGCCTCCCTTCCATGGCTGCCACTGCCGTATGCAGGCGTGGGTTGTAGCGCCCACTCGGGGTGCTCCCCGTGCCGCCACATCTCTGCTGTCGGCCTCCTCTCTACTTCCTCTTCTATAATCTTACGAGGACCTCGAGTAAGTGCCTGATTCTCCTCTCTATGCTCTACCTTGCCTCTATTCCATGCCATGTGGTCACTTGCGATGGATTTCCCCATTTAGGGTTCATCCCTAAAGTCCTAGGGTTCATCCCCCTATAGTGGTGATTTAGCATAACTCTAGGGTTAATCTTTCCTGTGCTAATCCTTTGATGATGATCTACTATTGGTGTAGTGTCAATATCTGTTGAGCATGTTTGTCACTCTGTTCTCTATCAAAGATGACTCTGCTGATCATGCTTTTATTACCCTGATCTATGTCATAAAACTCTTCGTAAAAGCATGCTTAGTTTAATGTGGATGTCCAAATTGTTGTGGTTGTGGATTTATTCCTATGGAGTTGAGTTGGGATGCTTTCTGTATTGATGCTTGGTTAATTGCTTACTTGTGAAGTACTGATGTGTTTAGTCTCATGATTGAATCATGTTACTGTGTAAATCTAAAGTTACTAGTGCTACTCTCTGCTCTGTAATTAATAAGGAGATGATTTATAAAGAGATGATTCCTATATGCTTGTAGGAAAGTGATTAAACTTATTAGTTTCTGTATAGTGTGGCCTAGTGATAGATAGTGTTGATCTTTACTATCCTTTCTAAAGTGTCTAATTATGATTCCTAAATCATTTAGAAAGATGATTATCTTTATTGAAGAGGATATGATTGAGCTTGTACTCAAGCAGATATGAACCTACTAGGCACAGAGGTGCTACCCTTCTGGGAATGTGCCATGTACCAGCAGGTGTGATGTGTATCTATCTACTTAAAAATAGATCATAATGTTAGTGATGCTGGTCTAAACCCTGCCTGTGTAAGAACACATGACTTATTTGGCTGTTTATTATCTGTTATCCAATATGTCCACTTATCATGTGCTTACAAGAAAATGAATGTGTAGGATGGAAAATGATTAGATCTAAATGTTGGGATATATCCTAGTAGCCTTGTCTTGATGTTGCCTTTTACTTCTGGCTTGTGGTAGCCCTGGATTTGTTTTGGCTTCCTCTTGGCCTTGTCTTGCTCCTCCTGGTGTTGTTGCTCATGTGTGGCCTTGATGTCCACCAAGTTCATCCCCCTCCTCAAATCACCATCTTTGATGGTGATCTCCTGGGTTTCCTATGATGGAACGTGACTTAATCTCGTGATATGGTTGCAAGATCTGGTGTTGTTCTTGGATGTGCTAGTGCCAAACTATTGTTGGCTCTCTACGAAGTGAATAGCAAAGCTAGCTTTGTTTTATGCTACTATGATTTAAATTGCCCCTTTGCTCTCTGCTGCTGACACCTCAATGCATGCATTTAGGTGTGTGAGCTACTTCACTATTTGCTTTGGCTATGGATGAGATCAAGTAAATATAGTTTAAACTCCCCATCCTTTTACTATTACTTATTCTGGTGAAACTTGCCCCTTCAGCCTGTGATGTTGTTCTGAGGCCTTAATTGCTCTAAAGACAGATACTACACTTAATGGATTTTGTCCCTTCTTCGGCTCAGTGATGTTTGGAAAACAGTGCATTGCACTATTAAAAACTGAGAGCAAACTAACTCTAACTCCCTCTTTGTTTTATTTCATTTTCTATCTTATTTGCAGGTACAAGACCAAGGGATCAGGAGAAATATTTTAGAATTAGTTTAGGATTTTCTTTTGTAATATATATTTCTACTCTTTGTAAAGATCAATGTAATATATATTCATTATTTAATAAAGCTTTTTATTTCCTTGAGAATATCTCTGTAATATGTCTTGATTTCAAATAGATTTGTGTTTATTTAATACTTGTGAAATAAAGGAAAGAATTAAGAAGTACCATTTGAGTTGTACTAATATATTGTTATCAATTTCCTTTATTGTTTTATAAATGTGATAAATTCAAACAATAATAATTAATTCTTTTTGGAAATTAAATAAATACTAATCACCTCTAATTTTCTAACCTTATTCAAATGTTTCAAATTTGTAAATATGGAACCAACTTATTCACCCAAGAATATTATAATCCCTAAGAATTAAAAGTTAAAGATTGATGTATAACTAGGTAATTATAGTTGATGTCTTAACCCAGAGTGGAATATTGATATAGCCTCAAACTATAATATTGATTAAAGATATCTCCAGAATTTCTATCCCCAACACTTCACTAAGTTTGTGTTCTAGTTAAGGAATTCCTTTCCAAAATATACTCTACTCAAATCTCTCATCTGATTCTCTAACATATAACTTCTATTATTTAGCTATCTCTACTGAATCTATCAATGTACGTCTTTCTAACTCCATCCATAAACTCCTTTATATTCACCTTGCATTAACTTCCAAGGCTTGTAATATTACAATCTCCTCTTTATCAAATGTGACATTGATCCTCTAGAAGAGATATGGTACTACTCCAATAATACAAGTTTGTTCTTGTTATTAGCTTGGTTAAGCTATTTTGCCCCTAACTACTCCATACAGCAAATATTATTTATTTCATCATACTCCAGCTTGACTTCTAATGATCAAGCTAGATGATGCAGCTTACTAAGGTTTTGCCTAATTTGGTATACTCACAGTACTTCTTCATCAACTGGTCATCTATCCTCAAGTGCCTTGAGAATAATGACCACCATCCTTTGATCATACAAAGCTTAGGCTTCTAATTGTCTCATCAAGATCTATATCCAGCTAAGTAGCAGGCTTGTACTAGTCTCTCTATAGGATTTATCTTATTAACGAAACTTACTTCAATTTTATACCTATTTGACTTAACAGGATTATCATTCGATACTCTAATACTACTAGTTTTCTCATAGCTTTATAATTACTAGCTTAACTCTTAGATTTAAATGCTTCTTCTAATTAACTCATGAGTGAGTTAACTCCTCCAACACCAAATGGTTTGATCACCACTAAATATCTCATTCCATTGATGATGGCACACCCTACCATAACTAGTTCCTCCTTCTTATTAATATGCTTAAGGTCTTTGGAAGGTCAATATAATAGGTCAAAGCTAAGAGTCAATAAGTTCTAGGGAAAGAATAGATCACTCAACCTTGATGATCAATTGTCTCTAGGACTTGCCTAAATAAGATTGGTATCTATTATCATGACACTAAGGGTATGTAATGAATGGTCTTAGCTTGTCTTCCATTCTACCTTATTTGTGATAAGAGTTAATATTTAAGAACTACCATGATATCCATGGTAGGAATATCTATGGCAAACATGTGTTTCAAAATTTAGTTATTGAGTTTCTTTTACTTGGGTTATATACCTGACTTGATATTCAGGGTTTGTGGTAGATAATACCTTGATATATTAAGTATTCATCCTTGTGTTGGTGTATGGAATACCATTTAATGATCACTAGAAGATCAAGTACTCATCATAAAATAGTGTGTTGTGACTTAGTTTTATTACATTTTATCTACCCTTAGATCAAATTATATTACCCAAGGATAAGGTTTTAGCAAGGACCATATTGAAACTTATCGCAGTCAACTTGATGATCTACTTCAGTTCCACCAAGTTAAGAAAAGCTTCAATCACTTTAACAAGTTTTCTTTAAAAGCGCGAAAATTATCCAGATTTTCTATGCATGAATGCAATGCACATACCTCATCTCAGCTTATTTCTAAGCTCTAATGCTGCGATGTTATAGACTCTCCCCCTTAAAATAAACTTCGTCCCCGAAGTGTGTACTCTCTTGCGTTTCGGAATGAGGAGTTGATTTGTATTGTTCACGACATTTCTTAACTCCATTGTGATCCTAATTGGGAATAATTGTGGTATCCTGCATCCAGACCTTTTTCCGTGATTCTGCTTCATACTTGACCCTATCCACTAGCGTTTCTAA
The DNA here is from genome assembly GCA_910589775.1 of Avena eriantha. Lineage (NCBI taxonomy): Eukaryota > Viridiplantae > Streptophyta > Magnoliopsida > Poales > Poaceae > Avena > Avena eriantha. Next base: position 112,064,878 of record OU342746.1, on the reverse strand, counting down.
TTTACCATATAGTACCTTTCACTATATCTCTTTGGGTTTATGCCCTTATAGTCCTATTCAGAATTGGTTGTGAACACATTTTGTCCCATCCAATAAGGTTTTCCTGTTACACTATACTGCCCTATATTGGAGTACTTTATTCCCCATTTAAGAACAACTTATGAGTTGTTTCTTTAAAAACTAATCCACTAGGTTTAATCCATTATATCTCCTTTGATCCTTCATCCAGAGATAGTCTTGAGAGTACTCTATAATTATGGCTTCTTATAACCTTATGAAAATAAAGCTTAATTTTTCATCGTTAAATAAATCTTTTCTAGTCTGTACTCAGGAAGTTAGATAACAACACTTTCGTGTTTATTGTTTAATCTCCCCCTTGGGTTTTCCTAATGTCCCCAAATCTCATGTATAATACCTATTACTCAATAGCTAGGATATTGGTCTCTATCTAACTTATACTCTCCCTATGGAAGATCTCATGAAAGAATTTGTGGTATATCCACACAATCGTGGATCTTTGAAATGAATTCTTCCAACGTCTTGTGTTCCTTCTTTCTTCTTAAACATTATTTCTCACTGAGAATCCCGATTTCGCGGAACGTCTCGAAAGCCGTTCGCTTAAATTCTTTACTTTTTATTTCTCTTGTAGTTTAGGCCAAGTTTTATACTCTTTAATCTATACAATGGTGACCTAACTAGCTAAACTGCAAGGATACTAGCTATGGATTCCAGCTACGGATCCTACTAGGTGTATGGATTACCCTATGATCTTTCTACTTTTTACTGGTATTCTCTCTGAGTTATCAGGGCTTGAATATCACCTTGGTTCCAAGACTTCTTTCTTGCATTGATTCATGATACTTCCATGATATTGGAACAACTATTTCATTAGCTTCTGAGCAGCATCACCTAACTTGAATGAATTTAGATTCATTCCTTTCATGTTGCTCCACACCTGGTCTGCATTAGTATTCCTTCCTTTTTTTGCTAACTAATAATAAGTTGGAATTGATTCATCCTTCAAAATAATGTTAATACTCCTTCGATTTAACTTCCTTCTTCATGCAAGTCTTTAACTTATTCTTCGGAACTTGTCACTCCCTTACACGAATTCCCTTTACTATCTAGGTCTATAACATCTAGTAATAACTTTATAATGCAACATGCATTTACACACCAAGTCAAACTTTATGTACAGATCTAGTCAATCAAGAAAAACCAATAAAACCAAATAATATTCAAACATATACCATGTATGAAACATATGTCTTCGAAATATTACAACTCCCAACCATGGCAAGACACTCCCTTTATACACTACCTCCTTATATTATAAAAGCTCTCTTGCCCATGTGAGCATGTTCTCACTTATTTCAGCAAGCCTCTCAAGCACTACAATACGCATTACCCAATATAAACATTATTCAAGCACTCTACTTTATGGATTACTTCTATTCTTACTTTCCTCTCTCACTTCAGTGCTTTTGGGATTTTCGTCCATGATGGCGCGAAGTTCAACGGCTACCTTCTAGTGCATTAGAACATCTAGTAGGTGCGTAACCTTGAGTAGATGTACCAAGATTGAGATTAGCCATTGAGAAATGACTATCATACTCATGATCTTCTTCAGGATTCTTCTTTCTTCCATTGAGCGCATCTTCAAAGTAAGAGGTATTCTTTGCCTTTTCCACAATCCAGTCGTACATATTGGTATAATAACTACCAGGACACTCTTCCAGCTCAATGGGATTGTTATTACCCCCATATGGTCCATAAGATTCTATAGGATCATAACTGGTTTCTACTCCCTTACCAGATCCACAGGGTATAGGTTTTCCCATGAGTCTATCATAAGACTGGTATTCCCATCCGGTATTACCTCTAACGGCATCATTGGGGTTGGGTGCATTCCAAATTCTCTCCTCCTCCACATATTTGGTCCACGGGTCTACTAGTTGCTGAGGTTCAACTGGATAATAGGCATAAACTTCAGAATGTGGCTCATTAAACTCCGTTTCTTCAAACACCTCCCCTGAACAGACTGGTTTTGGGCGCTTTGCTTCTTTAGCTAACTTCTTTCTACGTGCCATTGCCTTTGCAGGATCGGTAAAATCCTCAATGACAGTGTCCAACTCTTGAACTAGTACTTGACGAGTGTTATGGAATGTGTTTAGTAAAGACTTGTAACGATCTATATACTCTATTGCCATAGTAGGTTTAGTCCTCAATAGGGTAGAATGATCTAACTCTAGATCTGTACTAGGAGTTTCATGAGGTATAGCAGTATAGGTAGTACCTACCAGTGCCTTGGAATTTTGTTCCCTTATCCTGGTTATGGCTGCTACTACTGCAATCTGATAGGCCATTGCCATACATCTTGCTTATCCCGATGGCATTTCTCCACGCACTCCCAACTTCTTGGGTAACATGATCAGGATATGGTACTTGGCCAATATCCGCCCATCATAGAAACTGTAAACCTTGACCAGAAGTCGAGAATCACAAACCAGACTCCATAGAAGTTGTCTTAGAGTGATTGTCTAGTCATCTTCATAACCATCTAAGGTCTTGTTCAATACTTGAACATTCCAAGCTAGATACCTAGGTGCCATTCTTGTACTGTAGATAAGAAATTATCATCAGTCATATTGAGTTAAAACTCATAGTACTTATTTAAAATTGCATCATAATAAAGAATCATCGTACTAAAAAAATATAACGAAATATTCCCAATTGAATATTCATTATATAATCTAGAGAATTCTTTACATTTCCCTAAGACTCCTATAGGTAGTTCCCTTTACAAGGTTTCCAACCTAAGGTCAAAGCATATGTTCTGATACCAGCTGCGGTGACCCAGCATACCACTTCATGATGTAGTACACTATAGTCGTTGACATAACACCAATGAAACACCGTTCACTAGTATTACATCCCTCAGAGTGGTTCAACAGAAACACAACAGGTCCAAGACATGACTATAGATTACAACTTGACTCTTTACAAAAGATCCAGAGAACATTCTAGGTTAAAGAGAGAAAAAGGAACTTCCCATGAGAAGAACCAATAATAAAACTCAGGATTATCTAGCTAATAAGATTAGTATCTAAACTATCTAGCTTGCGATTGCTGCTAATGCAATGCTCTACAGAAGTAGGTTGTATGGCTAGAGTATCTACTCCTATTTATTCAAGATCTTCGCCTTTTCTTCAGTTGATGTATATGTTGCCTTCATTGACTTTGTTGAAGAACTTGAGCTTCCGATGATGGTTTCTTGAGCAGAAATTGATGTTGATGTCGTCTTCAACGACTTAGCATCTAGCAAGGGTCAAGAAGGTACTGTTGAGTACGAGCGTACTCAGCAAATTCACTAAAAAGAATTGTATGATGCATTATCTCTACAGCCATAGACCAAAGGTCGTAGGCAATGCAGGTTTTCATAAATATTTCTTCAAAGGTTGCTTTTATTCTGAAACTATGACCGACAGCCTTCATAGGTGGACTAGAACTTTTTCGGGGTTCCTTTCCTGCCACGTTTGTAGCTCCTTCACGAAACAGGGACTAACATGTCATAGTTCTTACACTCTGCAGAGGTGCGTTGCTTTACCCATGAGTGACCGAATCCTTGTTGCATAACCGGGCGATCTTTCCATCCACACTTCCTTTGGTGTGGGCCCTAGTAGATGATCCAAGCCAATCACTGCGCCTCTCTGTGACCCCGCATGAAGACACGACCTCCCCAAGCAGATACCTCCATTAACCCCCATATAGGCAGATATAACCCTGGCAACCCCTTGGAGACTCCAATGAGCAGATCATGTCCCTAGCAACCCCCATCTAGGCAGATATACCTCCGATAGCCCCTCACGGAAAGTCTAGACACCAATATCATGGGGAACTAGGAGTCCCACCCATCTGCTGAGTCCCTACAAGGAAGCTACAGCCTCACGATAATCTCATCCGTCCATACGAAAGGAAGAAGATCCAGCTGACTCCTCCGTCCCATTCCAAATCTCATGGTTAACGCGCAATATACGGCGCTAGAATCACTGGCGACATTGGTTGTTAAGTCCTAGATATTATGTTGCTTTACTACTGGAACTATATCAATAGACTAATGCCATTTGGTAAATAATCCATAATCATATTATTATGAAAATAGTGTTTTCTGAAAAAAATTTGAAATGCGGGTGATAACAACATTTGAGTTACAAGCATTTGATAGAAAATAATCAAAGGACATGAGCAAGTGTGAACTTGCCTTGTGATTGCAAGGTAGTGAAGTCGGATACTTCCACTTAACCTTGAGCTCCGATTTCTACAGAAAACCATTATTGCCCGGTAAGGACAATATTTAAAGAAGCAATATGAAATACATAGTAATGTCATGCCATGATTTGTTTTCATTCTTCTTTGCATGTTTTACCCACCTTGTAAAGGTTTTAAGTTTCATTAAATTAACAAAAGAAAAGCATTTCTCAAGAATCATTAAATTCGTATTATTTTGATATTTAAATTTTTTATAATAACTAGTATTGTTCTAAGAGTTTAAAATTTAATTTAAATTTTTAGCTCTTTTAAATATTTAACTAAAATTCCTTTAAGAAAATAAAATATTATTTTTATCACACGTGATCTGCTTTTCAAAAATACAAACTAGTATTTTTCTATAATAGTACTTCCCTTTCGAATTTTAAAAATGGATTTTATTCAATTTTAAGTGTTTTTTATATTTTTATAAAATTCCAGAAGGAATATATACAATTTTAATAATAGATCTATATTTAATTACCTAAAATTACTATCTATTGTTTTTCTTGGATAGAGGATGTTTTTGTTATTTCATAAATATATTACTTGCATTTTTATGATTTTTATTTATTTTTCTAGAGATTAATTTATCTCAGGGATATATTTGTAATTAGGTATTTTACATAAGTCCTTTTTAAAAACATGGGCATGGCCCACTGGCCTGGCCCAGCCTGACCCGACCCCCTTGGGCTGGACAAACGCCCTTGGCAACACTGGGTTGCCCACACCCGACCCTGTACCACCCACTCGCTCTCTCTTCTCTCCCTTCACTCTTACGCGACACCCCCTCTGGCTGCTCGATGTCGCCGCCACCGCGGTGATTCTGGCCGCCCCAGGCCGTCATGTATTTTGCCGTGGTGTAAGACGTCACGGATGCTACTGCTGCTTGACACTGTCTCGCTCGATCTAGCGCTAGCGCTCTCTGTTGGTTGTGCTGACCCCCTCCTCATGGCTAGGATTTGGGGTCCGCCGTGCTCTAGAACTCCCTCGATGACGTTGTGGTGCTCATGGCACCGCCCTTCCATGGCCACCACTGCCATATGCAGGTGCGGGTTGCAGCGCCCACTCGGGGTGCTCCTCGTGCCACCACCTCTCTATAGTCGGCCTCCTCTTTGTCTCATCTTCGATAAACTTATGAGGACCTCGAGTAAGTGCCCGATTCTCCTCTCTGTGCTCTACCTTGTCTCTATTCCATGTCATGTGGTCACTTGCGATGGATTTCCCCATTTAGGGTTCATCCCTAAAGTCCTAGGGTTCATTCCCCCTATAGTGGTGATTTAGCATAACTCTAGGGTTAATCTTGCCTATGCTAATCCTTTGATGATGATCTACTGTTGGTATAGTGTTAATCTCTGTTGAGCATGTTTGTTACTTTATTCTTGATGACCCACAAGTATAGGGGATCGCAACAGTCTTCGAGGGAAGTAAAACCCAATTTATTGATTCGACACAAGGGGAGCCAGAGAATATTTATAAGCCTTAACAACTGAGTTGTCAATTCAGCTGCACGTGGAAACATTCTTGCTCATAGTAGTTTATCAGTAGAAACAGTCCTGTAGTAGAAATAGCAAAGTGATAGCAGTAGTAAAAGTAAAGACAGTAGTAACAATTGCAGTATAGGATTAAAGCGCGGTAGGCATAGGGATGGATGGAAGGGCGTTGCATGGACAAGACAATTCATGTAACAATCAAGACATAAGGCATTTGTATAGAAATAAGATAAAGCATCCAAGTACTAAATAATCATAGGCATGTGTTCCATATATAGTCATACATGCTCGCTATGAGAACTTGCACAACATCTTTTGTCCTACCAGCCCGTTGCAGCGGGGCCTTAAGGGAATCTACTGGCAATTAAGGTGCTCCTTTTAATAGAGCACCGGAGCAAAGCATTAACACTCTATGAACACACGTGATCCTCATATCATAGCCATCCCCTCCGGTTATCCTGATTCTTGTCACTTCGGGGCCTTTCGTTCCGGACAATAATATGTGTATACAACTTGCAGGTATCATAAACAATAATATCCTCATGAATCAATAACATGTTTAGATCTAAAATCATGGCACTCGGGCCCTAGTGACAAGCATTAAGCATAACAAGTTGCAACAATTTCAAAATCACTAACAATAGATACTAGGCACCATGCCCTAACAATCTGATGCAATTACATGAACGATCTCATCCAATCCCTACCATCCCCATAGCCTACAGCGGGGGATTACTCACTCGTGGATGGGGAATCATGGATGGTTGATGGTGATGATGATGGCGATGATCTCCTCCAATTCCCCGTCCTGGAAGGTGCGAGAACGGAGTTTCTGGCTCCGAATCGCGGTTTCTGGTGGTGGCGGCGCAGTGCAACTCTATCTAGAAAAACGTCGAACCGTTTGTTTAGGTCAGAGGGCTTATATAGGCAAAAGGAGAGGTCGAGGCGGAGCCCGAGGCAGGCCACACCACCTCCTAACGCGGCCTGTCCTAGCCCGCGTGGCCAGGTGGTGTGGGCCCCTCGTGGCCCTTCTTAGTCTCGTCTTCTAGCTTCGTGAGTCTTCTGGTAAATTTCTACTAAAAACAGCGTTAGTCCGCATTAGTTGTATCTAAATCAGACAAATTAGAGAAGAAACAATAGCAAAAGTTTTCGGGAAAGTAGATACGTTTGGGACGTATCAACTCCCCCAACCTTAGCTTATTGCTTGTCCGCAAGCAATTCAGTTGAAAACTGAGTGCGATAAAAGAAACTTTCACGAACACATTTGCTTCATAAGATGTATATATTCCCAACATATGATCAAATACTTAGGCAATTCATAATAAAGAGTATGCAAATAAGTTTACCCAATTGTCATGCAAGCTATAAAGAGATTCCAACCCATTAATAATAAGCAACATGCCACATAAGCATATGCAGGATTGTAGTGCTCATAAGAAGATATGATAAAGTGGTATCTCGCTTGCCTTTCTTTGGAGCAAAGCATAAATGCAAGGCACCTCTGAAGTTTAAGCGAAGACTAGAAATAAAAATATCAAAGATACAAGTGTCAAAGGTATGTCATAATTAACCGTGTTTTGGGACAAGCACATTACACTAAGAATGATAGCTATGCTCTCGGGAAGGTGCTCAAAGAATAAATTGTGACTCAACATAAAAGTGAAAGAAAAGATTTGAAAAGTTTGAAAGGCTTCCAAATATTTAAAGTATGGTACTCATTAGCTTTGAGCTCTCATTACCCCTATCATAAGCATCTTTAAGTGATTAAGGTTAAAGTGAACAAATATGAGGATATGATTGACAAGTTATAAGCTGGAAATCTCATGCCCCTTGCTTACAAGTACCGTTCCTCATGCTACTCAACTTTAGTCACAAGTAAGTTCTTGTCATTGTAAGTACATGTGTATCATAGAGAACCGCCAACGGGGTACCCCTAGCCCGATGATACAGAAGCTTTCCCATATCAAAATGACAAGGCAAGCAGACAATGAGCATCTCAGCGATCCTTTTATTTGCTATTTGCATAGGATTTTCCCTTTTTCTCTTTTTTTCTTTTTTCGGGATGCTTCACAGATTGCTCACTATGGTTATGCTGCAAGTTTCCACCATGATTAGGCATGGCTTAGACTAGTGATGTCTACGCACTTCTATTCTTGTAGACAGTTGTTGGGCCTCCAAGTGCAGAGGTTTGTAGAACACCAACAAGTTTCCCTTAAGTGGATCACCCAAGGTTTATCGAACTCAGGGAGGAAGTGGTCAAAGGTATTCCCTCTCAAGCAACCCTGCAATCAAGATACAAGAAGTCTCTTGTGTCCCCAACACACCCAATACACTTGTCAGGTGTATATGTGCACTAGTTCGGCGAAGAGATAGTGAAATACAAGTGGTATGGATAATTATAAGTGGTAACGGTGCCAGAAAATAGCTTGATGGCGTGGAAGAGACTAAAGGCAAACTGAAAGAAAGATGGAAGCAAGCAAACATGTAACAGATCTAGTTGTAAACGGTGTTTCAATGCTTAGAAACAAGGCCTAGGGATCATACTTTCACTAGTAAACACTCTCATATAAATATCTTCTCTTCATGATACTACTCTGAACTACTCTCCGATTGGACACTCTAATCCATGGTAGGGCTATAACAACACTCCTCAAAGTTCGCTTTTCCCATCTAGATAACCCCAAACTATCACCTTGAGTACTAGATGGTTCCAACAAACACCAAAATTTCATAGAGACATCCAACTCCAAATATAACTCATAACAAGTATTTGTAATCTCTAGCCTAAGTGCCACCATGGTGTGCATGATGTCACTTTCACACACATGGGAGATCCAAGATCTATTAAAGCACTTGAGTAGCAAGGTAGATCTACTTGATTACAAAGCTCATGATCACAATATGATCATGCATAGAGAGAGATGAATACATAGCTACCGGTAGAACCCTTAGCCTTGAGGAAGAAATACTCCCTCATCATCATGGGAATCAGCAACGGCGAGGGAGATGATGGTGGAGATCCAATGGAGATGGCTCCGGGGGCACTTCCCCGTCCCGGCAGGGAGCCAGAACAGAGACTTTCTGTCCCCTGAATCTCCCCTTCGGTGTCGGTGGCGCTTCGGAACTTTTCGTGGCTGGAGGCTGTTCGATTTAGGGTTTTTGCATCGAAGGCTTCTTATAGGCGAAAGGGCAAGGTTGGTGGGTGAACCAAGGGCCCACACCACCTATTGGCGCGGCCAAGCTAGCCCGTGCCACCACATGGTGTGGCCAGCCCCTGGCCCCTCTCCGTCTCGTCTTCTGGCTCTATGAGTCTTCCGGTAAAATATCGACTTTGGCTTTTGTCCGGTCCAATTCCGAGAATATTCATTTTCTAGCTTTTCTGGAACCAAAAACAGAAGAAAACAGGCAACTGGCACTGTGGCATCTTGTTAATAGGTTAGTTTCAGAAAATGTGTAGAAGTACTCCAAAGTGTGGACAAAACATATGAAAGTATATATAAAACAAGCATGGAACATTGATGACCCACAAGTATAGGGGGTGTATTATAGTATTTTCGGTAAGTAAGAGTGTCGAACCCAACAAGGAGCAGAAGGTGCTGGCTAGTGGTATGGATCAGGAATTCTCTGCAAATACTTAGCAAACGGATTTTTAGGGGTTTTTGATAAAGCATTAAATGAAGTACGAGTAAATAAAAGACAGTAGGAATAAATGCAGCAAGTGGCCCAATCCTTTATGCAGCAAAGGACAAGCCGGTTGTATTACTTAAGATGACCAAACGTTCTTGAGGACACATGGGAAGACTGTCAAGTGCTTTCGCTTCATATAGTTGATTAATCTTCTTTAGCTTGCTAAGTGTTGTGTGGGTGAACCTGTGCTAATGCACCGACCTTCCTAGGACTAATACATACTTGTGATTATACCCCTTGCAAACATCCGTAAGTACAAGAAAGTAATTAAGGTAGAAACCTAACCACAGCTTTAAACTCTAAGACCCTTACATCCCTTGTGCAATGGTTTCCTAACGGGGGTTCAGGTTTCTGTCACTCCGGCAACCCCTACGATTAATAGCCAAATACACAATGCATTCCCCAAGGCCCATATAGGTGAAGTGTCATGTAGTCGATGTTCACATGACACCACTAGAATAAGTACACCACAACTTAAATATCAAACTATTGAATCTTTCTCAACACAACTCCACTACTAACAACATGACTTCTCCCATGTCCTCAAGAACAAAACGAACTACTCACAAGACATCATATGGATCATGATCAGAGATGGAATAATGATGTATAGCAATCTGAACATAAACAATAATTCAATGGTTCACTCAATAGCATCAACTACAAAGAGTAACCAACACCGAGAAAGTTTCCCCTAAGAACTATGCAAGATTCAATGCAATTGTTACTGCAATATGGAGATGGTGATGAGGGTGCTGATGGTGATGATGGTGGTGATGATGATGATGATCCCGATGAAGTCCAGCTTAATGGTGGTGTTGATGGCGACGATCTCCCCTCTCCGGGAAGGAATTCCCCCGGCAGAAATCTGTCTATCAGAGAGATCTTTCTTTCTCGGTGTTTTCCGCCCCGCAGAGGCGGCGGAATCTTTCTATGGTTGCTCCCCGAGTCTTACGGTTTCGGGAGGATAATATACGCTAGAGGGGAGTGCTAGGGGTGGACCAGGGCAGCCACACCACCTGGTGGCGCGGCCTAGGCTGGCCCTTGCCAGGGGGTGGTGTGGGCCCCCTGTGGCCCATCTCCAGCCCCCCTTCTGGCTTCCTTCGTCTTCTGGAAAAATAGGATTTTCCATATATTTTTCCAGATTTTCTGATCTTCGCGAATTTGGCCTCCAAACAGCACCTTTTCCATCAAAATCCTGATGGTAGCGGTACATGCTCCAAAAGTCATCAACCATGCAAAAACAGATGAAATAACATAAGTATCACCTCTCAATACAAAATATATCAATGAATAACAGTGAATTATGACATAGAATTGTGATGCAATATGGACGTATCAAACATCAAAAATTATGGATACATTAGCAACGTATCAACATCCCCAAACTTAGCTCCTGCTCGTCCTCGAGTAGGTAAGTGATAAAAAGAAAGAATAATTTTTGAGGTGACATGCACCATCATAAACTTGATCAAAGTATTTGTAAAACAATGATAGTTGGGATCATAGTACTTCAACATAGTATGAAAGATAAAGTTCTAGCAATAAAACATAGCAACTATGTTGCAACATGAAAAGGCACAAACAAAAGATTCATGCATAACAATGCTTTGCAAGACGTTTGTTTGTTTCACATAAAAAAACATAGCATAGTGGCATTCAGATTGTCCCTCATAGAGTAGCAAATATAAATGCATTGGACACCTTCAAAGTTTATAAGGGTGACTAGATACAAATAGTTTAAGAACAAGCAATATCAAGTTATGCATCAATCAACAAATCTTGGGACAATGCACATAGAATTAAGAATGGCCACTATGCTCTCAAAGTAGGTGCATAAAGATAGAAGGTGGACACTCAACATAAAAGTAAAATAAAGGCCTTCATAGAAGGAAGCAGGTATTCAAGTCTCATAAAGAGCTTCAAAACATTATGGTACTTATTAGCTTTCAGCTCTCATTGCCCCTAGCATAAGCATCTTGAAGTGATTAAGGTTAAAGTGAACAAACTATAGAGTATATGCTTGACAAAGTATAAGTTGGAAATCTCATGTCCCTTGAATACGAGGGTCGCTCCTCATGCTACTCAATTTTAGTCACCGGTAAGTCCTTGTCATCGTAAGTACATGTGTATCATAGAGAACCGCCAACGGGGTACCCCTTGCCCGATGATACGGAAGAATCCCCATATCAAAATGACAAGGCAAGCAGACAACGAGCATCTCAGCAATCTTCTTATTTACCATGGGAAAATGGTGCTTTTTTCTCTCTTTCCTCTTTTCTCATATCTCTTTTTTTCTTTTTCTCTTTTTTCTGACTCTTTTTTTATAAGAAGAATGCTTTATAGACAACTCATTATGGTTACGCTGCAGGTTTCCACCATGACAGCATGGATTAGACCGGCGGCCCAGGCGTTTCTCTAACACACATACATAACTCCATGGACTTACAAGCTCCCCTTTCAGTTCACACCGACGACATCCATAGACAAAAGAGCATGATATCAACTAGGTAAAAAGTACAAGTGCAATGTTGAAAGCGTTCCCCATGACAGCATGGTTCTGCTAATCCCCAATATATAAGTGCAACCATATACAACATAGATGACACAGTGGTTCAAGTTTATTAATGGCAAGAAAAGTAAAGTGTGCCATCAAGTCGTGAGAGCTTTAATCACTAATTTTCACATGACAAATTTAATTCGGAAGGTAGATAAAAACATGAATATACTTGGAATAGCCAATGCTAATAGGTAGGTATGGTCGACTCTTTGGAATAACTTGGTTTTAGGAGTTGGATGCACGAGTGGAACTCATACTTGATTACGGAGGCTAGCAAAAGACTGGGAGCGACCAACTAAGAGAGCAATAATGGCCATTATCATGCAAAGCAACAAAACATCATTGATTAAAGCATAAAGTGATATTACAAGTCAAAAACTAAAGGATCATGAAGGCTATGGTGACTTTGGATAGTCATAACATGGTGTGAGCATGCGCCAAGCCAACCCAAATAAAGCATCAAAGGACAATACCATAATACTATGCTTTAATATGCTAAAACAACGCATGATCCTTCGAAGGCACATTAAATCTCAATTGTTTGGAACAAGTCATGCTATAGCAATAATTACTAAGCATAAAGTCAAAGCAATATCAAACATGACATGACAAAGCATAGGCCATAGTCAAAAACAAGCTCCTCTTACCACTTAAGCATGAACTTTTCCTACTCTTTTCCAATCCAAACAAAACTATTTGAAAACCAATGTATAAAAGAGGGGGTCCAACCAATTTATTCAAGAAAACTAAGAAAACCAAGCAAACGAAAAACCAAAACAAAAACGAAAAAGAAGACGCTCCAAGAACAACACAACTGTGCATGAAACAATAAAAATGAAGTGTTTGGAAGAAACCTGGGATTTTAATTGATAAACAAGGGGATGCCTTGGGCATCCCCAAGATTTTACACTTGTACCTCTTGGATATTTCTTGGGATGACACGGGTGGCATCCCCAAGCTTGAGCGTTAGTCCATTTTTTATCTCATTACATCATTCTCTCCATACACCTGAAATTTTTCCTTCATACAAAACTTCACACAATCTTTATTAGCAACATTAGTGCACTCAAGATAATAAGTCTTTAGGTTCAGTTTCAACACCAATAAAACTTCCATTAAAACACAAGCTACTGTAGCACTTCCCTTAAAAAGCTCAATTCCCCAAAGAGAACTCAAAAAGGAACCAACAAGAAGCAAATGCAAATAATGGCAGAAATCTGTCAAACAGACCAGCAGGTAAAAACCAATTTTTTCGAACACCTTCTGTTGCTCAAATTGAAAAGTGTTGAACTAACGAAAGTTGGATAATAACCTGGGGAAGAAGCACAAAACATTACAGCTCAAACCGACGTACAGAAATTTTACACGAATTTTTACAGCGAAGCACAAAAATATGTTTCGGGACAGCAACTTTTCCAAGCATTACTTCTCTCTCATTAGAGGTTACTCGTGGCACAAAAAGCAAATAAAAAGGATAAGGAGCGGTTTTTACAGAGGTAATAACTTCCAAGACTCATCTAAAACTTTTGGGTTATCTCCCAATAAGTACTTTTCTTTAACACCTTTAAGTTAGGCATGATAGTTTGAGAAGATGCTCACATGAGAAATATGAATTGAAGTAAAAGAGAGCATCAAGAAGAAAATATGGAACAAATTTAAGTCTAACCCACTTCCTATGAAAAATAATCTTGTAAAGAAACAAGTCATGGAAGCACAAAGCAACAAGCATAGGAAAGAAAAACAAGTGCAACTTCAAAATTTTCAACATAAAGAGGGGAAGCTTAATATTGTTGTGATGCATAAAACCATGTTTCCCTCTCTCATAATAACTTTCAGTAGCATCATGAATAAAATTAACAATATAACTATCAGATAAAACATTCTTATCATGAGCCACATGCATATAATAATTATTACTCTCCACATAAGCATAGTCATTCTTATTAATTGTAGTGGGAGCAAATTCAACAAAATAGCTATCACTATTATTCTCATCACCATAATCAAGAAATATAGGAGGCATATTGTAGTCATAAATAATTTCCTCCTCAATAGTAGGTGGACTGAAAATATCATACTCATCATTGTAATCATCATATATTGGAGGTTTGGTATCATCATAAGCAATAGAATAGCTATCTTCCAAAGCTGGGGAACTAAAAAGATCATTTTCATAAAAACTAGCTTCCCCAAGCTTAGACTTTTCCATAGCATTAGCAATAATGGTGTCCAAAGAATTCAGACTAACAACGTTGCTGTTAGCATGCAGATAAAGTTCCATAGGTTTTTTAATTTTCTCTTCAAACACTTCATGTCCTAACTCAAGATAAATACTATAAAGCTCTCTAATTTTTGTTGTTCTTTTCCATTAAGCCTCACTAGTGAAAACAAGAAACAAAAAGACAAAATTGCAGAATCTAAACGAAATAACTTCGAGCACTCACAATGGAGGATGTGAGTACCTTTTACCTTACCTCCCCGGCAACGGCGCCCGAAAATAGCTTGATGCCTACGCACTTCTATTCTTGTAGACAGTTGTTGGGCCTCCAAGTGCAGAGGTTTGTAGAACAGCAGCAAGTTTCCCTTAAGTGGATCACCCAAGATTTCTCGAACTCAGGGACGAAGTGGTCAAAGGTATTCCCTCTCAAGCAACCCTGCAATCAAGATACAAGAAGTCTCTTGTGTCCCCAACACACCCAATACACTTGTCAGGTGTATAGGTGCACTAGTTTGGCAAAGAGATAGTGAAATACAAGTGGTATGGATAATTATAAGTGGTAACGGTGCTAGAAAATAGCTTGATGGCATGGAAGAGACTAAAGGCAAACTGAAATAAATATGGAAGCAAGCAAACATGTAACATATCTAGTTAAAAATGGTGTTTCAATGCTTAGAAACAAGGCCGAGGGATCATACTTTCACTAGTGAACCCTCTCATATAAATATCTTCTCTTCATGATACTACTCTGAACTATTCTCCGGTTGGACACTCTAATCCATGGTAGGGCTATAACAGCACTCCTCAAAGTTCGCTTTTCCCATCTAGATAACCCCACACTGTCACCTTGAGTACTAGATGGTTCCAACAAACACCACAATTTCATAGAGACATCCAACTCCAAATATATACAAGTATTTGTAATCTCTAGTCTAAGTGCCACCATGGTGTGCACGATGTCAGTTTCACACACATGGGGAGAGCAGAGATCTATTAAAGCACTTGAGTAGCAAGGTAGATATACTTGATTACAAAGCTCATGATCACAATATGATCATGCATAGAGAGAGAGATGAACACACAGCTACCGATAGAACCCTTAGCCTTGAGGAAGAACTACTCCCACACCATCATGGGAATCAGCAACGGTGATGGAGATGGTGGTGGAGATCGATGGAGATGGCTCCGGGGGCACTTCCCCATCCCGGTAGGGTGCCGGAATAGAGACTTTCTATCCCCCGAATCTCCCCTTCGGTGGCGGTGGCACTGCGGAACATTCCGTGGCTAGAGGCTGTTCGATTTAGGGTTTTTGCATCGGAGGCTTCTTATAGGCGAAATGGCAAGGTCGGTGGGTGGACCAGGGGCCCACACCACCTGGTGGCGCGGCCAGGTCTAGCCCGCGCCACCACATGGTGTGGCCAGCCCCTGGACCCTCTCCGTCTCGTCTTCTGGCTCCGTGAGTCTTCCGGTAAAATATCGACTTTGGCTTTTGTCCGGTCCAATTCCGAGAATATTCATTTTCTGGCTTTTCTAGAACTAAAAACAGAAGAGAACAAGCAACTGGCACTGTGGCATCTTGTTAATAGGTTAGTTCTAGCAAATGTGTAAAAGTACTCCAAAGTATGGACAAAACATAAGAAAGTAGATATAAAACAAGCATGGAACATCAAAAATTATGGATACGTTAGCAACGTATCAACTAACTGCCTAGGCGTTTCTCTAACACATATATGAACTCCATGAGCCTTACAAGCTCCCCTTTCATTTCACACCGTCGGGATCCATAAGCAAAAGAACATGATATCAACTAAATAAAGTGCAATGTTGAAAGCGTGCCCCATTGTAACATGGCTCTGCTAAATTCACAACTTACAAAACACAAGCATATACACAGCGTAGATGGGATCAATGCTTCAAGTTTATTAAGTGCAAGAAAGTAAAGTGCGCCATCAAGTTAGTGAGAGCTTTAATCACTAATTTTCACATAACAAGCAAACTTTTTTATTGGAAGAAAACAAAGCATAATAAATATGCAAGGAATAGCAATAATGCTAATAGGTAGATATGGTGGACTCTTTTTGACAACTTTGGTTTTAGGGAGTTTGATGCACGAGTAAAGCTTATACTCAGCACAAGTGAAGGCTAGCAATAGAAAGGGAGCGACAATCGAGAGAGTAGTAACTGTCATAAGCATGCTTACGACAAAACAAAATTAATAGTGGCATAAAAGTGACACAAGAACTCTAAGGAAGAATAAATCATTGAGGCTTAACTGACCTTTTGTTTAGTCATATGCATGTGTGAGCATGTGCCAAGTCGATTCAAATATAACATTCAGAGGAGGACACCACAATGTCATACCAAGTTATGAATAGAACAATGCGAGCAAACATTTATATGACATGTTACGAACTATAATGGATTGGAACTGATCATAAGCAGGCAAGGACCACTAAGTATCCATTAAATAACATACACCTTACATAAACAGACTAATCATGCTCACGATGATGAGTATATGTACAAAAATGAAAACTAATAGAGTTCATTCTGGCCTCTTACCACACCTCGAGTTGTCATAAATCAACATTGCCTTTCCCTTGTGTGACTTGAATAATAAGATAAAATCAAACTCCAAGGAGTCACTGAGGACCGCTGAACCCTGCAACAAACTTTTACAAAACCAGAGAAGAACAACAAATATTTTTGGGTTTTTGATTTTTAAAGGCAAGAACCGAAGGGAAGAGCGAGCAAAGCAAAATCTTTTTAGGTTTTTCAAATAATCAAAACAAAGATAAATAAGGATGAAGCAAACCAAGGCTAAAAGTCAAAGAAGCAAACAAAGAGAAATAACGAAAATATTTTTGGTCTTTTTGTGTTTTGGAAAGCAGAAATAAAGCAAGAACAAAAACTAAAAATAAAGTGAAACATGAATATGCAAAGTACCGATAGAAAATGATATGTAGATGAGTGTGATGTAGGTGTACCTCCCCCAAGCTTAGGATTTTGGCCTAAGTGGAGATCAATCCCAAGCTGGCGGGTCGTCGTAAGAATGATCATGATCAGGCCCTTGTGAAAAAGAAGAAGAAGCTTCCCAATTATAGGCAGGCTGCTGGTATGAAGACTCCCCCTCATTGGAGGGCTGGGCCGGATTGTCCTCAACCTCCCTTCCATCATTATGCTCTTGCTGGGAGAGCTCCTCCAAATATGCACCGAGCTCTTCCTCCGTAAGTGACCATCCTACCCTGGTATCAAGGTTAAACAAAACAGGCGCAGGCAAAAGAACCACTCGCTTGAACTTACCTCTTGTCCAACTAGCCTTGAGAAAAGTTATTTCATAAGATAAATCACTCAAGTTAGCCCAAGAAGAAACAAATTTATGTTGTATTATGGAATTAAGATCAAGCCTCTCTATGGGAAACTGTAAATCTGAATGATGAGGCGCTACACCATGCAAAGCTAATAAACGAGAGGCGATGAGGCCTCCACAAATTCCACCTTCCTCGCGGTTAGCAGCAAGACAGAAAGCTATTAAAGCACCCAAATTATAAGTCCTATCTTGTTTCAAGGCAGCTGAGATAAAGGCTAGATCATATGAGGATAATTTACTAGAAGTTTTCCTAGCGAGAACGCACTTGCCAATAAAGTAGGCAAAGTATCGAATAGACGGGAGATGAATATTACGAATTTTACCACTCTCCTTTGAGAAGCTGCTCCCTTGGAAAATCTCCGCATACAAGTCCATGAGTGGTGTAGGCCGCTCTCTAATCCTTTCACACGAACCCCACTACGGAACTTTAATAGCTGCACAAAAATCATCAAGAGAGAGGTTGACAACTATATTGTAAATTTTGTAATGAACCATGGGGTTAGGCAAGGACCAACTAAATCGAAAATCCTGCACCACAGACATGGTTAGTTTCACATATTGGTAAGGTTCATCTCCCACAAAATGCTCCAATCCTGCATTAGAAATTAGAGTATTGAAATCTTGAGAAATCCCTGCGGCCTCCATGAATTCGGGGCATGGATAAAAAGAAGGGAAAACTTCCTCCTCACGGTGAACTTTCATAACCACGGGCACCCTTAATTCGTGTTGGTTAAGTTGGTGTTCATCCATCTCCTTTTCTGAAATTTTAGACAACCTTCACACAAATGATTGCAAAGTGATTATATAATAAAAGGTACTACTTATAGGTATTTGCAAGGGGCCTAAACATGCATCAAAACAATTTCTCTAAGCATAGAACTAGCATGCATGCTCACATAACCTGTCACCTACAGTAACAAAATACTCAAGATATAAACAACTAATCACAAATCTACTTGGACAAGCGGAGGAGTCACATACCGGAGAACAAATGCTCCAAATCTCAGCAACAAAGATGGGCTGAGCAAGGAGATCGAAAATCGCGAGCAAGAACAGCAAGAACACGGGTATGAGCAATGAACTGGTGTTTTCTCGGGAGAGAGAAGGTAGTGGCAGGTAGGAGAATAAGTGGAGGGCCAGGGGTGGCCCACACCATGGCCAGGCACGCCCCTGGTGTGGCAGTGCCACCAGGTGGTGTGCCTATCTAGTGGTCCCCCTTGGTTCACTCCAGGTACTTCTCTGCCCCTCTTTTAACGTAAAAATTTAATATGAATTTTCTGGAATTTTTCGTGAAACTTTATTTTCGAGCAATTTTTAGCTATTGATAATATTGGAATGATGCAATAACAAAAAAAAACCTAAACTTTAGAAGTTCTAAGACACTCTAATATTCAAGCAACTGACAAAATAGAAAAATAAACTAAGTGAAAGCAAAAATTAAAAAAGGATAAAGTAAAAGTAAGCAAGGATAATCATGGTGAAAACATGGTTTTGTTCATTAAAATCCCTTTGTTAACAAGGTTGATCAGGTCTTGTTACCAAAACAATTTTATATGAAACAAAACTTTCCATTCCACTAAATGATTATGTTACCTCAACCCTGATAGCAATACTCCCAGTCATAATAGTTTCCTATTTTTCTCATGGTATGGGAGAATATATTTCTCCAACTTAGATGCCCTCAATATTTTCAATTGAATTTAAGCCATAAGTCCTATCAATCTTCTTAGGGAATAAAAATTATGCTCCTTGTCATTAACATTAAAAGTTACCTTTCCTTGATTACAATTAATGACAACACTTGCAGTATTAAGAAAAGGTCTCCCAAGAATAATAGACATATTATCATCTTCAGGCATTTCAAGCACAACAAAGTCAGTTAATATCAAGCAATTATGAGCCACTTGAACATGGACATACTCACATATACCAACAGGAATAGTAGAAGATTTATCAGCCATTTGCAAAGATATATCAGTTGGTATCAATTTTTCCAATTGAAGTCTCTTGTAGAGAGAAAAAGGCATAACACTAACTCCGACTCCCAAATCACACAAAGCAGTTCTAACATAATTATTTTTAATATAACATGGAATAGTTGGAATCCCTAGGTCTCCAAGTTTCTTTGGAACCTTACCATTAAAGGAATAATTAGCAAGTAAAGTAGAGATTTTCTCATTAGGAATCTTCCTTTTATTAGAAACAATATCCTTCATATACTTTGAATAAGGAGGCAATTTAATAGCATCAGTTAAAGGAATTTGCAAAAATAAAGGTTTCATCTGCTCACAAAACTTGTTATAGTGTTCTTCTTCCTTAAACTTGTGTTTCTATCAGGAAAAGGCATTGGTTTTTGGACCCAAGGCTCTCTTTCACTACCATGTTTCTTAGCAACAAAATCTTCCTTAGTGTATTTACTATTCTAGTGTGCCTTTCAGGTTCTTCTTCAACTTCTTCTTTATCAGGAGCATCATTTTCTCATTACCACTCTCAGTTTCAGCATCAGAGACAGATATACTATTAGGATCTTTAGCAGGTTCAAAAGACTCTACAATAGTTTTATGTTTATTTTTCTTTCTCTTAGGAGAAGTACCACTATTTTCAATTTGTTGAGAATCCTACTCAATTCTTTTAGGATGCCCCTCAGGATATAGAGGATCCTGAGTGGCAGCACCACTTCTAGTTCCAATTTCATAAGCATGTTTTTCTTTAGAAGCATTAACTAGCAAATCTTTTTGTACTTTAATAAGCTGATCAATTTGAGTTTAAACCATTTGGAAATGTTTAACAAGCATTTTAACATCATTGGAGGTTCTTTCCACAATATACCTCAACTCAATAATAGCTCTAGAGTTTTCCATTAAATGATTATGGACCCTCTTATTAAAATTATCTTGCTTAACAACAAAAATATCAAATTCTTCTAAGCATTGATCAGGAGGTTTAGAATAAGGAATATCACCTTCATCAAAATGTTGGAGAGAGTGTACCTCAATAGTGGATGAGTGGGAGATTGGCTTACATAATTCTTCTATAGGAGGTAAATTCTTCACATCTTCAGATTTAATACCCTTCTCCTTAAGACATTTCTTAGCTTCCTTCATCACTTCATCATTTAGTTCAACCACTCCCCTCTTCTTTGGTGTTGGTGTTGGCTCGGGCACAGTTAACTCAGGTGAAGTACAGTCATCATAATTCTTGCTTATTTTAGCCATTAATTCCTCAGCTTCTTTGGGAGTTCTCTTCGTGAAAACACAATCAGCACAACTATCCAGGTATGTCCTAGATTCATCAGTTAGTCCATTATAATATATATCAAGAAGCTCATTTTTAGGTAATGGACACACAAGCTGTGCATGAATCAAAGCACAAAACCTTGCCCATGATTCAGGCAATATCTCCTTTTTCCTTGTTTAAAATCAAAAAGTTCCTACAAAATGGCATGTCTAGCACTAGGAGGGAAATATTTATGAAAGAAAGTATCAATCAAGAAATTAGGGCTATCAATAGATCCAGGGGTAAATTATTAAACAGGGCTTTAGCTTCTCCTTTCAGTGAAAAAGGGAAAAATTTAACAACAAAGTAGGTGCGCATCTTAATATCATTAGAAAATAGGCCACTCATGGTAGAAAGCTCAGTCATATGTGCTACAACAGTTTCATTCTTAGTCCCACAAAAAGGTTCTTTCTCAATAATGGTCATGTAAGATAAATCAAGAGAGAAATCATAATCCTTAACTTTAATGTTTATGGGAGATGTAGCAAACTTAGTATTAGGAGATAATTTAGGTCTAATAGTATGTTTCTCAAGAAGGCTCTTAATAGTACTTCTACCATGAGTGTTTTGGCATTCTTTAATAAATTCATTAGTCATTTCTATATATCCGACTTCAATATCATAGCTCTCTCTAGACCTAGGTGAACTGACAGGTGTAGTAGTATCTTCATTAGGAGTTTTAGTATTTCTAGCTATAGTTCTAGCAATCGTAGCATCTAGGAAAGGACCTAATGAACCACTCTTATCAAGCACAGTAGAAGCAGCATCATAAGTATCAGAAGTTTCAGATTCAGCAGAAGTAGCAGTATGTGTAGCATGTGTATGTGGTGGTGGTGTAAGGAGCTTACTCATCACAGATGGTGAATCAAGAGCAACATAGGTGTTTAGAACAGTACCTCTCCTTGTAGTGGACGGTAATATAAGAACTTTTCCATCATGATTATTACCCATGATGAATGGATAGCAACGAACAATAATGCTCCCAAGTGAACTTGATAAATAGAGCTATGCTCCCCGGCAACGGCGCCAGAAAATAGTCTTGATGACCCACAAGTATAGGGGATCGCAACAGTCTTCGAGGGAAGTAAAACCCAATTTATTGATTCGACACAAGGGGATCCAAAGAATATTTATAAGCCTTAACAACCGAGTTGTCAATTCAGCTGCACCTGGAAACAATCTTTCTCGCTGTAGTTTATCAGTAGCAACGGTTTGTAGTAGCAATAGCAAAGTGATAGCAGTAGTAAAAGTAAAGACAGTAGTAACAATTGCAGTAAACAGTAGGATTAAAGCGCGGTAGGCATAGGGATGTATGGACGGGCGTTGCATGGACAAGACAATTCATGTAACAATCAAGACATAGGGCATTCGCAGATAAATAAGATAAAGCATCCAAGTACTAAATAATCGTAGGCATGTGTTCCATATATAGTCATACGTGCTCGCGATGAGAACTTGCACAACATCTTTTTTCCTCCCAACCCGTTGCAGCGGGGCCTCAAGGGAGTCTACTAGTAATTAAGGTGCTCCTTTTAATAGAGCACCGGAGCAAAGCTTTAACACTCTGTGAACACACGTGATCCTTATATCATAGCCATCCCCTCCGATTATTCCGATTCTTGTTACTTCGGGGCCTTTGGTTCCGGACAATAATATGTGTATACAACTTGCAGGTAAGATCATAAACAATAATATCCTCATGAATCAATAACATGTTCAGACCTGAAATCATGGCACTCGGGCCCTAGTGACAAGCAGTAAGCATAACAAGTTGCAATAATGTCAAAAGGCACTAACAATAGATACTAGGCACCATGCCCTAACAATCTGATGCAATTACATGAACGATCTCATCCAATCCCTACCATTCTTGTAGCCTACAATGGGGGATTACTCACTCATGGATGGGGGAATCATGGATGGTTGATGGAGAAGCGATGGTGATGATGATGGCGATGATATCCTCCAATTTCTCGTCCTGGTAGGGTGCCAGAACGGAGTTTCTGGTTCCGAATCGCGGTTTCTGGTGGTGGCGGTACATCAGAACTCTATCTAGAAAAACGTCGAACCCCTCGTCTGCTTAGGTCAGAGGGCTTATATAGGCGAAAGGAGAGGTCGAGGTGGAGTTTGAGGCGATGCTGGCGCGTGGTTGACATGGGAGCTTCTTCTTCTTCACTCCTCGGCAATGGCGCCAGTAAGTTGCTTGATGGCCCAAAATATCGAGCTCGTTGGGGAACCCCAAGGAGGAAGGTATGATGAGCATAGTAGCAAGTTTTACCTCAGTTGTGAAACCAAGGTTATTGAACCAGTAGGAGCAAGGAAACACCTCTAAGGTGTTGTTTCCAACTTGGAATCCTGCACAACACAACCACAGAACTTTGTCCCCAACTTATAGTGAGGTTGTCAATCTCACCGGTTTTGCTGAAAACAAAGGATTAAACGTATTGTGTGGAAGAAAGTAATAGCTTGAAGAAAGTAAACAGAAAACAGTAAACAGTTGTAGATTGATGGTAAAATAAAGGACCGGGGGTCCATAGTTCACTAGTGGTGATTCTCCTTAAGATAGATGACATGTTGGGTGAACAAATTACAGCGGGGCAATTGACAAACATCGAGAAAGCATACATGTATATACTAATCATCTTGAATCCTTTGAGATTAGATTGGGCATTACAACATTATGCATAGACCGTAATCCAACTACATCTATGACTAATAATCCACCTTTAGGTTATCATCTGAACCCCCTCCAGTATTAATTTGCAAGAAACAGATAATTTCATTAAGCATTGCGTGTAAAGTAAACAATACGATTGTTCTATGAACAAAGGATTTCTGTTTTCTCCCTAGTAGCAACAGCACATCTAGTACCTTAGATATTTCTATCACTTCCCTAGATTACTAGAGGCATGAACCCACTATCGAGCATAAATACTCCCTCTTGGAGTTGCTAGCACCTACTCGGCCAAGATCACAAATAACAAAGACATGCTAGAATCAATAATCAATCTGAAATAGCATCTCAATATCCATCGGATCCCCGCAAACACAACATGTATGATTACAAATAGATGATCTTGATCATGAATGGAGCTCACAAGATCTAGACATGATAGCACAAAGGAGAAGAAACAACCATCTAGCTACTACATGGACCCGTAGTCCAAGGATGAACTACTCACGCATTACACCGGAGGCTTGCATGGTGATGAAGAAGGCCCCCAGGGTGAATTCTCCCCTCCAGCAGGGTGTCGGGAAGAGCTTCAGATTTCTCTCGATCTAGGGATGGAGATGACAGCGGCTATAGACTCTTTCGTGGAATTTTGATCGGGTACTTAGGGTTTCTGTATCGGAGGCAATATATAGGCGAAAGGGGAGGCCGAGGGGGTGCCCTAGGCAGCCACACCACCCCCTGGCACGGGTCAGGCCTGGCCGCATGGCCAGGTGGTGTCGCCGGCCTCTGGCCCCTCTCCGTCTCGTCTTCTGGCTCCGTGTCCCCCTCCGTAAAATATTGACTTTGGCTTTTGTCCCGTACAATTCCAAGAATACTCATTTTCTGACTTTCCTGGAACCAAAAACAGCAGAAAATAGGCAGCTGGCATTGTGGCATCTTGTTAATAGGTTAGTCCAAGAAAGTGTATAAAAATACTCCAAAGTGTGGACAAAACATAAGAAAGTAGATATAAACCAAGCATGGAACATCAAAAATTATAGATATGTTAGCAACGTATCAACATCCCCAAGCTTAACTCCTGCTCGTCCTCGAGTAGGTAAGTGATAAAAAGAAAGAATAATTTTTGAGGTGACATGCACCATCATAAACTTGACCAAAGTATTTGTAAAACATTGATAGCTAGGATCATAGTACTTCAACATAGCATCAACGATATAGTTCTAACAATAAGACATTGCAACTATGTTGTAACATGAAAAGGCACAAACAAAAGATTCGGGAATAACAATGCTTTGTAAGACGTTTGTTTGTTTCACATAAAGGAAGCATAATAAGAATGGTATTTAGCTTGTCCCTCATAGTGTAGCAAAACATAATTGCATACGACACCTTCAAAGTTCATAAGGGTGACTAGATACAAATAGTTTAAGAACAAGCAATATGAAAGTTATGCATCAATCAACAAGTCTTGGGACAATGCACATTAAACTAAGAATGGCCACTATGCTCTCTTAATAGGTGCATAAAGATAGAAGATGGAGACTCAACATAAAAGTAAAAGAAAGGCCTTCATAGAAGGAAGCAGGGATTCAAGTCTCATAAAGATCTTCCAAAAATTATGGTACTTATTAGCTTTCAGCTCTCATTGCCCCTATCATAAGAATCTTGAAGTGATTAAGGTTAAAGTGAACAAACTATGGAGTATATGCTTGACAAAGTATAAGTTGGAAATCTCACGTCCCTTGAATACGAGGGTCGCTCCTCATGCTACTCAAGTTTAGTCACTAGTTAGTTCTTGTCATAGTAAGTACATGTGTATCATAGAGAACCTCCAATGGGGTACCCCTTGTCTGATGATACGGAAGAATCCCCATATCAAAATGACAAGGCAAGTAGATAACGAGCATCTCAACAATCTTCTTATTTACCATGGGAAAATGGTGCTTTTTTATCTCTTTCCTCTTTTCTCATATATTTTTTTCTTTTTTCTCAATCTCTATCTCTTTTTTATAAGAAGAATGCTTCATAGATTGATCATTATGGTTACGCTGCAGGTTTCCATCATGATTAGGCATGGGTTAGCCCAGTGGCCTAGGCGGTTCTCTAACACACATACATAACTCCATGGACTTACAAGCTCCCCTTTCATTTCACACCGATGACATCCATAGACAAAAGAGCATGATATCAACTAGGTATAATGTACAAGTGCAATGTTGAAAGCATTCCCCATGACAGCATGGTTCTGCTAATCCCCAACGTATAAGTGCAAGCATATACGACATAGATGACACAATGGTTCAAGTTTATTAAGTGCAAGAAGAGTAAAATGTGCCATCAAGTTCGTGAGAGCTTTAATCACTAATTTTCACATAACAAGTTTAATTCAGAAGGTAGATAAAAACATGAATATACTTGGAATAGAAAATGCTAATAGGTAGGTATGGTGGATATTTGGAATAACTTGGTTTTATTTGGAGTTGGATGCATGAGTGGGACTCATACTTGGTTATGGAGGCTAGCAAAAGACTGGGAGCGACCAATTAAGAGAGCAATAATGGCCATAATCATGCAAAGCAACAAAACATCATTGATTAAAGCATAAAATGATATTACAAGTCAAAAACTAAAGGATCATAAAGGCTATGGTGACTTGGGATAGTCATAACATGGTGTGAGCATGTGCCAAGTCAACCCAAATAAAGTATCAAAGGAGAATACCACAATACTATGCTTTAATATGCTAAAACAACGCATGATTCTTTCAAGGCACATTAAGCAATCTCAATTGTTTATAGCATGTCATGCTACAGCAAAAATCACTAAGAATAAAGCCAAAACAATACCAAGCATGACATGACAAAGTCCAAGTCACAGTTAAAAACAAGCTCCTCTTACCACTTAAGCATGAACTTTTCCTACTCTTTTCCAATCCAAACCAAACTTATTTAAAAACTAATGTATGAATGAGGGGGTCCAACCAATTTATTCAAGCAAACTAAAACCAAAAAAAACCCAAAAAAAGACGCTCCAAGAACAACACAATTGTGCATGAAACAATAAAAATGAAGTGTTTGGAAGAAACCTGAGATTTTTATTAATGAAGAAGGGGATGCCTTGGGCATCCCCAATTTTTGACGCTTGTACTTCTTGGATATTTCTTGGGGTGACACGTGTGTCATCCCCAATCTTGAGATTTAGTCCATTCTTCATCTCATTACATCACTCTTTCCATATACCTGAAATTTTTCCTTCATACAAAACTTCACACAATCTTTATTAGCAACATTGGTGCACTCAAGATAATAACTTTTTGGGTTCATTTACAATACTAGTAAAACTTCCATTAAAACACAAGCTAATGTAGCACTTCCTTCAAAAATCTCAATTCCCCAAAAAGAACCCAAAAAGGAATCAACAAGAAGCAAATGCAAATAATGGCAGAAATCTGTCAAAACAGACCAGCAGGTAAAAACCAATTTTTTCGAAGACCTTCTATTGATCAAATCAAAAAGTTTTGAACTAACGAAAGTTAGATAACAACCTGGGGAAGAAGCACAAAAATTGAAAGCTTAAACCGATGTACAGAGATTTTACACGAATGTTTACACCGAAGCACAAAATCTGTTTTGGGATAGCAACTTTCCCAAGCATTACTTCTCTCTCATTAGAGGTTTCTCTTGGCACAAAAACCAAATAAAAAGGATAACGAGCGGTTATTACAAAGGTAATAACTTCCGAGAGTCATCTAAAACTTTTGGGTTATCTCCCAATAAGTACTTTTCTTTAACGCCTTTAAGTTAGGCATAAGAAGCAAGAAAAGAATCAAGTGTTCTCAAATGAAGAAGCATTAAGAGCAAATTTTGTTTTCATAGGAGAAGCAGACGGGATCTTCTCTCTCTTATTAGGGAAGTGTTCTATACCTTTCTTGAGTGGGAGTTGATATTTAATGGTGCCTTCTTTCATATCAATAATGGCACCAACAGTTCTAAGAAAAGGTCTTCCCAAAGTAATAGGACAAGAAGCATTGCATTCAACATCCAAAACATAGAAATCAATAGGGACATAAGCATTGTTAACCATAATAAGAACATCATTAACACTCCCCATGAGTTTATTTTTAGCATTATCATCAAGTGGGACATTTAAATAACAATCTTCCAATGGTGGCAAATCAAGCATTTCATAAATCCTTTTAGGCATAATAGAAACACTACTATCAAGATCACATAAAGCTTTGAAATCAAAATCATTTACTTTCATATTAATGATGGGTTCCCAACCATCCTCTAGTTTCGTAGGAATAGAAGCTTTATGTTTCATCTTTTCTTGTTTAATTTTTATGAGAGCATCTGTAATGTGTTTTGTAAAGGCCATATTCATAGCACTAGCATTAGGAATTTTAGCAAGCTTTTGTAGGAACATAATAACTTCAGAGATGTTGCGACCATCAAGATCAAAATCATAATTATCATCTAAAGTAGTAGAGCTATTGTTCCCCATGTTTCGAAGAATTTCAGCATTTTATTAGAAAAGGTTCCATTCGGTTTATTAGCTTCAACATTAGTGGTAGTGATAGTAGAAACACTAATATTTCTAGCAATTTAATCTTCTCTTTCCCACTTAGCATGCAATTCAGCTAATAGTCTAACGTTTTCATCAATTCTAACTTGTATGGCATTAGTAGCAGCAAAGGGATTTTCAATAGTTTCAGGTTTAGCAACCATTTTATTAATCAAAGAGGATTGTGCTTCAGACAAGGATGATATATTTCTTTCAGCATTAGAAAGTTTTAATTGCAAACTAGGAATTTCCCTATTTAAACTCTCAAGTTGATGGCTAATATTTTTCAAAATAGTAGATTGTTCCTCCATGGGTTTGGTAAATAATTTATTCTGCTCATACTACATTTGCATGAAGTTTTTAGTGGCTCTCAACTTCTAAGATTCTTTCTTCACTAGGTATTCCAGGTTTACCATGATAACCATAAGTATTATTAGGAGGGTATGGCCTATAATTGTTATTACCAAAATTATTCCTGTAGGCATTGTTGCTAAAATTATTATTTCTAATAAAGTTCACATCAACTTGCTCTTATTGAGCAACCAAAGAGGCTAAGGGAACATGATTTGGATCAATATGAGCTTTCCCATTAACAAGAATAGACATAATAACATCAATTTTATCACTCAAGGAGGAGGTTTCTTCAATAGAATTTACCTTCTTACCTTGTGGAGCTCTCTCAGTATGCCATTCAGAGCAGTTAACCATCATATTATCCAGAAGCTTTGTTGCAGCACCCAAAGTGATGGTCATAAAGGTTCCTCCAACAGCAGAATCCAGTAGATTTCTTGAAGAATAATTCAGTCCTGCATAAAAGGTTTGGATAATCATCCAAGCAGTCAGTCCATGAGTGGGACAATTCTTTACCAAAGATTTCATTCTTTCCCAAGCTTGAGAAACATGTTCATTATCAGATTGTTTAAACTTCATTATTTCACTTCTCATAGATATAATCTTAGCAGGAGGATATTATTTTCCAATGAAAGCATCTTTGCATTTAGTCCAAGAATCAATACTATTTCTAGTTAGGAATTGCAACCATTCTTTAGCTTTTCCTCTCAAAGAGAAAAGAAACAATTTAAGCTTAATAATATCCCCATCTATATCCCTATGCTTTTGCATCTCACAAAGTTCAACAAAGTTGTTTAGATGAGCAGCAGCATCTTCAGTACCAATACCAGAAAACTGTTCTCTCATAACAAGATTGAGTAAAGCAGGTTTAATTTCAAAGAAAGTAGCTTCAGGAACAGGTGGACCAATAAGTGTGCACATGAAATCATTGTTGTTGGTGCTAGTGAAGTCACACAACTTAGTTTTTTCAAGAGTAGTCAATTTTGTGTTTTTAATAAAGAAAGCAAACTAGTATATCTATTTTTTTGTGTTTTTGATAAAGAAACAAGCAAACAAAGCAGAAATAAACTAAGCAAAACAAAAATAACAAAGTAAAGAGATTGGTTATGAGGGACTCCCCTTGTGAAGATGTCCTTGTCTCCCTGGCAACGGCGCCAGAAAATTACTTGCTAGCGCGTGGTTGACGTGGGAGCTTCTTCTTCTTCACTCCCCAGCAATGGCGCGAGTAAGTTGCTTGATGACCAAAAATATCGAGCTTGTTGGGGAACCCCAAGAGGAAGGTATGATGAGCACAGCATCAAGTTTTCCCTCAGTTATTGAACCAGTAGGAGCAAGGAAACACCTCCAAGGTGTTGTTTCCAACTTGGAATCCTGCACAACACAACCACATAACTTTGTCCCCAACTTACAGTGAGGTTGTCAATCTCACTGGTTTTGCTGAAAACAAAGGATTAAACGTATTGTGTGGAAGAAAGTAATAGCTTGTAGAAAGTAAACATAAAATAATAAAAAGTTGTAGATTGATGGTAAAAGAAAGGACCGGGGTCCATAGTTCACTAGTGGTGATTCTCCTTAAGATAGATGACATGTTGGGTGAACAAATTACAGCGGGGCAATTTACAAACATCGAGAAAGCATGCATGCATATACTAATCATCTTGACTCCTTTGAGATTTGATTGGGCATTACAACATTATACATAGACCGTAATCCAACTGCATCTATGACTAATAATCCACCTTCAGGTTATCATCCGAACCCACTTCAGTATTAAGTTGCAAGCAACAGATAATTGCATTAAGCATTGCATGTAAAGTAAACAATACGATTGTTTTATGAACAAAGGATTTTTGTTTTCTCCCTAGTAGCAACAGCACATCTAGTACCTTAGAGATTTCTGTCACTTCCCCAGATTACTAGAGGCATGAACCCACTATCGAGTATAAATACTCCCTCTTGGATTGCTAGCATCTACTTGGCCAAGATATCTACTAACAACGGAGAGCATGCAAGATCACAAATAACAAAGACATGATAGAATCAATAATCAATCTAAAATAGCATCTCAATATCCATCGGATCCTTGCAAACACAACATGTACGATTACAAATAGATGATCTTGATCATGAATGGAGCTCACAAGATCTAGACATGATATCACAAAGGATAAGAACCAACCATCTAGCTACTACATGGACCTATAGTCCAAGGATGAACTACTCACGCATCACACCGGAGGCTTGCATGGTGATGAAGAAGGCCTCCAGGGTGAATTCTCCCATCCGGAAGGGTGCCGGGAAGAGCTTCAGATCCCTCTCGATCTAGGGATGGAGATGACGGAGGCTATAGACTCTTCCGTGGAATTTTGATCGGGTACTTAGGGTTTATGTATCGGAGGCAATATATAGGTGAAAGGGGAGGCCGAGGGGGTGCCCTAGGCAGCCGCACCACCCCCTGGCATGGGCCAGGCCTGGACGCGCGGCCAGGTGGTGTGGCCGGCCTCTGGCCCCTATCCGTCTCATCTTCTGGCTCTTTGTCCCCCTCGGTAATATATTGACTTTGGCTTTTGTCTCGTCCAATTCCGAGAATATTCATTTTCTGACTTTCCTGAAACCAAAAATAGCAGAAAACAGGTAGCTGGCACTGTGGCATCTTGTTAATAGGTTAGTCCAAGAAAGTGTATAAAAATACTCTAAAGTGTGGACAAAACATAAGAAAGTAGATATAAACTAAGCATGGAACATCAAAAATTATAGATACATTAGCACCGTATCAGGCGGCCACACCACCTCCTAGCACGGCCTGGACTGGCCCGCGTGGCTAGGTGGTGTGGGCCCCGCGTGGCCCTTCTTTGTCTCGTCTTCTGGTAAAATAGGAATTTTGCGATATTTTCCAGGATTTTTCCTGAAAGTTGAATTCCTGCACAAGAACGAGACACCAAAGCAATTGTGCCGAAAACAACATTAGTCCGCATTAGTTGTATCCATATCACACAAATTAGAGAAGAAACAATACCAAAAGTGTTTAGGAAAGTAGATACGTTTTGGACGTATTAGTTCTCTATCAGAGATCACTCTGTTGATCATGCTTTTGTTACCCTGATCTTTGTCATAAAACTCTTAGTAAAAGCATGCTTAGTTTAATGTGGATGTCCAAATTGTTGTGGTTGTGGATTTATTCCTATGGAGTCGAGTTGGGATGCTTTCTGTACCGATGCTTGGTTAATTGCTTACTTGTGAAGTACTGATGTGTTTAGTCTCATGATTGAATCATGTTACTGTGTAAATCTAAAGTTACTAGTGCTAGTCTCTACTCTGTAATTAGTAAGGAGATAATTTATAAAGAGATGATTCCTATATGCTTGTAGGAAAGTGATTAAACTTATTGGTTTCTGTACAGTGTGGCCTAGTGATAGATAGTGTTGATCTTTATTGTCCTTTCTGAAGTGTCTAATTATGATTCCTAAATCATTTAGAAAGATGATTATCTTTGTTGAAGAGGATATGCTTGAGCTTGTACTCAAGCAGATATGAACCTGCTAGGCACAAAGGTGCTACCCTTGTGGGAATGTGCCCTGTACCAGCAGCTGTGATGTGTATATATCTAGTTGAAAATAGATCATAATGTCAGTGATGCTGGTATAAGACCTTGCATGTGCAAGAACACATGCCTCATATGGTTGTTTATTATCTATTTTCCAATATGTCCACTTATCGTGTGCTTGCAAGAAAATGAATGTGTAGGATGGAAAATGATTAGATCTAAATGTTGGGATATACCCTGGTAGCCTTGTCTTGATGTTGCCTTTTACTTCTGGGTTGTGGTAGCCCTAGATTTGTTTTGGCTTCCTCTTGGCCTTGTCTTACTCCTCCTGGTGTTGTTGCTCCTATGTGGCCTTGTTGTCCACCAAGTTCACCCCTCCTCAAGTCGCCATCTTTGCTGGTGATCTCCTGAGTTTTCTATGGTGGAAAGTGACTTAATCTTGTGATATGGTTACAAGATCTGGTGTTGTTCTTGGATGTGCTGGTGACAAACTATGGCTAGCTCTCTACGAAGTGAATATCAAAGCTTGTTTTACTCTATGCTGCTATGATTTAAATTGCCCCTTTGCTATCTACTGCTGACACCTCAGTGCATGCATTTAGGTGTGTGAGCTTCTTCAATATTTTCTTTGGCTATGGATGAGATCAAATAAATATAGTTTAAATTCCCCATCCGTTTACTATTACTTATTCTGGTGAAACTTGCCCCTTCAGCCTGTGATGTTGTTCTGAGGCCTTAATTGCTCTAAAGAACAGATTCTATACTTGATGGATTTTGTCCCTTCCTCGGCTCAGTGGTGTTTGGAAAGATTTGCATTACACTGTTAAAAACTGAGAGCAAACTAACTCTAACCCCCTCTTTGTTTTATTTCTTTTTCTATCTTATTTGCGGGTACAAGACCAAGGGATCAAGAGAAATATTTTCGAATTAGTTTAGGATTTTATTTTATTTACTTTTATAATATATATTTATACTCTTTGTAAAGATCAATGTAATATATATTCATTATTTAATAAAGCTTTTTATTTCCTTGAGAATATCTCTGTAATGTCTTTGAAAGAACATTTCATGGTTCATTGTGTTTTGTGTGTTAGATAACAATGTCGTGGAGTTTTCCCATGTGTGCTAAGTGTACAGGGAATGTTTTCGTGGTTGGGGGGCTGGATTATCCGCCCCCATCAAGGACCGGATAATCCGCCCTAGCTCATTGGGCAAAGGCTAGCATGGCGCGTCGCTATGTCTGGCGACAGATTTTCTCCCGGAAAATCCGAACATGGGCGGATCTTATCTCCCTGACTGGATAATTCGGCCCTCGCCTTGGGCCAGATAATCCGACCCATAGAAGATGATCAAAGGCTACCAAGGTGCGACGCTCTGTCTGGGTTCGGATTTTCTCCTGGAAAATCCGAACAGGGGCGGTTTTTCCTTCCCTGACCAGATAATTTGGTCCTCGCAAGGGGCCGGATAATCCAGCCCCCAAGAAACGATCAAGGGCAGGCTCGGCGCGTCGTTCTGTGTGGGGCAGTTTATTTGTCGGATAATCCGAGTCTGGGGCGGAGTTTTCCCCAGGCCGGATAATCTAGCCCCAAATGGCTTCAACAGCTCAGTGGATGCAGGGGGTATAAAATCCCATTCAGAACTCTTGATTCATTCAAAAAGTGTCAGGCCCTTTGCAAGAGCTCTCTCTCTAGATCTCCCACTTCAACCACCAGAAGGCTCCGATCTTTGGTGGAATTGAAGGAGGAGACAATCTACATCGTCATCACGAATCAAGCGCACCAACTCCTCTCCATTCACTTGGAGAAATCCCCGATCTAGTATTTTCGTTAATATCTAGATCTTGTGTTTTGTTATTGATAACTTGTTCTTGTGGCAGCTTGTTGTCTTTACGGGAGCCTCCAATTTGGTTGTGGAGTTGTGCCCCACTAGTTGTGTAAAGGCACTGGTTCCCGCCTCGAAGGGTTCCTATAGTGGAAAGGTGGATCAGGCCTTTGGTGGCGGGATCCATCGGAGAACAGGGTGAGGCCTATTGTGGCATGGTGGTCTTAGTACCGCCCACCCCTCCAACAAGGATGTACTTACCTTAACAAGGAAGGAACTGCGGTAAAACAAATCTTGTGTCTCCGCGTGCTCCACTACGGTTTACTCGTTCCTCTTTCTCACTCGCTTTTACTCGCTAGTAGCTAGGTTTGCATATAGGGAAATTCTTCATAATAGCTTATCTAGAAAATTTACCTTTTGTGTCAAGCCTAAAATTGAAAAAGCATTAAAATTTGAAGTAGCACCTATTCACCCCCCCCCCCCCCCCCCCCGCCGCCCTCTAGGTGCCCATACGATCCATTTCAATTGGTATCAAAGCCCCGGCTCTTTAATTGGGCTTAACCGCCTAAGAGAAGTATGGGTACCAAGGAGAATGGGAATGAGGTTGTGGACAAGGTCACAATGGATGACCTCAAGACGTTGGAAACAACCTTGTTGAAATCCTTTGAGACCAAGATGGAGGAGATGCAACAAATGATTGCACGCCTCACATCATCCGCAGCCCCATCTCCATCCTCCTCGGAGGCTTCCACCCCGTCAACAAGTTATTGCTTTGGAAAACTTTTTTACTAACTTGCAAGGTGAGCACAAACTTCATTTTGATGCTCTTATGAGTCAACTTTCCCAATCCAAATATCTCCTCGAAGAAAAGGGCAGAATTGAAAGAGAAGATGCCTTGAAGATAGCCTCCTTGAAGAATGCCTTGGAAGAAGAAGAGGAAGCTTGAGTATCCTTGGAAGAGAGACTCGAATCAATTGAGGAGTCTCATGAAGAAGTTGTGGCTCAGCTCATCAAAGAACATGACAACGCTCTCACCAAGGTAAACAAACTAAAGAAGGAAAAGATTGAATTTGGGGTTGCTCATGCTAGACTCTCGGATAAGTTTGAGAAACTTGACATTGCTCACAAGGCATTGGAGAGTGAACACTCTACTCTAAATGAGTCTCGTGACTAGCTCCAAACTCAATTGGAGAAGTATGATATGCCCAGCACCTCCACACCATCTTGTGGACAAGAAGAACTTGCAAAGGGGTCTCAACACAAAGGTAAAGAAGTTCTAAATGAGATACTTAGCAAGCAAAGGAAAAACAATGGAAAAGAGGGTCTTGGTTATATTCCAAAGACAAAGAACAAGAAGAACAAGAAGAAGAAGAAGAAGCAGAAGAAGAGCAAGACTGCTCAACCAAAGACTAGCACCACCACTAATGACAAGTATAATTATGATGGTTTTGCAGGGGCTAACAATCCTAACTATGAGTTATATTGTGATTATTATGGTGATGTTTATGCTAGTTATGTAGGTCCTTAGGATTCTTACATTCCTTGGTCTATTTGGGTCCCCAAGACCCTTGTCACTAACATGAGAGGACCCATTGAAAAATGGGTACCTAAAACAAGAAGTAACTTTCTTGCAGGGCTATGCTTCCGGTGGGTCTAAATGGGTACTTGATAGCAGGTGCAGGAGTCACATGACTGGAAGCAAGGAGATCATCATGGAGATGCAGCCAAATCATGATCATATAACCGTCTCCTATGGTGACAAGTCAAAATCTGAGGTATGGGACTCGGCAAACTTGTGGTTGCTCACGATATCTCTCTCATGGACGCCATGTTTGTTGAGACCCTTGGTTACAATTTACTTTCAGTTCGCGCCCTTGGTAAGATGGGATTTACAGTTTTTATTGATGCTGATTTGGTGGTACTCTTGTGGAGCAAGTCTCTAAAAGTCGCTTTCGTGGGATATGTAGAAAATGACCTATACGTGGTGAATGTTTCGGGGAAACCACTACAGGCCCGATGTGTCTTTTTGGAAGGCTGACGTGGGTTGGTTATGGCATCGCCGACTAGCCCACGTCAATATGAGAACTTTGCAAAGTCTCCACAAGGGTGGCCACATCCTTGGACTAAAATAAAATGTTTCCTTTGCCAAAGATCGTGTTTGCAGGGCTTGTGTTGAAGGGAAAATGCATGACTCTCCTCATCGAAGGAAGACTATTATTTCGTCAGAGGGGATCTTGGAGCTCCTTCATGTGGACCTCTTTGGTCCTCCATCACATGCAAGCCTCGGTGGGAAGAATTACTGCCTTATGATTGTTGATGATTACTCAAGATACACTTGGGTCTATTTCTTCAAGTTGAAGAGAGAGACTCAACAAACATTCATCAACTTCGCCAACGAGCTTCAACGTCAACACAATGTCCCTATATTGGCAATAAGAAGTGATAACGGCTCCGAGTTAAAGAACTACACCTTAAATGAATTTCTAAGTGAAGAGGGGATAAGACATCAATATTCTGCTGCGTACACCCCTCAACAAAATGGTGTTGCCGAGAGGAAGAACCGGACCTTAATTATGCTAGCTGAATTCAAGTCTCCTTATAACTTCTGGGCTGAAGCAATCTCTACCGCTTGCCATTCATCCAACCGGCTATATCTCCGCAAAATCTTGGACAAGACTCCGTATGAAATACTTACTGGTAACAAGCCAAACATCTCATACTTCCGGGTATTTGGTTGTAAGTGTTTCTTTCTCATCAAAGGAGTTCGTTTGTCTAAATTTGAGTCTAAGGCTTTAGAAGGCATTTTTGTTGGTTATGGTGCCGAATCTCACACTTATAGAGTCTACAATAAGCTCTCCGGAACTGTTGTAGAATCTTGTAGTGTGGCGTTCGAGGAAAATGATGGCTCCCGTGCGGGGCAAGTTGATGTTTGTGATGCAGATGTTGAAATACCCCAAGATGCCATAAGAAGAATGGGCATGGGATTTTTCCGCCCCATAGAGGAACCCCTTGTGGCGGATCGGGAAGGACAATACTCTACTCATGTAGAGCCCTCATCTACACAGGCTCAACATGCTCCAACCACGGGAGAAACTACTACACTAACTCCACCAAATGCCGAAGGTCAACTTGCTCCTGAGTGCTCTAGGCCGGATTATCCGGTCGACACCGGATTATCCGGCCATACCTCTACCTACGACCATAGTGGACATCATATCGAAGAAACAGCTGCAAGCCCCAGGCCGGATTTTCTGGCTGACCCTCGATTATCTGGCCACTCACCAATTCGAGCTCATCCCAGTCAAGTTTGTGATGATGCTTTAGATTCTCCCAGGCCGGATTATCCGGTCTTACCCTCAGTCAGATTATCCGGCCCTGAAATTCCTCAAGAACAACAACCTCCTGTTACGGCTGTTGATTCAAGTTAAGGGCAAGGTTCTGCATCTCCTAATCCTGCTAATCAAGATACATATCAAGGCCAAGCCAATGATTCCAACGAAGAATCAAATGATGAAGTTATTCCCCCAAGAGACAACAAGCTAATTGAACTTCGTCGCAAAGCTCGTGCCGATAGGAACCTTGAGTTAAGGGGTCACACTCTTGACAAAGTTGTAGGTGATCTTCGTCGAAGGGTTTCCACAAGAAGGGAGTTGGCAAGTTTCGGTGAGCATCAAGCTCAAATCTCAATGGTGGAACCCAAGAAAGTGTTTGAAGATCTTGAAGATCCGGACTGGGTTGTTGCTATGCATGAAGAGTTGAATAACTTTGAACGCAACAAGGTTTGGAAATTAGTAGAGAATCCCAAGGATTGCCGCAATGTTATTGGCACTAAATGGATATTTAAAAACAAGCAAGATGAGAATGGCATTGTTGTGAGGAACAAGTCAAGACTCGTGGCACAAGGCTATTCCCAAGTTGAGGGCATTGACTTCGGCAAGACCTATGCTCATGTGGCTCGTCTTGAGTCCATCTATATCCTTCTTGCTTATGCTGCTCATAATAATTTTAAATTACAGCAAATGGATGTTAAGAGTTCTTTTCTTAATGGTCCTCTACATGAGTTGGTATATGTAAAGCAACCCCCGGGATTTGAGGATCCTAACTTTCTGAACCATGTCTACAAACTCGATAAGGCACTCTATGGCCCTAAACAAGCCCCACGTGTGTGGTATGAGCACCTTAAAGAGCTCTTGTTAGACTGTGGCTTCGAAGTTGGGCAAATCAATCCCACTCTTTTACTAAGGTTAAGGGGGAGCTCTTCGTATGCCAACTATATGTAGATGACATCATCTTTGGCTCTACTAATAAAGCTTTTAATGATGAATTTTCAAAGCTTATGACTGACAGGTTTGAGATGTCTATGATGGGGGAGTTATGGTTCTTTCTTGGATTTGAAATCAAGCAACTTAGAGAAGGAACCTTCATCAATCAAGAAAAATACATCCAAGACATGCTCAAGAGATTCAAGATGACGGATCTTAATGGCGTTGCCACTCTGATGCAAACAAAATGTCACCTTGAACTTAATCCCCACGGTAAAGATGTGGACCAAAAGGTATACCAGTCCATGATCGGCTCTCTTCTTTACCTCTGCGCATCTAGACCCGATATTGTGTTGAGTGTGGGGGTGTGTGCAAGGTATCAAGCATCTCCTAAAGAAAGCCACTTAGTGGCGGTCAAGAGGATCTTCCGATATTTGGTTCATTCCCCTAACTTTGGTTTATGGTATCCCAAGGGCTCCAATTTCTCTCTATGTGGTTACACTGATTCAGATTGGGTTGGTGATAAGGATGATCATAAATCAACTTTTGGAGCTTGTCAGTTCTTGGGAAGGTCTCTAGTTTGTTGGTCTTCTAAAAAGCAGAATTGTATATCTCTCTCCACCGCTGAAGCTGAATATGTTGTTGCTGCTAGTGCCTACACTAAGTTATTATGGATGAGGCAAACTTTCAAGGAATACGGTGTCAATTTGACAAAGTGCCTCTTTTATGCGATAATGAAAGTACAATCAAAATTGTGTACAATCTGATACAACACACAAGGACGAAGCATACTGACATTTGGAATCATTTTATTCAGGACCATGTTGCTCGAGGCGATATTGACCTATCTTTTGTGAGCACGAAGAACCAACTTGCTGATATTTTCACGAAGCCACTTGATGAAGCAAGGTTTTGTTACTTGAGGAATGAGCTAAATATCGTTGATTCAAGGAGCTTGTCTTGATTACACATGCACTCACTCTTAGATCTCAGTCTTATTTGGTCTAGGTGTGGGCATGGATATAGGGGGAGTGTGGTCCTAATTGATTGGGCTATCCCTCCCCCCATAATGCTGAAAGCATGCGCATCTAGACCCGATATTGTGTTGAGTGTGGGGGTGTGTGCAAGGTATCAAGCAGCTCCTAAAGAAAGCCACTTAGTGGCGGTCAAGAGGATCTTCCGATATTTGGTTCATTCCCTTAACTTTGGTTTATGGTATCCCAAGGGCTCCAATTTATCTCTATGTGGTTACACTGATTTAGATTGGGCTGGTGATAATGATGATCGGAAATCAACTTCTGGAGCTTGTCAGTTCTTGGGAAGGTCTCTAGTTTGTTAGTCTTCTAAAAAGCAAAATTGTATATCTCTCTCCACCGCCGAAGCTGAATATGTTGCTACTGCTAGTGCCAGCACTAAGTTATTATGGATGAGGCAAACTTTCAAGGAATACGGTGGCAATTGTGACAAAGTGCCTCTTTTATGCGATAATGAAAGTGCAATCAAAATTGTGTACAATCCGGTACAACACATAAGGACGAAGCATACTGAGATTCGGAATCATTTTATTCGGGACCATGTTGCTCGAGGCGATATTGACCTATCTTTTGTGAGCACGAAGAACCAACTTGCTGATATTTTCACGAAGCCACTTGATGAAGCAAGGTTTTGTTACTTGAGGAATGAGCTAAATATCGTTGATTCAAGGAGCTTGTCTTGATTACCCATGCACTCACTCTTAGATCTCAGTCTTATTTGGTCTAGGTGTGGGCATGGATATAGGGGAGTGTGGTCATAATTGGTTGGGCTATCCCTCCCCCCATAATGCTGTAAGCATGCGCATCTAGATGTGATATTGTGTTGAGTGTGGGGGTGTGTGCAAGGTATCAAGCAGCTCCTAAAGAAAGCCACTTAGTGGCGGTCAAGAGGATCTTCCGATATTTGGTTCATTCCCCTAACTTTGGTTCATGGTATCCCAAGGGCTCCAATTTATCTCTATGTGGTTACACTAATTCAGATTGGGATGGTGATAAGGATGATCGCAAATCAACTTCTGGAGCTTGTCAGTTCTTGGGAAGGTCTCTAGTTTGTTGGTCTTCTAAAAAGCAGAATTGTATATCTCTCTCCACATAATGCCAAAAGCAAGTCAAATCATTTATCTTAATATCATTTTGTGATATGTGAGCTTATTGATGAGTATTGGTCACGAACCCAAGATATATCTTTGCGGTGTCATCCCATACACTCCAACAAGGTGGCTTTGGTCACCGCCCTCTTCCATGAGAAGAGTTGGATTTTTGTGGATCTTTTTGGTTGTTTTAGCTCATCTCATGTCCTTATGGGAATCACACTCAATTTTGGCTTTTAGTTGATTTGTTTCTTGAGTGTGTAGTACCATCTCAGTTTGGAACTCTTAATCCTAAGCCTTCCCCTACCCCTAAGCCATCCTTTCTTGCACACAAGTCCCTTGTACACCTTGTGGGGGTTTTGTTTGGGGACGCGCGGGCCTGAATCTATGTACAACAGAAATTCAGATTTTAGGCCAGATAATCTGGCCCAAGTATAGGTCGGATAATCCGGCCCTGGCGGATGCAGTCTTTAAGGGATAGGGTCGGGGGAAGGGCTCATAACGAGCGGCACTTCTCCCCCGACCCTCTCCCTCTCCCAGCCGCCGCCTGCCGTCCCCCACCCTCTCCGGAGCCTCTCCGACCACCAGATTCTCCGGGCCTCCCCGGATCTTCTTCTCTGCGCCTCTGGGTACCTTCTCCACCGCGTTTTTCCTCCAATGAGTGAGGGTAAATCCCTCTCTCCCCATCTTTGGCTAGATGTGTTACTTGTTGGGAGGAACGTTGTCTAGAAGGTTGTTGTTTCGCGTAGAATTTGTAGTCTTGAAGTATCTAGGCCCAATCAAATCTTATGCATTTGATCTAACCGATACTGAAATTTTCTGCCAGGCCCAGATTATCCGCCCCTGGCCAGGCCGGATAATCCGGCCTGACAGAGTCACAACTGGTTCAGTTTTGTATAGATCTGTGCATTGAGTAGTATTGGACTATGAACTGCTTGACTACTTTTTGTATGCTCTATCTTGGACTTGTGTGTATGCTTATCCCCATGCTATCCATCTTGCTCCCTTCACAGATGGTTTTAGTGCTCCCCAGACCTACAAGCGTCATCCTCGTGCTAAATACTTTCGGGACGACGGTCAAGGTAACCTAGTGGACAAGGTTGAGCTGAGGAGAAGGAAGAACGAGGAGAAGCACATGGCTGAACAAGCAAAGAGGGATAGGAAGGGTGTGTCCAAGAGGAAGGGCAAAGGTCCCAAGATCAACTATAAGAAGATGGACCCTGTTACCTTCTCCTCCATTCGTCATCGGGATCTGTTTGATAAAGTGTCGCATGATACTGAGCTGGGTGACTCTCGTTTTTGGTGCGCTGAACAAAAGGGTATCTATGAAGATGTGTATGCTCAGCAGAAGATTCGTCCTATGCATCCTCTGGTTCTTGCTTATGCCTTGGAGAAGCCTCACCTTGTTGATGCCATGTATGTGTCTGAGAGGATGGGGCTGCACCATCTCATGGCCCTCCAATGCTCCTATGATTCTGAGATTGTGAAGCAGTTCTTCTCCACCTTGGACATTTGCGGGGATGAGCACCGCACCATGAAGTGGATAACCCGTGGCAGGCCTATGCAAGCTGATTTCCGCATTTTTGCTGAGGTTCTTGGTTATCCCTTCCGCCACAGGGATCGTGCTAGTGGTCACCGCATCATCACCCAACTCAAGCCCAATAAAGATGTCGCCGTCTCTCCGTGCACCGATGACAATGGTATTGTGGGCACCCTTGCTGGTCTGTCTCCCATATATGCTAGTTTGGTGGGTCTCTTTCGTGATTCTATCACTCCAAGTGGAGGAAATAATGACAGCATCCGTGGTCACCTTGTTCAGTTTCTTGCCTTATCTCATGAGGTGGATGTGATGGATTTTATTTACCATGAGTTGACCGATGCCATGTTCAACAGGCTTTCCATCCCATATGCTCCATACATCATGATGCTGATCAAGCACCTGCTCCCCACTGAAGAGTTCAGCATTGATGTAGTGCACAAGGCCAAGAAGATCTACACCAAGGTTAGGAAGACCTCTCACCCCTCTTCTACTCCTGAGGGGCTCATGAGGGATGCTAGTGCTAGTGCCCGTAGGCCCCCAATGCCTCATATTGCTCGTGAGATCAAGCAGCTGAACTGGTTCCAGTGGAACATTCTTTGCATGGGTGTGGACACCCGCAAGGGCCAGTATGAGGCGTACAGGCAGCGCCATGAGATGGCTCACTCTCAGCAGTCATCCTTCACCATGTGTCTGGTGCTTTAGGCGATCCCCCTTCTCCTACTCCTCCCACACCATATGCTCGGTGGAACTCTTCTTCTGGGCTTAACTATGGAGAGCTGGAGCGCCACCTGTTTCCTTCTGCGGACACTGTTGATGATGAGGAGGATGACACCAAGGATCTTTAGGATGAGGACGAGGATGGGGACGAGGACGAGGATGGGGACTTCGAGTGATCCCTTGGGGTGTTAGCATCGCTCTTCTTCCTTTTTGGCGTCTCGATGCCAAAGGGGAAGTAGTTCTATTAGGTCTCCAAGTATTTGCATGGGTCGGGCACAAGCTCTTGCTCTTAGCATTTTGTTTTTTCTCTCGCTTGTGCCCTTTTAGCGTCAAACTTTTATGTGTGTTTTGTGTTGTATGAGACTATGTTTGTGTGGCTGTGGATTTATCTTGTGGACTATTCATATGGAGTCATCTATCATATTGGATATTCTTATGGCTATATTGGATATCTTTATCAAGGGAGGCACTCACTATGGCTTTCATTGGATATTCTAATAATGTTTTAAGGACGCATATGTCTCCCTACCGGTGCTATGAGCTTTCACATATGTTTCAATGAAATAGACTTTTACCCTCTTGTGTGCATTTGTAATCAAATGCATTTTTCTGGTATGCACACATTGAGGGGGAGTCTTATTCATTCATTAATGTTTGTTGTCTTGAGAACTATCTTGCGAATCCTAGTATTGTCATCTAACACCAAAAAGGGGGAGATTCAAAGAACATTTCATGGTTCCCTATGTTTTGTGTGTTAGATAACAATGTTGTGGAGTTTTCTCATGTGTGCTACGTGTGCAGGGAATGTTTTTATGGTTGGGGGCAGATTATCCACCCCCATCAAGGCCTGATAATCCGGCCTAGCTCATTGGGCAAAGGCTAGCATGGCGCGTTGCTCTATACGGGGACGGATTTTCTCCCGGAAAATCCGAACAGGGCCAGATTTTCTCTCCCTGACCGGATAATCTGGCCCTCGCCTTGGGCCGGATAATCCGACCCCCAGAAGATGATCAAAGGCTACCAAGGCGTGACGCTCTGTTTGGGTTCGGATTTTCTCCCGGAAAATCTGAACAGGAGCGGTTTTTCCTTCCCTGACCAGATAATCCGGTCCTCGCAAGGGGCCGGATAATCTGGCCCCCAGGAGACGATCAACGGCAGGCTCGGCGCGTCGTTCTGTGTGGGAGTGGTTTATTTGTCGGATAATCCAAGTCTGGGGCAGAGTTTTCCCTAGGCCGGATAATCCAGCCCCAAATGGCTTCAACAGCTCAGTGGATGCAGGGAGTATAAAAGCCCCTTCATCCCCTCCATTCAGAACTCTTGATTCATTCGAAAAGTGTCAGACCCGTTGCAAGAGCTCTCTCTCTCTAGATCTCCCACTTCAACCACCTGAAGGCTCCGATCTTTGGTGGAATTGAAGGAGGAGATAATCTACATCGTCATCACGAATCAGGCGCACCAACTCCTCTCCATTCACTTGGAGAAATCCCTGGTCTAGTATTCTCATTAATATCTAGATCTTGTGTTTTGTTATTGATAACTTGTTTTGTGGCAGTTTGTTGTCTTTGCAGGAGCCTCTAATTTGGTTGTGGAGTTGTGCCCCACTAGTTGTGTAAAGGCGTCGGTTCCCGTCCGAAGGGTTCCTATAGTGGAAAGGTGGATCAGGCCTTTGGTGGCGGGATCTATCGAAGAACAGGGTGAGGCCTATTGTGGCG
Source organism: Avena eriantha (assembly GCA_910589775.1). Classification (NCBI taxonomy): domain Eukaryota; kingdom Viridiplantae; phylum Streptophyta; class Magnoliopsida; order Poales; family Poaceae; genus Avena; species Avena eriantha. The sequence continues at coordinate 112,020,657 of OU342746.1, read as the reverse complement.
TGGTGGTCTTAGTACCGCCCACCCCTCCAACACAGATGTACTTCCCTTAACAAGGAAGGAACTGCGGTAAAACAAATCTTGTGTCTCCGCATGCTCCACTACGGTTTACTCATTCCTCTTTCTCACTCGCCTTTACTCGCTAGTAGCTAGGTTTGCATATAGGGAAATTCTTCATAATAGCTTATCTAGAGAATTTACCTTTTGTGTCAAGCCTAAAATTGAAAAAGCATTAAAATTTGAAATAGCACCTATTCACCCCCCCCCTCTAGGTACCCATACGATCCATTTCAGTCTTGACTTCAAATAGATTTGTGTTTATTTAATACTTGTGAAATAAAGGAAAGAATTACTATTTGAGTTATACTAATATATTGTTATCAATTTCCTTTATTGTTTTATAAATGTGATAAATTCAATAATAACTAATTCTGTTTGGAAATTAAATAAATATTAATCACCTCTCATTTTCTAACCTTATTCAAATGTTTCAAATTTGTAAATATGGAACCAACTTATTGACCTAAGAATATTATAATCCATAAGAATTAAAAGTTAAAGATTGATGTATAACTAGGTAATTGTAGTTGATGTCTTAACCCATAGTGGAATATTGATATAGCCTCAAACTGTAATATTGATTAAAGATTTCTCTAGAATTTCTATCCCCAACACTTCACTATGTTTGGGTTCTAGTTAAGGAATTCCTTTCCTAAATATACTCTACTCAAATCTCTCATCTGATTCTCTAACATATAAGTTCTATTACTTAGCTATCTCTACTGAATCTATCAATGTAGCTCTTTCTAACTCCATCCATAAACTCCTTTATATTCACCTTGCATTAACTTCCAAGGCTTGTAATATTACAATCTCCTGTATATCAAAAGTGACATTGATCCTCTAGAAGAGATATGGTACTACTCCCATAAAACAAGTTTGTTCTTGTTATTAGCTTGGTTAAGCTATTTTGCCTCTAACTACTCCATAAAACTAATATTACTGGAACTTATGAGCAAGAATTGCTCTATCAATCACCATCTACTTTAGATATATCTTCTGAAACTTTTTTCAAATCCAAAAGTATCATACTCTAGCTTGACTTCTCATGATCAAGCTAGATGATGCAACTTACTAAGGTTTTGCCTAATTTGGTATACTCATAGTACTTCTTCATCAACTGGTCATCTATCCTCAAGTGCCTTGAGACTAATGACTACCATCCTTTGATCATACAAAGCTTAGGCTTCTAATTGTCTGATCAAGATCTATATCCAACTAAGTAGTAGGCTTGTACTAGTCTCTCTATAGGATTTATCTTGTTAAGGAAACTTACTTTAATTTTATACCTATTTGACTTAAAAGGATTATCATTCGATACTCTAATACTACTAGCTTTCTCATAGCTTTATAATTACTAGCTTAACTCTTAGATTTAAATGCTTCTTCTAATTAACACATGAGTGAGTTAACTCCTCCAACACCAAATGGTTTGATCACCACTAAATATCTCATTCCATTGATGATGGCACACTCTACCATAACTAGTCCCTCCTTCTTATTAATATGCTTAAGGTCTTTGGAAGGTCAATATAATAGGTCAAAGCTAAGAGTCAATAAGTTCTAGGGCAAGAATTGATCACTCAACCTTGACGATCAATTGTCTCTAGGACTTGGCTAAATAAGATTGTCTAACATGACACTAAGGGTATGTAATGAATGGTCTTAGCTTGTCTTCCATTCTACCTTATTGGTGATAAGAGTTCATATTTAAGAACTACCATGATATCCATGGTAGGAATATCTATGGCAAACATGTGTTTCAAAATTTAGTTATTGAGTTTCTTTTATTTGGGCTATATACTTGACTTGATATTCAGGGTTTGTGGTAGATAATACCTTGATATATTAAGTATTCATCCTTGAGTTGGTGTATGGAATACCATGTAATGATCACTATAAGATCAAGTACTCGGCATAAACTAGTGTGTTGTGACTTAGTTTTATTACATTTGATCTACCCTTAGATCAAATTATATTACCCAAAGATAAGGTTTTAGCAAGGATCATATTGAAACCTATCGCAGTCAACTTGATGATCTACTTTAGTTCCACCAAGTTAAGAAAAGCTTCAATCACTTTGACGAGTTTTATTTAAAAGCGCGAAAATTATCCAGATTTTCTATGCATGAATGCAATGCACATACCTCATCTCAGCTTATTTCTAAGCTCTAATGTTGGGATGTTACAAATGAATTGCAAGTTGATGGTGATATTATCTTGCAAATCCTTTAGTCTTTTATAGAACATATTGAAGCTCCTAAGAAAGATTGGCTTCATTATACTCCGCCACCCGAGCCAGTTGTAGAAGAAGATCCAATAGTACGGCCCCTGTCGAGCCATTAAGGGAGGTACCCCCATATGTTGAACCCTTTCATTTTCCAAGGATGGTGAGAAAACATATGATGGCTCAGCAACTAGAGAATCAACACAAAGAGGAAGAATTATTTCTCAAGGAGCTGGAAGAGGAAACACAAATAAGGAAAACTGAAGAAGAGCGTGTACAAGAGGCAGAGGCATCAATAAAGGAAGATATTTTAACCATGTTTGCACATTACAACGTGATTAAGCTAGATACCGAAGCTACGCAATTCGTTGAAGGAAAGGTAAAAGCTAAAGAAGTGGGTAAGCCTATCCTCCCGTGCACTTTTGGAGGAACTTCCTATTATGGCCTTTGTGATATTAGTACAGCTGTTAACGTTATCCCTTTTAATTTTTATTTAAAAATTCAAAATGAATTAGCTCCAGCTGAATTGGAAGATATGGATATTACTATAATGCTTGCAGATAAAACACTCAGAGTCCCTATGTGAATAGTTAGGAATGTACCAATCTGTATTGGACCTTACAAATATCCCATTGATTTTGTGCTTATTGATATGCCCACTAACGTTTATTGTCCCATCATTTTTGGAAGAACTTTTCTTGTTGGGGATGTGACCCCAAGTACCCTAGAGTTGGTGTATCAAGTGGCGCAAATAGAGCAAGGAGAGAATTGATAAAAGATATATGTGGAAAAGAAACACATATGAATAAAACAAGGGGTAAAGAGAACAAATAAAATAGGAAAGGAGAAGAGGTAAGATTGGGCCGGATAGAGGAAAAGTCAGCCCAGTCCGAAGTACAAAAGGAAACCAACTGAAGACTAGGAAGAAATCCCGGCTGGGCCGAGATTTGAGCTAACTCGGCCCTAGCCGACCCACTGAAGAAGGGCCGATTTCCACCATACCCCGGGTGGGTAGGCATAACCCTCACCCGGCCCACCGCGGGCTGCAGCACGTCTCCCGCCGAGCCACCTACAGCTCCCGCCAACGCACCTCGCCACTTCGCCACCTCGCCACTTTGCAACCCCGCCAGTTCCCTCCGCGTCGCCCGAGTGGGCTGGCAAGGACCCAGCGCGTCCCACCGCGGGACTTCCTCTGCGCCACCAGAAGCAGCCGGGCTAACCCGGGTGGGCCGACGTCATAGCCCACCCCGGAATTCCCACGCACCACCGAGATTCCCCTAGCAGGCCGGATCAACCTCAGACCCGGTCGGGCCTACCTCTATCAGGCCGAGTGAGGGCAAAACCCGGCTGGGCCACTTCGCCACCTCGCCTGGGCCGAACCAAAGGAGATCCGGCTGGGCCTTTTCCTGCTTAATCTGGCTGGGCCGAATTACAGAGTAATCCGGCTGGGAGAAGAATGACCCGGCAAGGGCACTGTTCACCGCCTAGGTGGGCCCCATTTCACCCCCGGGCCGAGTTATTTTCCTCCTTGGCCGAATTTCACTTCCCTGGGCCAAATTACTTCGTTCCGGACGCCATTCCTCTTGTACCTGGACCCACTAGTGACCTCTACATCGACACGCTACCAAGTCAAGTCAAGCCTATGTCAGGTGCCAGTCTTGGGATGCCCCTGGCTCAGACTGGCCCCTTTGGTCCAAGATGCTAAGGAATATGCTGGGCATCTTGGGAGATGCTAGGGAATATGCCGAGCATCTCCAAAGATGCTAGGGAATATGCCGAAGGGATAAGACCAATGACTCAACAAAGGACAGGCTGACTAGGCAAGCCCCACAAGATAGCTCAAAGGAGTACTTTAGATGACATACCTTGTCCCCTGGGCTCCCCCTTATAAGGAGCACCAGGAGTAACGTTACACGAGAGGCCCCCTGGAGGGCTCCTCTCCCTCTGCTCACTAGGAGCATGGTTTCTTCTTCCTCTGCTCTCTCCATGAGAGGCATAAGAGTACAGCTCAAGGAGCACCATTGTAGCCACAAGCATGGCAAGATATATGAGATTAGGTACAGGAGTAGAGGTGTTATTTCACTAGGAGATCCTCGAACCTGGGTATATCATGTCTCTCTGAGTTCTTCCATATGAGGTCTTCACTTCATCATCCCTCCCCGGATTCCTCCATCGTCCATCTGAGTAACCCTAAGTAACCCGCATGGTAGTGTCACGGCAGATGCCTGGTATAGGCTAAATGTGGGGACTAAATGCACTAGGGGAATCCAAGGAGGGATAGTGTGGTGATTCCACACACATAAGCTTTGTATTTGATTCTCCTTCACAGATTACAAGTGCTCCTAGAGCTGTATTGGGGAGAGGAGGAAGAAAGAACTCTCTTACTCTCGCCACTAGCTAGCCCTCAGAGAAATCTGTGTCTCTCAAATACCGCAGGATCAAACTTAGACTGCAAGTAGCAAACTATGTCTCTCAAGTTTGGTGAAGATAAAATAGATTTTCATTTCTCTAAATTTGACCATAAGCATCCTATTGAAGAATTGGATGATGATGAGTACGAACGTGGGGAAGAAGGTAATATTATAAATTTAGCCTTAATAGTCATCGAGACTCCTGATAATGATCTAGCAAGAAGTTTAGTCAATAATAATAATATTCTTCAAGACATAGAAAAAGCTGAAATAGATGACTATCTCGACTCCACACCTGAGGTGGACATCGAGATTAATCAAAAATATGAAGAAGCTATAAGGAAAGGAGATGAGGCTCTTCCTCCTCCAATCCTTAAAACTCTACCAAAGGAACTAAAATATAGGTTTCTTGATGAGACAAATAAATTCCGTGATATTGTAAGTGCTAACCTCGTAGAGAAAGAGGAGGAAAACTTAATGAGGGTTCTCCGCATGCATCGAAATGCTCTTGGGTATTCGATGAGTGACTTGAAGGGGATTAGTCCCTCGATAGCCACCCATAAAATATTCATGGAAGAAGGAGCTCAGTCGGTCGCAGACTTTCAGCAACGTCTCAAACCTCACATGAAAGAGGAAGTAAGAAAAGAAATAATACGATTGTTGGATGCAGGCATCATCTTTCATGTGGAGGAGAGTGAATGGGTAAGTCCTATTCACTGTGTTCCAAAGAAAGGTGGGTTTATAGTTGTAGAAAATGAACATAATCAAATGGTACCTACTAGGGTTGTTGTTGGACACGGGATGTGCATTGACTATAGGAAACTTAATAAGGAAACTCGGAAGGACCATTACCCTTTACCGTTTATAGATCAAACTTTAGAAAGGCTTGCTATGCATTCTCATTTTTGGTTACTTAGACGGCTATTCCGGTTTTTCCCAAATTGTTGTACACCCTGATGATCAACTTAAAATTACTTTTATTTGTCCATATGGCCTTTATGCTTATCATAGTATGCCTTTTGGTCTTTGTAATGCTCGTGCCACTTTTCAAAGATGCATGACTGCTATTTTTGCTGATTATATTGAAAGCATTATGGAAATATTCATGGATGATTTCTCTGTTATGGAACTTCCTTTAAGACTTCTGCTTCAATAGACCCTCATCTCTCAAATGTCATAACAACAACGGTTGAGATCGCTCTGAACTTGGAGCACCTCATTGAGCCAGCAAACACATTGGATGACCTAGATTTGCCTTTCGGTGCCGAGGAAATTTGGACCGTCATCAAGAGCCTACCGGCCCGCAAGGCACCGGGGCCCGATGGGTTCACAGCAGAATTTCTAAGGGCTTGCTGGAACACGGTCAAGCAGGATTTCATCTCAGTGTTCCAATAGTTGTTCGAGCTGAGAGGTCGTGGTTTCAATAAGCTGAACCAAGCCCTTCTCACCCTGATCCCCAAGAGAGAAGATGTCCACAACTTGGGAGACTACAGACCGATCAGTCTTATACACCTGGTCGCCAAGATCTTCGCCAAGCTCCTATCGCTTCGTCTTGTGCCCAAGCTCGCAAGCCTCGTGAGTCCGATTCAGAACGCAATCATTTCTGGACGCAGCCTGCACGATAACTTCGTATTGGTACGTCAGTCTGCACGGCTCCTGCACAAGCTTGGCGCGCCTCGTGTCTTGCTCAAACTGGACCCTGCTCGAGCATTCGACTCGCTCTCTTGGCCATTCCTATTCGAGGTGCTGAGACGACAAATTCCTGGACTGGATAACAATCTTGTTGTCTTCGGCGAATACCAGAGTGTTGATCAATGGGGAGCCAGGCCCACCAGTCTGGCATCGACGAGGACTGCGTCAAGGCGACCCACTCTTGCCACAGCTATTTGTCTTGACAGTAGACACCCTTGGCAGACTTGTTAGGCAAGCCATTGACCTGGGCATCTTGCAGTAGCTACACCAGAGGCGTGTGATCCCATCCATCTCCCTATACGCTGATGACGTGATACTCTTCTGCCACCCTTCTGCTGAGGATGTCACGGCGGTGCAAGGAATTTTGACGGCCTTTGGAGAGGCATCGGGCCTACAGGTCAATTATACCAAGAGCTCTGCGACATTGATTAGATGCGAGGAAGATGAGGCCGCACCAATCATACAGCAGCTTGGATGCCCAATCGTCCGACTACCAATCACTTACCTTGGGATCCCCCTTACCATCAGGAAGACGACCGCTACTCAGCTGTAGTCGCTAGTGGAACGCATGGCAAATAAGCTCCCAACCTGGAAATCGAGGCTAGTGCAGAAGCCAGGAAGGCTGGCTCTAGTGAAGTCAGTCCTTGGAGCGATCCCAATCCACCAACTTCTAGTCCTAGACCCAGGGAAGAAGGTAATCACGCAAATGGAATGCATTGAGCGAGGATTCTTATGGGAGGGGCGCGCCGCAGCCAACGGCGGAAGCTGCCATGTCAACTGGCAGAAGGTTTGCAGGCCAAGCTCCTATGGCGTCCTCGTCGTGTAGGATCTCGAGCGCACGGGACTGGCCCTTCGCCTGATATGGCAGTGGCTAAGCCGGACCGACGAGAGCAGAGCTTGGCATGGCCTCGACCTGCAATTCAGCACAACAGAGAAGGAATTCTTTTTCGCTTCTACCACCATGGAGCTAGGAAACGGCCTAACTTCACAGTTTTGGGAAGACAGATGGATTCATGGCCGATCCATCCACGAGATTGCACATCTTCTATATGAATGCATCCCCAAAAACCGTCGCAACAAGAGGACGGTGGCAGAGGGCCTGATGGGAAACCGCTGGGCAAGAGACATCACTGGAACCATAGGCATACATGAGATCGGTCAGTACCTCACACTATGGCGCATGATCGAAGCAACACAACTGTCCAATGAGGCCGACAAAATGATTTGGAAGTGGACGGAGGATGGCATTTACACCGCAAAGTCAGCCTACCTCGCAACCTTCCAGGGCTCGACCAAATGCGCAGCATGAAAACTAATATGGAAAAGCTAGGCACCCCCCAAAGTCAAGTTCTTTCACTGGCTTGCTGCGCTTGATCGATGTTGAACAGCAGACAGACTTGCACGACGAGGGATGCAGCACCATCCACGATGCCTCGACCAGGAGCCAGAAACAATCCAGCATCTCCTCATCGGGTGCTCCTTCACACGCCAGATTTGGCATGCGATGCTGTTTGCGATGCGCATGACATGCACACCCCCCGGTGGCTGAAGCCTCGCTCTGCGACTGGTGGTCTGTGGCTGGGCAGAGCACCCCCAAATCAATGAGGAAAGGGCTCGCCTCCATGACTCTACTAATCCCCTGGATGATCTGAAAGCACCGAAACGATTGTGTCTTCAATAGGGCGGCATCATCAGTTTATGACCTGATTGAGAAAATCAAAGATGAGGCGGCTTCATGGATCACCAGCAGGAGCTAGAGGCCTAAGAGACGTTTGGCCAACTACCTGGGAGGTACACTAGGAACTTAATAAAATTGTAATGGACCCGAAACCTCCTAGGAGGCATGTATCGAACTCTATCTTTTCAATGAAATAAAACGCAAAGACTCTTTTGCGTTTTTCTCAAAAAAGATCGCTCTATACCCCTTCGTGACTAGGGGCATGATGGTCCTTACTGAATTATTAAGTTAGAGTCTAGCCTTATTAAAGTCTGTATGGCTCATTTAGAATTCTATACTTATCATTCGTTTAGTAAGATGTATGCCCGTGGTGGCCCCGTACTAGATGGCCCTCTTAAATTAAAAACCCGTTCTGACATATGTACGAATGACGTCTCTTGTATCAAAAAAGGCGCATATTATCTGTTCATCGCCACCTGAAGTTGCTGCCGATTGCCGCTCCGTCGCTAGCCTTCATCCAACGTGGGGAGTTCGGCCATATTATGGTGGTCCGGCGAAGGCATCTACTTCATGGCCAACTCGGGACGGCTCTATGGGCACGCCATGGGCAAGGATGGTGGTGGTTCATGGGCACGGTGATGGAAGCCGGGATCAGGCATGGCCACGTGGGTACCTGCGCCTACGGGACGACGAGTTCCATCTCACATTCTGGTTCCTGGAGCTGATGCAGCGTATGTTCAAATTCTTTCAGGTATTTTCAACCAGGAGATGCATCTTGCCGACAGTTACACTCTCCACAGAAGAAACAAACTTTCACTTTTGTGCATGGCACTAGCTTGTCCAGAACCAGGATATTTGGTTATAATTTAATTTTGATCTAAACTCTCAGTTAATAATAGTTAGTTCTTCTCCAGATCGGATTTCCCTACTTGTTGTCGAAACAAAGACATTCTGGACTTGGTAAGTTAATATTGCCTCTGTTGCTTCTTGTAAAGTGGTATGCTAAACGTTTAATATTTTTAAGAATCATTCAAGAAAACTGAACTGGATGCGCAACATTGATCTAGAAAAGATTGTTCAGAATATGACTTGTTACGGAAAGGTGTGACTTGTATTTTCACCTCATTTTGAAAACAAAATCAAAATATTAAAATAAGGTAAAAAATGCAAGATTGGCATGGAGTCATTTTCTGGGTATAATGTACCACAGAAAAGCCACATGATACATGGCCTCGTGATACAAGAGCGTTTAATACATATTCAGTACTACACATGAGAAGAAATTCATTTATTCACTTGCTTTAGAACCCATCTCTTTTTAAATTCCTCTGGCAATGCCATTAAATGTAGGAACTTGTGCTCATTGGAAACCAATATATCAGACTGCAATAGGTCAACTTCGTCCAAGTGACTGATTTGGTACAAAGATACGTATCTGAAGAGGAGTCACTTTTGAAGCTTGAGCAGACTCATCTTGAAGAAAGACATATATAAAATTGTCTAACTTTACCCCAAGAATTGTAGCCATTGATTCATCTGACCTATATCTCATTTTCGTATGTTCTTCGCTGGTTTGAGCTGATGATGTGCTGCATAGTTAATAACATCCTCAGAAATCATTTTAGGCGTGCTTTCAGCTGCAGTCCTAGCTCTTCTCCTGTAGCATGATCTTTCGAGTACACGAGGCTAATAATGTCCCAAAACTTGACAACCTCATATCTATAACAACCAGCCTCTTTGTTGTCCTACAAGATTTTTTTAGCTTGATAACACCAAGCAGCAAAAGCCTTATATGTATAACTGTGATCAACATGGATAAAAATGCATAAAAGTAAAGGATAAAGGGAGCATCAGTATGTATGCCCAAACATGGAAACAGCTGTAACAAGGAATCTAGCTGCAGAGCTCTTTCTTCTCTTCCTCCCTCTCAGCAATCATGTTAACTTCCAAGTTTAAGGTGGTGTCCGACATCTACATGCATATGACAATATTCAATCTTAGGGAAAATGTTGGAATCTGAGTTGCCCAAAACCTACAGAAAATCTCGACAAATGTGGAAGAATGAAAAAAATCTAACATCTGATAAGAAATATAGAGAAAACTAATATGTGATGATGCTCTAATCAAACATGAAGTGCCTAATTAAACAATATGTGAATTTGGGAAATTTTCCTGCGAAGAAAGTACCAGATTCTCAAGCATAAACACTTCTGAACTTTGTAACAGTATTTTTCCTAATACACATCGCATGCAACCACATGCTACTCATTCCAAAAGGCACAAAGTTCCTTTATCCTCAGCAACACATCAATAGTAATAATCTCATTCAAAAGTAAGACACTATGCACAGTCTCTCGGATGCATACTTGCCGACCATCCATCAAACAGAACCAACAAGAACATGTATTACCACATCATGCTGATGACTATCGGCATCAATGGTAGTAAATAAATCAGAAACATGACTAGATAGGGTTTCTGCCTCACCTGACGTGCCACCTAAATATTATTCTTTGTTATGAGCCACACCTAAATATTATGTCCATATTCTTAACCAAAGAGGTCATGACCTAAATTACCAATTCTAAGAAGAAGCGGTAGCAAAAACATAGCAACTAGAATTCCTTTTAATCATTTTTTAGGCACTGCATACTCGTCTTATTCTCAACAACCTTATGCATTAACAGAGTCCCGGATCAACACAACCTCCCAAACAGCTACCAAAAACATACACTGGCACAACAACCCACCGAATATTCCGAGATTTCTCCATACTAAACATCTCTCAGCTGCTCCAACAAATCTAATTTTTTGTCCATGTATATTATGCTCGAGGATGCCTAGGTTAGCTATGAGAAAGAAAATCAGCTTGTACTAGCAGATCAACATAATAAGCTGATCCACTACTAGTACTAGTCGAATGACAACAAAAGGGTGGCTACTACAAATCTAAATCATATACGTACCTGATAGTGTTGACGGCAGCCGTGAAGGGGGTTTCGGCGGCGTCAGTCGTTGGCGTCAGAGGGGCTTGGGGCTTCCGCGTCATTAGAGAGCCGTGCGGCCATCAAGATCTTCGACAATGTCAGAGGGGGTGTTGCCGTGAAGAGGGTCGTCGGCATCCTAGAGGGTGCAGCCGCAGAACTTAAGCGGCATGGGTTCTCTGTAGATGGCGAGGTCGGAGGGGCGCAGGGCGTCGGCTAACGGCGACGCTCCCACACTGATGTGGAGGCGAGGTGGTCCCATGGGCACCTCGATTTGCCATGAGTGGGCGGCACCACGGCGGATTCTGTTGGTCGTCTTGTCTATAACCCTAGTTCGGCGGCTTTCGATTAAGTGGCGACGGCGGCGCGCTGAAGCAGGAAGAGAAAGGGAAGGGCGGCCGACGGGTCGTATACGTACGAGTATACGGGTACTTGGGCTTGTCCACGGGCTTGGATCTACATCACCATGGGATACGCTGTTTAATCAGTTTAGACTAATGACTAATTAGTACTACGCAAAAAAAAATGACTAATTAGTAATACAAGACAATTTTACCCTTTTACGTTTTTGGAGAGAGGGTCTATGGAAGCACGCCTCCTTTCTTTAATCCTTGTCTTCATAATCTTTATAAAGTTTTGCATAGATGTGAAGACACTAATTTAGTCTTAAACTGGGAGAAACGTCATTTTATGGTTCAAGAAGGCATAGTAGTCGGTCACAAAGTCTCAGGTAAGGGCATAGAAATCAATAAGGCAAAGATTGAAGCAATAGAAAGGTGACCCCCTCCTCGAGACATAAAAGGTATAAGAAGCTTCTTAGATCATGTAGGATTTTATAGAAGATTCGCTAAAAAAAAATTTGAAAACTGTAGACCTTTAACTAACCTTCTTCAAAATGATGTTCATTTTAATTTTGATGAAAAGTGTCTTCTTTCAACATATTAAAACGAGCCCTTCTTAAAGCTCCCATTATAAAACCACCTAATTGGAAGAAACCTTTTGAGTTGTTTTGCGAAGCTAGTTATGAAGCTGTAGGAGCAATTCTTTGTCAGTATGATGGTGATGGCCTTAATATTATTCATCATGCTAGTCGCACCTTAAACGGGGCCCAAAAGAACTATCCTATGGCAGAAAAATAATTCTTCATAGTAGTTTTCTCCTATGACAAATTTAGACTTTATATCATGGACTCCAAAATAAGAGTACATACTGATCATGTTGGTTTAAAGGAAATCCTAGAAAGGACCGATGTTAAGACAAGAATAATGATCCATTGGACTCTAGTTTTGCAAGAATTTAATTTACAGACCCTACAAAGGAAGGAAGATATGGAGGAAACGTTCATGGACACTCAAAACGTCGCTCATCCTAAGGAGGTGTCATCCTTGTATATACCTGTGGTAACCACACTACCAAAAATAAAGTTCTCAATTTCTTCTTGCAATAATTTTGGTGATTTTCTACGACCTTCTTTATTCAAAGAGAGGAAGAAAAGATACTCAAATGAGTCCATACTTCCTAGATGATCATTGTTTATGAAATCCTTAACACATATTTGTGCTGAATGATTTTTTGCTTTTCCTTTTCCATATTTGATTTCCTCTCGTTTTTTCTGAGTTCATTGCCGGTCTTACGAGATAGGTACGGGCGGGCGGTATAACCGTCTCCGCCCGTACCGATGGTCATTAAGTCTGGAGTTGCTTTGGTTTTGTTTTCACATAATCGGTACGACCGCACCATACGGGCGCAGCCGCCCGTACACCTGGTTCGTTATCTATTCTGTGACCGGCTTCCGCTTTTCGTTTATTTTGTGTTAAAAAAAGAAATTGAAATGCCGTGAAGTCGGTACGGACGGGAAGTACGAGCGGAGCGCGCCCGTACTGCTTAGTCGGTTGACTAATTACCGATCTCAACCCGTGTCGTTTTTGGAAACGACCCGGTACGGGCGCGCCGTACGGGCGTATGCCTGTACCGATTGGTCCTTACGATCCGAATTTCCTTCTTTTCACTTATTTGTTTTCATATTTGTTAGAATTCTTTTCCTGGGTGACCCTTTTCCTCTCAGTACGAATTTTCCCTTGCCTCTAACCCTTTATAACTCCCTTTAGAGATGCACATCTCTCTTATATCAACATATATAATCTAGTTGATGCGCTACTCAATTCAAGGCAAAGGCAAGCCTCTAAACCTCATGGCTCTTTCGTGGGACAATTTCTAGACCTCCTCCATCAAAGCTGATGATCGTGAAACTCAAGGCCTGATCCCAAAGGATAAGTTGTACACTTATAATTCCGATGATGATTCTGAAGACCAGGAGTTCCAGATCTTTATGGAGCAATCAAAAAGGGGATGGAAGAAACCAGACTACTTGGCAATGGTGAAGCCTGAAGATGAGGAAGAAGCCAAGAAACCTCATGGAAAGGGGTGCACGGAGTCGCTCAAGCTCATCTCCGTCAACTACTCTTCACCAAAGCGTAAGAAGTCTAACCGCTCCAATGCAGGATCTTATCAGGAGACTATGGCTCATACATCAACAACAAAAAAGAACACCATGAACGCGCGCATGAGCGTGAAGCCATAAGAGGATTGGGGATTCAACCTTCTGGACATGCCAGTTGGCGCGCACGTCCCAGACAATGAACATCATCTTCACAGGATAGAGAAGTACCAAAAAGAAGAGCTCATCCACAGGGAGATCATGTGCAAGCGCCTTTTGGATCATGAAGGCAAGAAGGAACTCAATGACATAATGAGAAAAGTTGCTGATGGGATGTTCCTCTTGTGTCCGGATCTACATAAGTGTCTTCAACGCATATATGCTCTGGAAGAGACAAACAAGAAGCTTCGAGTGACACTCTCCAATAAGACTCTTTCACCATGATGCACACCATGGTATCAAATAATCGTAAGGGATTATTTGATCCACCCGGCTTGATTCCAAGCTTCGGGGATCTATGAGAATCTTATAACCTATTTTACAGTTTTTGCATGTTTACTTTTCTGGACGCATGGTTAGGTTTAAAATTTCGAATTTGCATTAGTTGCATCAACTTCGAGTTCCCTTTGTTCAAGAGAAGATTTATATCCGTTGAGTTATGAGACATTATGATAATTGAAGTTGTGTTTGATTTATGATTATTATATTATATGATTGAACTAGGTTGAGTGTTATGATACTTGTACAACTGTCATAATTTTAGGGACTTCCACGCCAACAAAGGTATTGATTAAGTTATGAGAAGAAGAATTCTGGTAGCATATTATAATTAAGAGTTTTTGAAAGCCATGGAAGTAGTGAGCATGATCAAATAGCTGTACTGAAAAGAATAAGAGAAAAGGGAGTGACGAGTGGTAACCTCGGCAATGCCCATGGTTATGGACTTAGGGTTTTGCGGAAAAGAGAATGCTGAGGATTTCGTTGGATATCAGGCAAACAAGGAAGTCAAAGTTGCCTGAATACTTGATGAATTGCACTATTATAGATCGCTTGGTTTTTTGGTATCTCTCATAGGCTTCTCCCTTCCTATATATAATAGGTCGGGTCTCAAAGTCATATACAGATAGGTTACATACGTATGATTACAACTCCAATATAATGTCGGTTCATAGTTCCTTTCCAAATACAACTTTAAGCTTTCATCGGATGCCTTCTTGGGCCATCACCTTGAATCTTCATGGGCCGTGAGCCTTTATGCAGCTAAGGTAACAAATTATAAGCACCCGAGTAATCATACCCATGTTAGGGAGCAAGTAAAATATAGACATACAAGTATCAAAAGAAAAGAAGAAAGCAGCTATCAAAAGAATCAAACATAGAAAAAAGAGAAAATGATCATGAATCTTCATTACTAAAATTAGTGATCTATATCTTTAAACTCTGTGATTATATGATATGTTGAAACACTAGCATCTTCTTATAATTTCATTAATATTGAAAAAGTTGTGGAAGCCTCTAAGTTATGTAATGTGTAAGGGTATGGTAATATCCCCGATGTATCTATACATCCGATGCTGTATTCTTGCTTCAATTTCTACCTCATTTATTGTAACGACTTGTGTCTCATGAACTTGATGATCTTGTCCATAGGCTACCATCTTTCTCGGGGACGAGCAAGGGCATAGCTTGGGGGAGTTGATGAGTCCAAAATAAAAGCATATTTACCTTTTGTTTTTGTATAAATAGAGTAGGGATTTTGTATTTCACTGCGTCTATGCGCGCTATTTTGTTCTTGTTTCAACAGGATCCCAAATCACGGAGTCATATGTGAACATATCAATTAGAGTTGTCATATTGTGTAATTATATGATATTTCGAAGTGATAAAAGTCATTTTATGAATTTACCTTCCCACCTGGAAGAATACAAAACAAGGAGGAGGCACCAGTACTGATAATGACCACTTGTACGGGTAGAGCTCGCCCGTACCAGGAGCCATCACGACCGCCTCGTCAAATACTTCTTCCTAGCAAAGACGAGAGAGAGATCAGACATTCATAGCCACCAAAAACCACAAAAAACCACACCCAAGAGGGATCTGAAGGAGGAACTTGACTGGGATAAAATCCTAGTTGATTCATGGATCATTGGAGGACAACACACCATCCCCTTCATCATCAACCGCTGCATCTTGATGGCTCAGTGTCGGCGCCAGAAAAATGTTGGTGCGATGTTGATGTAGAGCTCGTTGGGAACCCCAAGAGGAAGGTATGATGAGCACAGCAGCAAGTTTCCCTCAGTTATTAAACCAAGGTTTAATCGAACCAGTAGGAGCAAGGAAACACCCCAAAGGTGTTGCTAGCTAAGCCTTGGCAGGGCGCACTACCGGTGTTAGTAGCAACGTGGAGACCTGCACAACACAACCACAAAACTATGTCCCCAACTTGCAATGAGGTTGTCAATCTCACCGTGTTTTGCGGAAAACAAAGGATTAAAGGTATCGAATGGAAAGAAGTAATAGTTTGCAGAAAGTAAACACAAAGCAGTAAAATATTGTAGATTGTATGTAAAAGAAAAAGGACCGGGATCCATACTTCACTAGAGGTGGCTCTCCTTAAGATAGATAACATGCTGGGTGAACAAATTACAGCGGGGCAATTGACAAACATCGAGAAAGCAATACATGCATATACTAATCATCTTGACTCCTTTGAGATTCTATTGGGCATTACAACATTATACATAGACCGCCATCCAACTGCATCTATGACTAATAATCCACCTTCAGGTTATCATCTGAACCCCCTCCAGTATTAAGTTGCAAGCAATAGATTATTGCTTTACGAACTGCGTGTAAAGTAAACAATATGATTGTTCTATGAACAAAGGATTGTTGTTTTCTCCCTAGTAGCAACAACACATCTAGTACCTTAGAGATTTCTGTCACTTCCCCAGATTACCAGAGGCATGAACCCACTATCGAGCATAAATACTAACTCTTGGAGTTGCTAGCATCTACTTGGCCAAGATAGCTACTAACAACGGAAAGCATGCAAGCTCACAAATAACAAAGACATGATAGAATCAATAATCAATCTGAAATAGCATCTCAATATCCATCGGATCCCCGCAAACACAACATGCAGAATTACAAATAGATGATCTTGATCATGAACGGAGCTCACAAGATCTAGACATGAAAGCACAAAGGAGAAGAACCAGCCATCTAGCTACTACATGGATCCGTAGTCCAAGGATGAACTACTCACGCATCACACCGGAGGCTTGCATGGTGATGAAGAAGGCCTCCAGGGTGAATTCCCCTCTCCAGCAGGGTGCCGGGAAGAGCTTTAGATCCCTCCCGATCTAGGGATGGAGATGACGGCGGCTATAGACTCTTTCGTGGATTTTTGATCGGGCCCTTAGGGTTTTCGTCTCGAGGGCATCTTATAGGCGGAAGGAGAGGCCGAGAGGGTGCCTGGGCTGCCCACACCACCCCCTGGCGTAGGCCAAGCCTGGTCGCACGGCCAGGTGGTGTGGCCGCCCTCTAGCCCTTCTCCGTCTCGTATTCTGGCATCTGATGACTTCCGTAAAAATAGGCACTTTGGCTTTTGTCTTGTCCAATTCCGAGAATATTCATTTTCTGACTTTCCTAGAACCAAAAACAGTAGAAAGAGGCAGCTGGCACTGTGGCTCTTATTAATAGGTTAGTCCAAGAAATCATATGAAAAGTACAACAAAGTTGGAACAAAACACAAGAAAGTGGATAAAACCAAGCATGGAACATCAAAAATTATAGATACATTTGCAATGTATCAACATCCCCAAGCTTAGCTCCTGCTTGTCCTCGAGTAGGTAAGTGATAAAAAGAAAGAATAATTTTTGAGGTGACATGCACCATCAAAGACTTGATCAAAGTATTTGCAAAACATTCAAAGCTGGGATCATAGTACTTCAATCATAACATGAAAGACAAAGTTCTAGCAATAAGCAAAGAAACTATGATGCAACATGAAAAGGCACAAACAAAAGATTCATGAATAACAATGCTTTGCAAGACGTTTGTTTGTTTCACATAAAGAAACATAGCATAATAGTATTCAGCTTGTCCCTCAATAGAGTAGCAAATATAAATGCATAGGACACCTTCAAAGTTCATAAGAGTGACTAGATACAAATAGTTTAAAACAAGCAATATCAAGTTATGCATCAATCAACTAGTCTTGGGACAATGCACATAGAACTAAAAATGGCCACTATGCTCTCAAAGTAGGTGCATAAAGATAGAATGTGGAGACTCAATATGATGGTGGAAGAAAGGCCTTCATAGAAGGAAGTAGGGATTCAAGTCTCATAAAGAGCTTCCAAAAATTATGGTACTTATAGCTTTCAGCTCTCATTGCCCCTATCATAAGCATCTTGAAGTGATTAAGGTTAAAGTGAACAAACTATGGTGTACATGCTTGACGAAGTATAAGTTAGAAATCTCATGTCCCTTGTATACGAGGGACGTGCCTCATGCTACTCAAGTTTAGTCATCGGTAAGTTCTTTTCATCGTAAGTACATGTGTATCATAGAGAACCGCCAACGGGGTACCCCTTGCCCCATGATACAAAATAATCCCCATATCAAAAGGACAAGGCAAGCAGACAACGAGCATCTCAGCAATCTTCTTATTTACCATGGGAATATGGTGCCTTTTCTCTCTTTCCTCTTTTCATAATCTTTTTTTCTCTTTTCTCTTTTTTCTCAATATAGGACTCTTTTTTTTATAAGAAGAATGCTTCATAGACAGCTCATTATGATTACGCTGCAGGTTTCCACCATGTCAGCATGGATTAGACCAGTGGCCCAGGCATTTCTCTAACACATATACATAACTCCATGGACTTACAAGCTCCCCTTTCATTTCACACCGACGACATACATATACAAAAGAGCATGATATCAACTAGGTACAAGTACCAAGTGCAATGTTGAAAGCGTTCCCCATGAAAGCATGGTTCTGCTAATTCCCAACAAATAAGTGCAAGCATATACAACATAGACAACACAATGGTTCAAGTTTATTAAGGGCAAGAAAAGTAAAGTGTGCCATCAAGTTCGTGAGAGCTTTAATCACTAGTTTTCTCATAACAAGTTTTATTTAGAAGGTAAACAAAAGCATGAATATACTTGGAATAGCATAAGCTAGTAGGTAGGTATGGTGGAATCTTTGGAATAACTTGGTTTAGGGAGTTGGATGCATGAGTGGAACTCATACTTTGTTGTGGAGGCTAGCAAAAGTCTGGGAGCGACAAACTAAGAGAGCAATAATGGCCATAATCATGCAGAGCGACAAAACATCATTGATCAAAGCATAAAGTGAAAAACAAGTTGAAAACTAAAGGATC
Source organism: Avena eriantha (assembly GCA_910589775.1). Classification (NCBI taxonomy): domain Eukaryota; kingdom Viridiplantae; phylum Streptophyta; class Magnoliopsida; order Poales; family Poaceae; genus Avena; species Avena eriantha. The sequence continues at coordinate 112,001,778 of OU342746.1, read as the reverse complement.
ATAAAGGCTATGGTTACTTTAGATAGTCATAACATGGTGTGAGCATGCGTCAAGTCAACCCAAATAAAGCATCAAAGGAGAATACCATTATATTATGCTTTAATATGCTAAAACAACGCATGATTCATCCAAGGCACATTAAGAAATCTCAATTGTTTATAACAAGTCATGCTACAGCAAGGAATACTAAGCATAAAGTAAAAACAATATCAAGCATGGCATGACAAAGCATAGGCCACAGTCAAAAACGAGTTCCTTTTACCACATAAGCATGAACTTTCCTACTCTTTTCCAAACCAAACCAAACTATTTGCAAACCAATGTATGAAAGAGGGGGTCCAACCAATTTATTCATAAAACTAAGAAAACGAAAGCAAACGAAAACCAAAACGAAAAAGAAGACGCTCCAAAAACAACACAACTGTGCATGAAACAATAAAAATGAAGCGTTTGGAAGAAACCTGGAATTTTTATCGATGAAGAAGGGGATGCCTTGGGCATCCCCAAGCTTTGACACTTGTACTTCTTGGATATTTCTTGGGGTGACACGCGTGGCATCCCCAAGCTTGAGCTTTAGTCCATCCTTCATCTCATTACTCATTCCTTTCATACACCTGAAATTTTTCCTTCATACAAAACTTCACACGATCTCATTAGCAACATTAGTGCACTCAAGATAAATAAGTCTTAAGGTTCAGTTATAACACCAAATAAACTTCCATTAGAACACTAGCTACTGTAGCACTTCCCTCAAAAAGCTCAATTCCCTAAAATAACTCAAAAAAGAACCAACAAGAAGCAAATGCAGAAAATGGCAGAAATCTGTCAAAACAGACCAGTAGGTAATGAAGAATTTTTTCGAAGACTTTCTATTGATAAAATCAAAAAGTGTTGAACTAACGAAAGTTAGATAACAATCTGGGGCAGAAGCACAAAAATTCACACCTCAAATAAACGTTCAGAGATTTTTTACGGTGAAGCACAGAAATCTGCTTCGGGGCAGCAACTTTCCTAATCGTTACTTCTCTCTCATTAGAGGTTACTCTTGGCACAAAAGGCAAATAAAAAGGATAAGGAACGGTTATTACAGAGGTAATAACTTCCAAGACTTATCTAAAACTTTTGGGTTATCTTCCAATAAGTACTTTTCTTTAACGCCTTTAAGTTAGGCATAAGAAGCAAGAAAAATAATCAAGTGTTCTCAAATGAAGATGCATTAAGACCAAATTTTGTTTTCATAGGAGAAGCAAAAGAAATCTTCTCTCTCTTCTTAGGGAAGTGTTCTATACCTTTCTTGAGTGGGAGTTGATATTTAATGGTGCCTTCTTTCATATCAATAATGGCACCAACAGTTCTAAGAATAGGTCTTCCCAAAGTAATAGGACAAGAAGCATTGCATTAAACATCCAAAACATAGAAATCAACGGGGACATAAGCATTGTTAACCATAATAAGAACATCATTAAGACTCCCCATGAGTTTCTTTTTAGCATTATCATCAAGTGGGACATTCAAATAACAATCTTCAAGTGGAGGCAAATCAAGCATATCATAAATCCTTCTAGGCATAATAGAAACACTACTATGAAGATCACATAAAGTTTTGAAATCAAAGTCATTCACTTTCATATTAATGATGGGTTCCCAACCATCTTCTTGTTTTATAGGAATAGAAGCTTTATGTTTCATGTTTTCTTCTTTAATCTTTATGAGAGCATCAGTAATGTGTTTTGTAAAGGCCATGTTCATAGCACTAGCATTAGGACTTTTTGCAAGCTTTTGTAGGAACTTAATAACTTCAGAGATATTACAACCATCAAGATCAAAATCGAAATTATCATCTAAAGTAGTAGAACTATTACTAGACTCAACACTAGTGGTGGTAATAGTAGAAACACTAACGTTTCTAGCAATTTCATCTTCTCTTTTCCACTTAGCATGTAATTCAGCTAATAGTCTAACATTTTCATCAATTCTTACTTGTATAGCATTAGTAGCTACAAAGGGATTATCATTAGTTTCAAGTTTAGCAGCCATTTTATTCAAAGAAGATTGAGGTTCAGCCAAAGATGTTATATTTCTTTCAGCATTAGAGAGTTTTTCCTCAATAGTTTTATTGAAAGCATTTTGTTTACTAATAAACTCTTTAAGCATAACTTCAAGTTCAGAGGGAGCACTCCTATTATTGTTGTAAGAATTTCCATAAGCATTACCATTGTTGGGAGGATATGGCTTATAATTGTTGTTACCAAAATTACTCCTATAAGCATTATTGCCAAAGTTGTTATTTCTTATGAAGTTCACATCAACTTGCTCTTCTTGAGCAACCAAAGAGGCTAAAGGAACATTATTTGGATCAATATGGGTTTTCCCATTAACAAGCATAGACATAATTGTTGGGTCCGCAGCATAGAAAACAAAAAAAATCCTACGATGAGAACTATACGCCAAGATCTATCTACTAGGTACAGAGCAACGGGGGGACATACATCCATCAAGAACTTAACCTCAAAGACAACGAGTTTTGTTAACGAGTAGGAACTCGTGGTTGATGTAGTCGTACACTTGCCGATCTCAAGATCGTGAGGAAGTCCGAGCGCCGCAACTCAGCAGCGCATCCGTACTCGCACACACGTTCAAGCCACCGGACAACCTCCACCTCCTCGCTCCAGTGATCCAGCGGAAGCAGCAACTCCTTCCAGGCGAAATGCCATCGGGAACATGTATCTCGCTAATCCGAGACCATGGGGAAATAATTCTAGAGGGGGAGAGAGATCCTTCACAAGGAGGTGTGTGGAAGAAGGAGGAAGAGGGTGGCCTTTTATAGGAGGAGGGGGGTGCCCCTCCTTCATGGACGGCGCATGGGGGGTGACTCCTCACCTCCCCCATTCATGTGGTGGTAACCCCTCCACATTAAAATGCCTCTTCACATTCCCCTTTAAAGTCCCTACTTTAAATGCATTAAAATTCTCCAAGTTTAATGCTCTCTCATTTAATAAAACTATTTTATTAAATTTATTCAGAATTTTGTTAATTGCTTTAATTAACAAACATTCACATATAACCCCTTGCAATATTTCAATATCACATGCAGAACCACTTTCTGCAATTTCACCCGAAACAATTCCTGCGCTTTGCAATTCTTTCGTCTGAAACATATGTGCTCCAAAATGGTGTCCGATAACTCTTAAGTGTGTCACCCTACGGTTCGCGAATAATGCAGACATGATTGAGACTCCTCTCAGATCAATAATCAGAAGCGGGACCTGGAGATCCATACTGACTCCTACATATTCAACGATGACTTCTGTGATCGTGAGAACCTTTAACGCTTGTAACTAAATCCCTTTGTCTCGCGATATATTACATGTCCAAGATTCGATCATCGGTATCTCCATACCTAATTTGATCTCGTTGCCGACATGACCTCTTTTCTCGTTCCTGTGATATAACATTCTAGTGATCACATCACTTGCTTGCAAGCTATCTTAATGTGATATCACCGAGAGGGCCCAGAGTATATCTATCCGTCATCGAGATTGACAAATTCCACTCTTGATCCATGAGCCTCAACATAACACCTTCGTAGCACTGAACCCATCTTTATAGTCACCCTGTTATGGTGTGACGTTTGATGTTATCAAGATACTCTTCCGGTATTAGCAATTAACATGATCTCATGGTCTAAGGATAAAGATTACTTCGTATGATGTTATAGCAATATAAACATAATGACTTGATCGTAATGCTATACTTCAGATGAATGTTCATCACATCATTCCACCAATGTTCTGACCTTGTTATTAACAACATCCAATGTCCATGATCAGGAAACCTTGATCATCTTGTTAATCAACAAGCTAGTCTATAAGAGAGGCATAACTAGGAACCCTTTTTTTATTAAACACACATGTATTGACGTTTCCGATTAATAAAATTATAGCATGCAAAATAAACATTTATCATAAACATGGAATAAGATAATAACCACTTTATTATTTCCTCTCGGGCATATTCCCTTCAGTCTCCCACTTGCACTAGAGTCAATAATCTAGTTTGAAAAACTTTGCGTATTGAACACCTATGGCTTTCTGGTGTTGCATATACGCGATTGCTAGTGGTTAACATAATCTCTGGATCTGACAGTTTCAGGTATGTGTGTATTTGCATGTCTTTGTGTCTTTACGCATCACTCATTCTCAAATGAGATGGCATTGTATAAATTTGGTCCTTTGGTGAGACCTTTAGTTCGTTCGGGTTAAAATATGTTGATATTATTGTCACACAATATATCTTCATAGTATTAGCCCACTTTGAACCACACCTAGTTTGATAACAAACTACTTAACACAAATGCCTTCCTTTGCTGCTGCTATAGCAGTTATATACTTAGCCTTTTGTTGTAGTATCCGTCACAATGTCTCAACTTTGGAACTCATCCAAATCCATCATGGAACATCCTTTCCATTACTTTGTGCCACCCATAGTTTAAATTGAGATAAATTTAATTTGTATCTTGTGACAAAAATAGTATCAATGTAACACTTTACAATGAACTACCTTTAACTATTTGTCACTTATACATGATATATTCTTAGTTCTTCCAAAGCTCATAAGAATATCTTTACTATCGTCCAATGATCATCTTATGAATCATTCTGGTATGTGCTCATAACATTTAGAGCATAGGACATTTTGGACATATACATATCATGGTATAATCGATCAAAATCTTCATGTGATTTTACTCACCAAGTGTTGAAACACTTGAATCTTGATACAATTCTTTCCATGCAGCAAGAACCTTTCTTGTTGTTTCCATATTGAACCCTTTCAATATCTCATATATGTATGTCTGGCACAACCATATTAGCGCCTCAATATATCCATATGGATATTGATGCCAAATATTCTGGGTTTGCCCAAGTCTTTCATCGAAATCTCATTTAATGAAATTTTTAACTTGTGTCAATACAAGATACATCATTTCCAATCAACAATATGTCCTCTACATAATGTATTAGAAATATGTCTCAATGCTCCCACTTAATTTCTTGCAAATGCAAGCATCTTCATCATCTCCGATGAATTTAAACTCTTTTAATAGTTTCATCATGGTGAAGATTCCAACTCCGCTATGCTTACTTCAACTATTGAAGTTTGCATGCCCTTTTAGCACCCTTTGAATTAACAAAACCCTTCGAACCATGTCTTGTACACGTTCTAGGTAACCATTCTATTAGAAGAACATTGTTTTGTTTGTTCAACTACCATACATCAAATTATATGTAGTGGTTGCTACATTAATCCGTCAAGACTAAATATCGCTATGAAAGATCAAATCTTGTCATAGTCAACTCCTTGAACATTGTCGTAAACTTCTTTCCGACATGTCGACTATTTCATAGATGTTAAACATCCATGTCTTATTTCTTTATAGATCCAAACATGACCGATAGGCTTCACGCCTTTCCGGAGGGTTTTCCAAGTTCAGAAACTTGATTTCTCGTGTATGGATACTATCACGGATTTTATGACTTCTAGTCATTTTATGGAGTCAGGGCCCATCATCGCTTCTTTGCATGTAGTCAGGTCATCATTGCCAAAACAATAACGACTTGCTTATCAAATCACACTATTTGATTCTTACCGACCCACATGGTTCAATAGGAACTCTAATCTCTGAGATCACACCCTTTGTAATCACGGGAGCCATGAGCATTGTGGCCGCCACCGGGACACTTTTCGGCGCTGCGCTACTTAGCACATATAGCTAAGGTTCAACAATCTTATCAAAGTTGTATTGTCCTCCCACTTAACTTTTCGCGAAAATTCCTTCTCAAGAAACTTGACGTTGCAAGTAACAAACTCTTTTGTCCTCGGTGTTATGGAGAAATTCCCAACAAATTCTTTGGGATAACCTACAAAGACGTGCTTATCCGACTTTGGTTGTAAACATTTTACTTATCCCAAACCATAACTTATATGGTGTCATTTCAACGGATCATGATGGTGCTCGTTTTAGTGTAAAAACGGTAGTCTCTAAAGCTTCAATCCTTAAAACATAATGGCAGTTTTATAAATGACACCTTTGATCTTACCATGTCAAGCATGGTTTGATTTCATCTCTCGAATATGCCATACTCCTATGGTTTATCGGGAAACACAAATCATGGAAGAATTCCTCAAATCTTAGGTGTTTTGCTAAAAATGTAACTCAAATATCTTCCTTTATGATCAAATCATAAACTCTTTTATTTTCTTGTTACAATAATTTTTCACTTCATCTTGAAAGTCTTTGAACAATTTTCAAATGTTTCATACTTCTTCCTTATTAATTAAATATATAGATACATTCACTTAAATTTCTGGAGAAAGCATATGAAGCAAAAATATCCATCGCATATGGCTACACATAATGGACTATATACATCAACATGCATAATATCCAATAATTTAGTCATCCATTCCTCTTTGGCCTATGGACGGAGTTTCAATTATCTCGAGGAAAGTTTCACAAGCGTCAATTGATCAAAATCAAAGACTCCAAAAATCCATCAACATGGAGTTTCTTCATGTTTTCTTTCCAATATAATTTAAACAGCGATGTCACTTCATAAGTGATCTTTCAATCATTTGTCTTGCGACATTTTAGCAATAGTGTTTATGGATGTGATTTCTCCCACTAGACTTGTAAAAGTTCATCCATCCTTTATGGAATACGGTAATTATTTGAACAACCATTGTTCTCGTAATACCGGAACAAAATAACAATTATTAAAACAAATCTTGAAGGCTAGGTTTGACGACAACGAAAAAACACAATAACACTTTATTTGTTTTCGATGAACATCATCACTTATTCTCTTGCCAGTTTCTTAAGCCATTGAAGTTCATGAATTGCGTTGTCCTGTATGACACTTCATACCAACCAATTCGGTATCCAATACCTAAGAACCACATTGTTTAACAAGCAAGGAATATAACCAAAACATGTATATCTTCAATATACCTAAGTTGGACATTTCCAACTTTTTCTTTTCTGCCAAATATTTTATAGATTCTCTTTCAGCAATTCCTTTTTCTTTTAAAAGAATCTATCAACATCAATAGTGATGTTGTAAGATCTCACCATAATAAGGTAAGATCCATGTGATTGCAGTGCTAGTCCCTCGATCAAAATGCTAGCACCCACAGTTTAAGATGAAGTACACAAAAACAAAGGTCATTATTACATCGCATATCCAGGAATATAATGATTCTTACAACTCACTTAGCCTAAGGCTAAGATACTCAACGTTCACATTACATATAATAATAATAGAGTCCATGTCTTCATGTGCCACAGGCAAACATGTCGAGTGTAGACCCGCAACCCTACTCATCATCAGAGTATCCTGCAACATAATAAGTTACAGCCACAAGGGTCAATACATTTGGAATTGTATTGGCAAGTGATACCATAGATACTTAGTATAATCCAACAACTACATGAATATATGGCTAAGTGGGGTTTTGGCTGACTTTGCTAAAAGCGTGTTTAACTTATAGAAGAGTAAGTTTTCTCATTCAAACACTAAGGTACCAATGATAGACATCACTGAACCTCTACCCATGTTTACCCACAAGTTTTAACTTAGAGAAATTTGGATGAGGAGATTATTGAACTGCTTCACTTTCTTGAGGCTCAAAAATTGTCCATAACCGGGGACACGTCTAAGTACTTAGTTTTACCCTCTCGAGAGGTGGTGCACTTTCCCCACAAGACTCGACATGCATCGAGACAAGACTTTTCAGAAGCAATCCCTCAGACCACCACGGACGCGTTCCATCCTATCACAACTACCACCTTCTGTCCGTCTGGCTGAGTTCTTGCAACTTAGTTGGTCAAGGCAGAGCCCATATGCCATGTGGCTGCACTGGAAGCTTCGTGACAAGAACGTCTCCAATCTCTTTGTTCCTGGGTGGCCATCCACAAGTGTGATACACCAGCTGACCATAGACATGGCCCTCAGTAACCACTCAACATAATCCAAGCAAGTCCCATTCCACCTAGGTGTTTCATTAATATTAGTTGTTTTCTTAGTCAAACAAAATAATATCTTTCCATACTATCTTGATATGTATTTTCCACCCACGAACTCTAATAGCATGGCTAAGCACTCTAGCATACGAAGTCTTTCAACTAGGAGATACTACCAAGTTATAGTCTATAGGGTAGCATAACATAGTATAGTAACATATAAATAATCCTATCATGCTAAGATATACCAAAATAACACTAGTACAATAGTGAAAATAATAGGACATGAGATGAAATATCACTTGCCTTGGTAGCTAGGGGAATAGGTACAATCCTCACAGCAACAAACTTCACAATCCACACAATCTACACAAAGAACAATACAACAACAATAATTCAATCAATGAAACATTACAAAAATATGAATGCATGCAAAATGCAATGATATGATCACAATTCTATAACTTACAGAGTCTATAGTACAGAGGTTAAAATACCTCATCTAAAGGCATAAGAAATACCCCAAAACAATTTATAGAACAATTTTTATGAGCAAAATACTCCTAAAAAGGTTCTGCCTATAATTCCAATATTCAGAAGCAAAAGTGTGAAACAAGGCCTCTATAATAAAGTTCTTATTTTTCTAAATCCATAGACACCAAATTTGCAATTTTCTGAATTGTGGATCAAAAGTTATTGATTTTCTAAATTCAATACAAAATCTGTCTAATTTTCTATTTAAACAAATAACCTGGGCGACGTGGCGCAATCTCATTGGCCCGTACCGGTTCGGTCGGATCGACTGCTGCAGGCCGTTGGATCTTAAGTGATAAACAAACGGATCTAATTAGCCCGTACCGGTTCGTCCTCGATCTAATCCTAGCCGCAGACAAAAGATCTAACGGTCCCTGGTAGCCTGGCCAGAGACGGGCGGCGTTGACCAGCTGCGCGCGGCGGCGGATTGTCGGCCGACGGTGTTCCGGCGGTTCTAGAGGGGCAGGGAGACCGTGGACACGTACCAGAGGTCGAGGAGGTCGTGGCGGTCTCGATGGAGGTTACGGTGGCGTGGGGGTGCTCTGGCTTGGCCTTGATCCCCCGCCGGAGTTGCGTCGACGACGGAGCTCGCGGCTCTGAGTCGGAGATGACGACCTGGGGCTCGAACAAGTAAGATAAGGGGTCAGCGAGATGCGCACGGATTAGCACGGTCTAGCAGAGGCCAAAAAGGGGCGGCGGAAACCCTACCTTCACCGGAAAAAGCGTTAGACGGCGGCGGTAGACGGAGTTCGCCGGAGTTGCCTGCGTCGTCGACCTAGAGCAAAAGAAGGCATGCGGCCGGGGTTAAAACACGCGCCAGGTCACGGCAAACAATACAGGGCAGAGCGGAGGGCGCAGCATGGCCGGGGCTCACCGGAATTGTCGCCGAAGTTGCTTCGGACGGCGGCGGTTTGAGGTGGCAATTGGGGAGCCTGGGGGCTCTCCAGGGGTAGTGGCTGGGGGAATCTATCGAGGAGGGGGAGAGGATTAAGAAGGGGTGGTAGTTATCGCGATTTAATCGCTATAACGCGCGAATTCAACCGGAGTTGGTAACGGCAGAGGAGGGGAGGGAGTGCCGGCCGTTCACGTGGAAGACGCTGAGGTGACGTCGACGTGGCGTGGGGCCAGGAGGTAAGTGGGTGGGGTGAGTGGAGGGGGTGTGGGAAAAGTCAGAGAGGGGGAGAGGGAGGCCCGGGTGGGCTGGTTGGGCCGGTTTGGGCCAAATAGGCCAAAAACTGTTTGTTGTTTAAAAACTCTTTTCCCTCCTTTCCTTCTTCCTTTAGAATTTCTTTTCTAGGTTTTTGAATTTAGCAAAAGTGCTCCAAAAAGCCTCTAAATTTCACCAATTTTTTGGAGGACAAACCTAATGCAAGGTAGTACATGCCATGATGGAATGAATGCAATGATGATGATTTTTAGATGAAAATTTTGGGATGTTACAAATCTAACCCCCTTAAGATGAATCTCGCCCTCGAGATTTGGGTTGGATAGCAAATAGGTGAGGGTGATCTTTCCGAAGTTCATCCTCTCACTCCCATGTTGCTTCTGATTCAGTGTGATGGTTCCACTGCACTTTGCAGAATTTGATGGTCTTGGTACGTGTAATTCTTTCTGCTGTCTCCAGAATCTTAACAGGTTTCTCTTCATAAGTGAGATCATTCTCCAGCTAAACTTCCTCTAATGGTATAGTGTCTTTCAATGAAGTTTCTTCCATCTCTGGGTGACACTTTTTCAGCTGACTGACATGAAATACATTATGAACTTCTGACAGAGATTCTGGTAATTCAATCTCGTATGCCACTTCTCCTTTGCAGCTCGAAATCTCGAAAGGTCCTACATAGCGTGGTGCTAATTTTCCTTTGATTCCAAATCTCTTCACACCACGAAGTGGTGATACCCTAAGGTAAGCTCTATCACCAACCTCATAGGTAACCTCTCTACATTTTGGATCGGCATAGCTCTTCTGCCGAGATTGGGCTACTTTTAGCCTATCCCTTACCATCTTGACTTTCTCTTCAGCCTCCTTGATTAGGTCTGGCCCGAACAAATTTCTTTCTCCTACACCATTCCATAGCAACGGTGTAGTACACTTCCTTCCATAAAGGAATTCAAATGGAGCCATTTCTATGCTTGATTGATAGCTGTTATTGTAGGAAAACTCTGTGTATGGTAGACTTTCATCCCAACTAGATCCATAATCTAACGCACATGCTCTTAGCATATCTTCCAATATTTGATTGGTCCTTTCTGTCTGCCCATCAGTTTGCGGATGAAATGCAGTACTGAATTCTAATCGAGTTCCCAATGACTCGTGAAGTTGTCGCCAAAAGTGCAAAGTGAATTGAGTTCCTCTATCAGATACGATACTCTTAGGTACCCCATGCAACATACAATTCTATTCATGTATATCTTGGCTAGCTTTGCACTTGTGTAAGTGGTCTTCACTGGTATGAAATGTGCCACTTTTGTCAAGCGGTCAACGATAACCCATATAGAATCGTATCCAGATTTAGTCCTTGGCAGTTCGGTGATAAAATCCATACCGATTTTATCCCATTTCCAATCAGGTATTAGCAGTGGTTGTAATAATCATGCTGGTTTCTGATGTTCTGCCTTTACACGACTACACACGTCGCACAAGGCAATGTGCTCTGCTATATCCTTCTTTAAATTATTCCACCAAAATCTTTCCTTAACATCCATATACATCTTGGTGTTGCCAGCATGAATTGAATATGGTGAGTTGTGCGCTTCTTGTAAGATCAACTTCCTAAGCTCAAGATCTTGCGGAACACAGATACGTTTTTCGTACCATAAGATTCCTTGCTTGTCTACATGAAATCCTTTTGCCTTGCCTTCACTAACCTTACTTTTGATTTCTTCTATTTCTTTGTCCATCTTTTGGGCTTCTTGAATTCTGTTCATCAGTGTGGGTTGCACTTCCAAGGATGCAAGGTACCCTTCAGGCACTATTTCAAGTCTCAGCTCTCTAAATTGGGCACATAACTCCTCCGACAATTCTCCTTTATTGAGGCCATTTACATAAACCTTGCGGCTTAATGCATCGGCTACGACATTTGCCTTTCCAGGGTGGTATTGCAAACTTAAGTCGTAATCTTTGATAAGTTCTAACCATCTTCTTTGTCTCATATTGAGTTCTTTTTGTGTAAAAATGTATTTCAGACTCTTGTGATCAGTGAACATTTCACAACGTTTTCCCATGAGATAATGCCTCCATGTTTTTAAGGCTTGTACAACTAACGCCAACTCTAGGTCATGAGTAGGATAGTTCACTTCATGATTTTTGAGTTGCCTTGATGCATAAGCTACAACTCTACCTTCCTGCATTAGTACACCTCCTAGTCCTTGGTGAGATGCATCACAATAGACCCGAAAGTCTTTCTCAAGGTCTGGCAGACATAACACTGGTGCTGACACTAGTCTCTTCTTCAACTCCTGAAAACTGGTTTCACAAGCTTCTGTCCAATTAAACTTCTTCTCTTTCTTTAGCAGATCAGTCATAGGCTTTGCTATCTTAGAGAAATTTTCAATGAACCTCCGGTAGTACCCTGCTAGGCCTAAGAAAATACGGATTTCTTTAACCAATTTAGGAGGTTCCCATTCTGTCACAGCTGCCACTTTTGCTGGATCAACAGCTATACCATTTCCAGATACTATGTGCCCAAGAAAACCCACTTCATTCAGCCAAAATTCACATTTGCTGAACTTGGCATAAAGTTTGTGTTCCCTGAGTTTCTCTAGAATCAGGCGTAGATGTTCTTCATGTTCTTTGTTGCTCTTGGAATATACCAATATGTCATCGATGAATACCACTACGAACTTGTCAAGGAATTCCATGAATACCTTATTCATCATGTTCATGAAATAGGCTGGTGCATTGGTCAATCCAAACGGCATCACTGTATATTCATACAACCCATATCTAGTGGTAAATGCAGTCTTGGGTATGTCATGTTCTCTAATCTTTAGTTGGAAGTATCCTGATCGAAGATCAATTTTTGAGAACACACATGCTCCCTCTAGCTGATCGAAGAGATCATTTATTCTAGGCAGGGGATATTTATTCTTTATGGTCACTTCATTAAGTGAACGATAATCTATGCATAGCCTTTGACTTCGGTCCTTCTTCTCAACAAACAAAACTGGTGCTCCCCAAGACGACAAACTTGGTTGGATAAATCCCTTTTCCAACTGTTCTCCCAGCTATTTCTTTAGTTCTTTTAACTTGTCCACCGACATTTTGTAAGGTCTCTTTGCTATAGGCCCAGTTCCTGGCAGTAGGTCTATCAGAAACTCCACATCCCTATCTGGTGGCATGCCAGGTAATTCTTCGGGGAACACATCTGGGTACTCCTTCACTATTGGCACACTGTCTAGGCTAACCCCCTTAAGAGAATTAACCTTGCTCCCCTTGGGTTCAAAATTAGACTTGAACATGATCCTTTTCTTTTCTGGGGTGGTGAGCATAACAGTTCGCTTGGCACAATCAATCACTCCTTCATAACGGGTCAACCAGTCCATCCCTAATATTACATCTAATCCTTGGGACTCTAGGATTATTAAATTAACTGGAAACTTGTTCTTCCCAATTTCTAGGGTTATCTGTTGACACCCAGAATTTACTATCATTTCTCCACCCGGGGAGCTTACCTTAATGAGACATCCAATGGTTTCAGTGGAGAGTTCGTTTTTTTATTACATATGCTCTTGAAATGAATGAATGCGATGCGCCAGTATTGAAAAGGATAAGTGCAGGAAAGGAATTATTCTTGAACTTACCGATCACGACATCAGATCCTTCTTGAATTTCCTCCACATTGATGTGATTCACATGACCCTTTTAGAATGGGTTCGGCCTAGCCCCATCAGCCTTCTTCTCTGGGCATTCATTAACATAGTGCCCTGTCTTCTTGCACTTGAAACATTCCACCTGACGGATGTCTTTCTTTGCTGGTTGACTGTGACGATTCTGTCCATTTTGGTTTCCATGGCCATGACCATTGTGGTTGTTCCTGAATCCACTTTTGTTATGTCCACGATGATTGTTTCCATCATGGTGGTGGTTATTGTTACGATGGTTATTATGATTCCCATTCTTGTGGAATCCTGAACTCCCACTTCCTTCACCATGAGAGCGCTTGTGAGGTGATCCTGATCCAACCTTATCAAAATGGTGCTTTCTCTTTCTACCCTCCACTTGCTTCATCTTGTTTTCTAGGATGGTAGCTTTATCACACAAAGATTGATAGGTTGGAACATAGGCAACATATAGTTGCATAGAAATTTCATCATTCAACCCATCCAGGAACTTCTCCTTTCTCTTGGCGTCAGTGTCAACATCATCTGGTGCATAACGTGACAGATTGTTGAACTCTTCGATGTACTCAGAAATACTGTGGTGGCGTTGCTTGAGGTTATGAAACTCCTTTTTCTTCAACCCCATTATCCCAGAAGAGATGTGAGTGGTGCGAAACCCATCCTCAAACATTGCCCAAGTCACTTCCTCAATAGGGTGAGTAACTTGGAAATTGTCCCACCAAGTAGCTGCATGACCTTCTAATAAGTGTGCTGCGAATCTGACCTTTTCTGCATCCGTGCATCCAACTGTGACTAGGTCCTTGTTCACAGAACGTAGCCAATCATTTGCTACCATGGGGCCAGTGGTACCAGAGAACTTAGCAGGTCTCAGCCTTAGAAATCTTGTAAGCATATCCAGAGGTGGTGGATTGTTCTGGTTGTTGTTATTGTTATTATTGTTGTTCTGATTCTGGTTTCCCATGAATTGAGTCATCATTTGCATCAATTGTGTCTGTGCAGCCATCATCTGCTGCATTCCATTGCCATTTTCATTGTTATTCTTGTTGTTGCGTCGGGGAGGCATCTATGGGTTTAATAAGGGTAAGTAATGATAGATAACCCAATAAAGTAACAACAATCAAACAAACAAGCACATGCAGGTTCAACATCACAACAATGACAGAGTTTGCGAAAATAAACACACTAGCATAGTCACCCACATGTCGGTATGTACTATGCAACTCGATAATAATAATAAAACGATAGGTAGATGGAATAGTATCACTACTCCTCCATGTCAACTTCCTCCTCCACTAGAGCAAGTCCTGCTGCGGCGAATCCTGCCTTGTATTCCTCTAAGCTTGTAGTCAAAGCATCGATCTTTGTCTATCATTCTCTCTTCTGTGTGCGTAGCCTCTCTATCACCTCGTGATCCGCTTCCAGCTCAATGTCCTCAAGCTCTAACTCGGTCTCCAAGTCTCTAATCTTCTTGTTCTTCTCCTAAACTCTCTTCTATTGGCTCTTGAATTTCTTCTCTTGGTCTTCAAACTTCTTCTCCATTTCCTTGATTCGATTTTCCTGTTCCTGGAAGGCCTTGTCCTTCTCCTTAAGTTGGACTCGTAGCTCATCGTTGCTAAGCATCACATTAGTCCTATCAGTATCAAGGTGTTTGATAAGGCTCTCTAAGTCCTGGAGGTAGTGATGCACGGGATTGATAGACTCCTTAGTGGCCTCGTCCAACACAATAGGTTCTCCATCCTCGTCGCGCCTCCCAAAGAAGTGGAAGTAGTGGCTCCTGATCTCAGAAGAGTGACGTCCACATAGGCGTCCCAACAGCTCCTGCATAGCGACGTCGAGGCCCCTCTCCATGTCATCATGGAGTATCTTGAAGGCAATCTCCCTAGTTTGGGGCTCTGTCTCACGTCCTGGCTGGGTAACTCTGAATCCTCATAAGTCCTTCATCTGAAACTTCCTCAGCTGAAGTCCCTGAATGGTAGGGATTGGAAGAGCGAGCACACCAACGAGCTCCAACATACGAGTCCCAAAGCGAGTCCCCTTGAAATCCTCGGCCGTGCTGTAGACAAAATTCTGCATCTTTTGCATAGTATGGAGAAAATTAGTAACACACAATAGAGAAAGAAAACACAAGTCACAAAATAAAAATCAACCAACAAAACATTCCAAGTAGCAATACATTATTCAACTCAAGCAGTCAAGGTTCCAGACATAACTTATTTTTGCCATACCACATAGGTTGGTATGATCAAAATACTAACGTGATAAAACGCCAAAGGTGGTGGTCCAACTAGTATCTCACTCCTTCTTAACCAAGGTGGCAATCTGGGCATCCTTGGCAGCAATCTGCTTGTCTTGGTCGCATAGCTCCAAAGCCAAGCCTATGATATCCTTACTTAGGCGTTTCACAGTGGCCTTTGAGTCTTGGACAAGACGCTTATCCTCCTTGAGATCCTCCTGAGTATTGAGCATTCTATACTTGAGTCTTTCCCCAAGTTCCTCAATAGCTTTCCACGCAGCATTCCTTGCAGAGTCAAAGAATGACGTGTGCATTTCAGAGTTGGTGAACATGCAGAATCCCGTACTCTTGGGATCATCTTCCTTGTTCTTGTACAAATGGAGTTGCACCCACCAATACTCTTGTCCTTCATCTATCACAGGAAATCCCTTGTACACGGCTTCACCATTCATTCCCAAGCCGATCATGAGGTTCTTGAGTGCCTTGGGAAATTCTGTCTCACACTCTAGGGTCATAGTCATCAGTGGTCCCTTCTTGACAGATTCATTGATGGTGGACATCTACAAAAATAGATGAGAAAGGATGATTAGGGAAAGTTTTACGAGATGAAAAGACAAGTGTAAAGTTGGAATATAAAGTTATTTTTCCTAAGGGTTTGCCATAGTCTAATACATTCTAGGGTCACGAACCTACAGGCAACACAGTGCTCTGATACCATCTGTAAGATCTCACCATAATAAGGTAAGATCCCTGTGATTGCAGTGCTAGTCCCTGGATCGAAATGCTAGCACCCACAGTTTAAGATGAAGTACACAGAAACAAAGGTCATTATTACATCGCATATCCAGGAATATAATGATTCTTACAACTCACTTAGCCCAAGGCTAAGATACTCAAGGTTCACATTACATATAATAATAATAGAGTCTTTGTCTTCATGCGCCATAGGCAAACATGTCGAGTGTAGACCCGCAACCCTACTCATCATCAGAGTATCCTGCAACATAATAAGTTATAGCCACAAGGGTCAATACATTTGAATTGTATTGGCAAGTGATACCATAGATACTTAGTATAATCCAACAACTACATGAATATATGGCTAAGTGGGGTTTTGGCTGACTTTGCTAAAAGCTAGTTTAACTTATAGAAGAGTAAGTTTTCTCATTCAAACACTAAGGTACCAATGATAGACATCACTGAACCTCTACCCATGTTTACCCACAAGTTTTAACTTAGAGAAATTTGGATGAGGAGATTATTGAACTGCTTCACTTTCTTGAGGCTCAAAAATTGTCCATAACTGGGGACACGGCTAAGTACTTAGTTTTACCCTCTCGAGAGGTGGTGCACTTTCCCCACAAGACTCGACATGCATCGAGACAAGACTTTTCAGAAGCAAGCCCTCAGACCACCACGGACGCGTTCCATCCTATCACAACTACCACCTTCTGTCCGTCTGGCTGAGTTCTTGCAACTTAGTTGGTCAAGGCAGAGCCCATATGCCATGTGGCTGCACTGGAAGCTTTGTGACAAGAACGTCTCCAATCTTTTTGTTCCTGGGTGGCCATCCACAAGTGTGATACACCAGCTGACCATAGACATGGCCCTCAGTAACCACTCAACATAATCCAAGCAAGTCCCATTCCACCCAGGTGTTTCATTAATATTAGTTGTTTTCTTAGTCAAACAAAATAATATCTTTCCATACTATCTTGATATGTATTTTCCACCCACGAACTCTAATAGCATGGCTAAGCACTCTAGCATACGAAGTCTTTCAACTAGGAGATACTACCAAGTTATAGTCTATAGGGTAGCATAACATAGTATAGTAACATCTAAATAATCCTATCATGCTAAGATCTACCAAAATAACACTAGTGCAATAGTGAAAATAATAGGACATGAGATGAAATATCACTTGCCTTGGTAGCTAGGGGAATAGGTACAATCCTCACAGCAACAAACTTCACAATCCACACAATCTACACAAAGAACAATACAACAACAATAATTCAATCAATGAAACATTACAAAAATATGAATGCATGCAAAATGCAATGATATGATCACAATTCTATAATTTACAGAGTCTATAGTACAGAGGTTAAAATACCTCATCTAAAGGCATCATAAATACCCCAAAACAATTTATAGAACAATTTTTATGAGCAAAATACTCCTAAAAAGGTTCTGCCTATAATTCCAATTTTTCAAAAGCAAAAGTGTGAAACAAGGCCTCTATAATAAAGGTCTTATTTTTCTGAATCCATAGACACCAAATTTGCAATTTTCTGAATTGTGGATCAAAAGTTATTGATTTTCTAAGTTTAATACAAAATCTGTCTAATTTTCTATTTAAACAAATAACCTGGGCGACGTGGCGCAATCTCATTGGCCCGTACCGGTTCTGTCGGATCGACTGCTGCGGGCCGTTGGATCTTAAGTGATAAACAGACGAATCTGATTAGCCCGTACCGGTTCGTCCTCGATCGAATCCTAGCCGCAGACAAAAGATCTAACGGTCCCTAGTAGCCTGGCCGGAGACAGGAGGCGCTGACCAGCTGCGCACGGCGGCGGAGCGTCGGCCGGCGGTGTTCCGGTGGTTCTACAGGGGCAGGGAGACCATGGACACATACCAGAGGTCGAGGAGGTCGTGGCGGTCTCGATGGAGGTTACGGTGGCGTGGGGGGTGCTCTGGCTTGGCCTTGATCCCTCGCCGGAGTTGCGTCGACGGCGGAGCTCGCGGCTCTGAGTCGGAGATGACGACCTAGGGCTCGCAAGTAAGATAAGGGGTCGGCGAGATGCGCACGGATCATCACGGTCTAGCAGAGGCCAAAAAGGGGCGGCGGAAACCCTACCTTCACGGAAAAAGCGTTAGACGGCAGCGGCAGAGGGAGTTTGTAACTACCTCGGACCCTACGCTCTAAGTTCAAGCCTGGATGATTCAGAAGTGGTTAAAATAGTACAGCGGGGGCCCAGGGGCCACCCACATGTAGACCCGTCGGCCGTCCTAACCACTTCCAAGACATCGGGACAAGAGCGAGCGACGTAGGCAACATGCGAAGAGATCAAATACATACACAAGTGAGTATGTATGCAAGCTACCATACAACAGTTCTCAGAGCCATTCCATCTAAAAGAAATAGAAATATTGCAACACCATACGGCAAGATCCAAATATCCTAGATAGGGATAATAGTTTAGGATAGCTTCTCATACATCAAACATCAGAGTATCAAGCGGAAGCGGGAAACAAGATCCGAGTACGGACAAGAAGCAAATCGGCATAAGATGCCACATAAATAAACACATACCGCCCACAGATCTCGTGGATCCCCATCCCCGGAATCTCTACACCGAGTGATCGTTGCCAACATCATCTGTCTCCTCCACCCAGTATCCATCTTGCGAATACACCTGTTCATCTGAATCAAACAATTTATCGTGTGAGACCCTAGGGGTACTCAGCAAGTCTTTATGCCTCTAAAGGGGACATAACCTGGGGTGACGCAATTGCAGCAAAAGATAATAACTAACAAGTCTATAGATACTCGCTAACCATCCACCTAACCAATGATAGACGGGTGTGCTTTAATTAGAAACAACAGTTATAACAGTATAAAGTAACAGATCCATCCTCCTTCTCGCTTACCAACGAGAAAGCGGACGAACAACCCACCTGTTGGCAGTTTTATTACCCATTCCATGAGTATTGCACTATTTACTATACAGGTATTTAGTCAGATTAAAAATGGTACTTTAGTTATACTTGTCTATGATCGAGAAACTGTGCTCTAAGTCGTCCATAACCGCGGACATGGCTTTCAGAAAGATTTACCCTGCAGGGGTGCACAAATAGCAACAAACACTCGTTCAACCTCGGAAAAACCAACTCAAAACCCAACGAGGCATTCACGACAAAGTGATCACAGGATTCAGAAATATTTCAGGGGGCCACCCCATTAAGCTACCCGCAACGAAGTTGGCCGGCTCCGAGACGGACCCAAGGTTTGCGCCAATGGCTGTAAACGACCGGGAACCCGAAAGTGTGACTGGGCTTGTCGATACCGCAAAAACACTCCGCAATCCTAAACAGTACAGGTGCTCCTCGCACAATCTTAAATAAAACAGTAAAACATGGCATAAGTACAGGATAGTAACAAAGCCCCAAACTACTTTGTGGCCCCAAGAAATAGAAATGAATCAAGCTCTGGCTTAGGGGGGTCCACGGCCTCCCGGATGTGGATAGTGCGAATAGTCAAGGAACAGGAATCAAGTACTCGGGGTCCTACGGGACACAAGTGAGCATGAAAACCAAATAGCAGATATTGCTCACCGGTGCCTCTTTCATTAGTTATCCCATTACTACTCAGGTTAAGTTGTTTAGGCACCTCGTTATCCATCAGACACTCACATACCCTACACATGTTGTTCTACGACTCACATGGCTCAAACAACTCCTGTAGTAATGGCTCATGGGATGGAGGAACAAGCTTCGGTGGGGTTTAAAAGTAAAGGCTATGCAGTACTTGGGATTCAATTTAATGCAATCGTGACTCAATGATGCAAGAATAAGATAGAGACAATAGGTACTATATGTATGCAAGCATGTGGTAGTGCTTGCCTGGCAGCTCAGTTGAAGCGAGAGGTGGATCTGGGTAGTACTCTTGGGATTCCTGATATTTCCCCTGCTCGGTGTCTATTCGAAGAATAACCAAACAAACAAGGGCCAACATAAATAAAGTGCACAAGCATATGAATTAAAATGCGACAAGCAAACAAGCATGCCATGATGAATGATGCACAATTTACATGGCAATAATGTAGCATGGCATGGGTGAGGTGTGGGGTACAAGAATAAAGTATTTTATTGAGTTTTAGTCATGTTTTGCTCCCAAATAAGTTGCTGTCCACTCAATATTTATATGATGCATGCTGCAATTCAAAACATGGAATCCATAGTTAGCATGGGCTCGTCGTGCTGATCGATTTAGACATACTATTTGTCGAATTTGGAGTTGTAGATTTAAAGTTATTAATTAATCAAGAAAAGGCATTTTAATGCATTTAAACAATTTCGAAAAATAAATTAGTCAAACATTAATTTGAATGGCAGACTGGAAATCCTCACATTTTTCTGATTCAAAAACATATATTATTTGTATTATTTGGAATTACAATTTAAAAGTTATTAAAAACAGAATTTAAATTCATATTTAAACATTTCTAAAAAATTGTTTTTATAAAATAGAAAGACACAGATACTTTTTACACACAACAATAGCTAGCCACTACAGCTGACATGTGGGGCCAAGCTGAGCTGGCGTGACTGCGCTCGGCAAAAGCTTTTCTCACCGGCGCCGAAGCTAGCCACAGCGACTGACATGCGGGGTCGGCGGTTGGCGGGGCCACTACGCGCGCGGCCCAGCCAGGGCGTGCCACGCGGCAGGGACAGGGGCTTGCTCGTGCTGGCGCATTAAATTCAGGGGCCTCTCTGTAAGATTGGCAACGAGGCAGACAGGTGGGCCAGCGTGGAGCGCGGGTTAAGAAAACAAAAAGGCGGGGGGGAGGGGATTTGCAAAGTGCCCCGCGGCACTGTTTTTCTTCTACGCCGTTTCTGATGAAACTGACAGAGACACGCGGCGCGGCGCAGCGGGGGCTCGAACTCGCGACCTCGCGCGTGCGCACGGCGGCGGCGACCACTGGGCTAGCTGGGGTTTGGTGTTAGGGAGCGGCGGTACGGCTAGGTAAGTCTAACGCGGCGCGCAGCAGGCAGATGCACATGCTCGTGCGTGCACAGAGAGCGTTCGGCACGCAATCCGGCAAGGCCAGGAAACGTTGGCGAGAGGGGAGATGTCTGGGAGGTGCGGTGGCTCAACGTGGGGCGGTCGGTGTAGGTGGTTCGGGCTGGGAAGCAGCCAATCGCCAGCGATGCAGACGCTCCGAGGCTAGGGTTTCATCTCGGTGTCGAGGACGTGCAGCAGCTACCGGGCCTTATCCTCCTCGTTGCAGAGCACAGGGGCGACGCAGGGGACCCCGTGGCCTTCCTCGACAACCTCACACCACGCCCGCCTCCTCCTAACGGCTAGGGCGAGACGACACCGACGGTGGTCGCCGGAGATGGAAGAGAGAGGGTGTAACACCCTCAAATCGGCCCTATGCAAGTTTTAGCCCTTTCCGCCAAACCTGCATAGAAACGATTCAAGGATGCCCACCAGGCACTTTCGTGCGGGTGGAAAACGAAGTAATACCATTACACAATAGTCCTCGATGGGACCCACAGAACAGATATATATACAACAGTGACTCAACGAGTCAAGAATACAAATATACAATACGAAGATCCCAATCACCTTGAAATCGATACAGCGTCCAACTACGGACAAGATGCAAATGGGCCTAAGAGCCCTGAAGAATAACTAATGGCATCCATAACCCTGCCTAGGCCAAGCCGGAAGGGTAACCCTGCTAACAACGTCGATCTCAAACCTGCTAACACAAAAGGGGTGCCGACAAAGGGCAAAGGAAAAAGAGGAGCGTCAGTACAGAGGCCAGTACACGGCGAGGCTAGAATTCGGTGGCTCTCGCCTACATAGGTATGGTGGGCTAAAGTGGCAGCGCAGCGGCACTAAACAACATATAGAGACTCGGTATCACTGTCGGCTATTAGAGAGGGGTAAGACAGACCTATTCGGATCCAACCTAAAGCTAACACCAAACAAACCCATCCTGGTATTTCCCCCTCGAGACCAAACGAGGAAGTCGGCCCAAGGAACTCACACAGTTGGCAGTTTTAATCATTCCATTATAATTGAAGCACTTACTAGTCAGATATAGATAGCATGGGCCGTCCTGATAGCATAAGTAGTGGGCAGTTTAATTACCATTCTGTTGTAGTTGGGACATTTACTAGTCAGATATAATTGTCCTGAGGAATCCCAAAACCGAACAGTTGTTGACACTTTTATCACGTTCCATTGGAGTTGCAATACTTACTAGGCATATAGCATGTCACAAAACAACCCAGATCCACCAGCTGTTAGCATTTTTAATACCCATTCTGTTATACTTGAGCAAATTACTAGTCACATATTAAGTCAAATTTATAGCACTACTTTAGTTATGCTTGTCTATGATCGAGATACTGTGCTCCAAGTCGTCCATAACCGCGGACACGGCTTTTAGAAAGTTTAACCCTGCAGGGGTGCACAAATAGCAACACACACTCGATCAACCTCGGAAAAACCAACTCAAAACCCAATGAGGCATTCACGACAAAGCGATCACAGGATTCAGAAATATTTTAGGGGGCCACCCCACTAAGCTACCCGCAACGAAGTTGGCCGGCTCCGGAACGGACCCAGGGTTTGTGTGGACGGCTCTAAACGACTGGGAACCCGAAAGTGTGACTGGGTTTGTCGATACAGCGAAAACGTGTCACGATCCTAAACAGAACAGGTGCTACACGCACAATCATAAATAAAGCAGTAATATGGCATAAGTACAGGATAGTAATAAAACCCCAAACTATTTTGTGGCCCCAAGAAATAGAAATGAATCAAGCTCTAGCTCAGGGGGGTCCATAAGGCCTCCCGGATGTGGGTAGTGCGAAAAATCAAGGAACAGGTATCAAGTACTCGGGGTCCTACGGGACACAAGTGAGCGTGGAAGAACCAAATAACATCTAATGCCCACCGATGCCTCTGCATTAGTTATCTCTAGCATTTTAATAGTTGTATTCAAAGTCATGATCATCTCCACCAATAAGCATCTCCACCAATAAACATCTGCCAGCATTCCAAAAACTGTGGTACTCGACAACACAAGATCGCACCTGAGCAAGCAACTACGACTCGCAAGGCCAGCTATCTACCAAACACAGGTAATAGGAGGTGTCTAAGGCAATATAGAGGCTGCACGGGATATAACTGGGGTACAGAAACTAAAGCATCGCGACACGGATAGCAATAGATCAACAGGAGGAAGTAAAGACTATAAATGCAAAATAGGTAGAAGGGGAAGAGATGCTCGCCTAGGAAACACTGCGGCGGTTCATATCCGGAGGACTTGTCGATACTCGCATCAACTCATCGGCCTAATCCGCGAAGAAGCAAACACTAGAAGAAACACCGGATGCAATATTTAATACTACGGCAGAAGATCCGGCATGATTATGATATGATGCAGATGCGGTGCAATTAGGCAGCATTAAGCGGAACCGGGGTCGCGACATTTAATTAAACGGTTCAAGTTATTTAAAACCCCCGCAATTTAAATGTTGTAGTAATAGGACAAAACATGGCATCGATTCGCTACACAAATTTAAGTGGAGTCCGGAATAAGATAAAGATATCCCGCATAAACACTCCATATTTAATTTAGGTGAATCAATATAATGCCCCCAAACCACACGATATGTATGCGACATGAACAATTTAATATGCAGCAGGTATATATCATTTATTATAAAAATAGGGGTCTCAGAAAAGGGAATCACATGTGGTTCCGAAGATCTAGGGTTCCGGGGTTCGACGGTCTCGGCGGGATCGGTCTTCGGACTCCGAGAAGAACTTGTCGACCCGAGGGGTTCGGTTCAGTCTCGCCTTCGCATTCGGGAATGGGGGTCTTGTGTTTCCGGGAAGGGGCCTCGGCATTCCATGAAGAAGCCCTTCGGGTTCGAGGTCGGAGGAGTTGGCGTTTCGATGGATCGGTCTCTGTGTGGGCGGTCTTGGCGTCCAGGCTTCTTTGGGTTCGTGTCTTCACCTGAGTGGTAGATCTTATCGGTACCATGCAATCATCTAGTGTCGTCTTGGGTTATCGGAACCGGGCTTTAACTGTACCAAAACTTGTCGTGGAGGACCTGAGTAGCAGCACATCGGACGAGAATTTGTCAGATACATCGCCAAGCACACAAAAAGCTACACAAAATAGCCAACCATGCAATAGCAACCACAGCTACCTGATAGCAAATAGGCACTTGGTTGCATTGATGGAACAGAACATGGCGCGTGGTCCGGGAGGAGGCGGGAAGGCGGTGGCCGGCGGGAGGCGCTCGGCGGTGGGGATGCAGCGGCCAAGCGGTGGAGGCGACCAGGGTGACGGGACCCGCGGAGCTGGCAGCAGAGGGGCTCGGGAACTCGAGCTCCATGGGGAGGGAGGCGAGGCCGACGGGCTCGGAAGGCGCTTGCGGGGCCGGCGGCGGCACGACGGAGGATGGCGGCGGTCCGGGAGGGAGGCGACCGGAGAGGCGACGGCCGGTCGACGGGGAGCAGAGGGGCGCGGGGAGAGCCGGTGAGGGGGACGGCGAAGAGGCAGCGGCCGGACTTGGAGGGAAGCCGAGCAGCGGCGGTAGGGAGCGGCGCCGTTGGTGGGGCGAGGCCGCGTGGGGAACCGCACCGGTGGAGGAGGGAGCAGGGTCGGCCCGGCGTCGAGAAGTGGTGGCGGGGGTCGTTCTTGCGAGGAAGGACTGGGGCGGGGTCGCGGCGACGACCGGAGCGACACCGAGGGAGAGACGGCGGCGGGAACGTCGCTGGGGAGCGCAGAGGGCGGCGGCGGAGGACGCGGTCGCGACAGGCGGCTTGGCGAGGAGCTGTCGAGGGGGCCGACGGAGGAGGCCGGCGTGGGCGGCGCTCGGGAGAACGATGGAGGCGGCCGGCGACGTGGGTCCTGGCGGAGGGGAGGAAGACGCGGACAGAGGGAAAAGGCAACAGGGGTGGGGATGTGTGCCTGGGGGGACGGGCAGGTGGGGGTGTGGGGCTGTCGGTGGGTGGCGTGCGTGGGAGTGCGATGTGGAGGTGGGGCCGGCAGAGATGGGGCTGTGGTAGGTGGGGTGGGGAGCTGAGGTCGCGTGGGTGGGCTGGAAAACGGTGGCCAGGTGGCGGCTGGGTGGCTGTGTGAGGAAAGTGGAGGGAGTTGGGGGGTGAGGTGGCAGCGGGTGAGTGGGTGGGAATTAGGCCAGGGTGATGTGGCGCAATGTGATAGGGTGGGGTGAGGTGGAGGGGCTGGGTAGATTAGATTTGGGTAGATTAGGGATTAGACTAGGCTTTAGTTTAGGGCTTGGAGGTGGCCGGCCGGGCTTTCGGGCCTGGCGGGCTGCCTCCTAAAAATAAAAGAAATATTTTATTATTTAAAACAGGGCTTTTGAAAACCATTGGTAGACGAAACAAAATAATCCGGAGACCCGGGTTTAATTTGAATAAAGATGGGAATATTGGAAAACAAAACTAGGCATTTCGAAAATGGTTTTAGACAAATCCATGCAAGATGATGATGATGCTCAAATGCAATGTGGCATGATGACATGAGCATGCGGTCATGACGATGCAATGCACAAAATCAACGCGATTTTCTAGTAGTGGTTTTTGCGGGGCGCCACAATTCGACACCACTAACAATGGATCTCGCCCTCGAGATCCGCCTCATGGTACGGTGAAGAAGGCCGATGATCTGAATCTTCTCTCTTCGTGTCGATCCTCACGACACCACTAACAATGATCCTTGCTCCATCTCGAAATCGGCGACACCACCAACAAGGTGTCGTTGCCCGTGATCGTCGAGAGAACACTCCGGGAACAAAGGGCGAAGGTAGAGGTATCAACAAATAATGCCACCTCTAACTCCCAAGGACGGAGTAAAATTGCTGGATTCCCCGATTCAATATACAAAAGCGAATGATACGAGTAGTCGGATGGTGATCAGTCCATCGCGCACTCAAACCATTACCCTGCACACAAATCGGAGAATTATGCAACCAACTCTCGGAATTAGACTGAAGATCTCGGCAAGCGAGATTCGGAAACAAGAGGGTGATGCAGACTCTGCATCGGATCTGGCGTAGATGATGTCGTCGCGTCGGAAAACTCCGGAAGACACAAACAAGAAACAGAGAGAAGTACAACAGATGAAGGATTCCTCAGATAGCACGAAGACCGGATGTAGAAACACTTTTGCCAAAGGAGGAAGCGAAAACCTGAAGGTACGACGGAACCCAACCACGAGAAATCCTGGACTTGAAAAAAGATAAGAGGGTAGAATCAATACACGCAGAGGTAAGAGGAGAATAGCAGAGGGGTAAGGAGTAAAACAGACCTAATCAGATCTATCCAACCGATTTTGCAAAATAGTTTTGACTCTCTACTTCGACCGTTAGCTAGGTTATCCTACAGGCTAGACTTGTGGGGTATCACAAGTGCTGAGCTCTGATACCACTCTGTAACACCCTCAAATCGGCCCTATGCAAGTTTTAGCCCTTTCCGCCAAACCCGCATAGAAACGATTCAAGGACGCCCACCAGGCACTTTCGTGCGGGTGGAAAACGAAGTAATACCATTACACAACCGTCCTCGATGGGACCCACGGAACAGATATATATATATACAACAGTGACTCAACGAGTCAAGAATACAGATATACAATACGAAGATCCCAATCACCTTGAAATCGATACAGCGTCTGACTACGGAGCCCTGAAGAATAACCAATGGCGTCCATAACCCTGCCCAGGCCAAGCCGAAAAGGTAACCCTGCTAACGACGTCGATCTCAAACCTGCTAACACAAAAGGGGTGCCGACAAAGGGCAAAGGAAAAAGAGGAGCGTCAGTACTAAGGCCAGTACACGGCGAGGCTAGAATTCGGCGGCTCTCGCCTACATAGGTACGGTAGGCTGAAGCGGCAGCATAGCGGCACTAAACAACCTATAGAGACTCGGTATCACTGTCGGCTATTAGAGAGGGGTAAGAAAGAACTATTCGGATCCAACCTGAAGCTAACACCAAACAAACCCATCCTGGTATTTCCCCCTCGAGACCAAACGAGGAAGTCGGACCAAGGAACTCACACAGTTGGTAGTTTTAATCATTCCATTATAATTGAAGAACTTACTAGTCAGATATAGATAGCATGGGCCATCCTGATAGCATAAGTTGTGGGCAGTTTAATTGCCATTATGTTGTAGTTGGGACATTTAATAGTCAGATATAATTGTCTTGAGGAATCCCAAAACCCAACAGTTGTTGACACTTTTATCACATTCCATTGGAGTTGAAATACTTACTAGGCATATGGCATGTCACAAAACAACCCAGATCCACCAGCTGTTGGCATTTTTAATACCCATTCCGTTATACTTGAGCTGATTACTAGTCACATATTAAGTCAAAATTTATAGCACTACTTTAGTTATGCTTGTCTATGATCGAGATACTGTGCTCCAAGTCGTCCATAACCGCGGACACGGCTTTCAGAAAGTTTAACCCTGTAGGGGTGCACAAATAGCAACACACACTCGATCAACCTCGGAAAAACCAACTCAAAACCCAACGAGGCATTCACGACAAAGCGATCACAAGATTCAGAAATATTTCAAGGGGCCACCCCACTAAGCTACCCGCAATGAAGTTGGCCAGCTCCGGAACGGACCCAGGGTTTGTGTGGACGGCTGTAAACGACTGGGAACCCGAAAGTGTGACTGGGTTTGTCGATACAGCGAAAACGTGTCACGATCCTAAACAGAACAGGTGCTACACGCACAATCTTAAATAAAGCAGTAATATGGCATAAGTACAGGATAGTAATAAAACCCCAAACTAGTTTGTGGCCCCAAGAAATAGAAATGAATCAAGCTCTGGCTCAGGAGGGGTCCATAAGGCCTCCCGGATGTGGGTAGTGCGAAAAATCAAGGAACTGGTATCAAGTACTCGGGGTCCTACGGGACACAAGTGAGCGTGGAAGAACCAAATAACATCTAATGCCCACCGATGCCTCTACATTAGTTATCTCTAGCATTTTAATAGTTGTATTCAAAGTCATGATCATCTCCACCAATAAGCATCTCCACTAATAAACATCTGCCAGCATTCCAACAACTGTGGTACTCGACAACACAAGATCGCACCTGAGCAAGCAACTACGACTCGCAAGGCCAGCTATCTACCAAACACAGGTAATAGGAGGTGTCCAAGGCAATATAGAGGCTACACGGGATATAACTGGGGTACGGAAACTAAAGCATCGCGACACGGATAGCAATAGATCAACAAGAGGAAGTAAAGACTATAAATGCAAAATAGGTAGAAGGGGAAGAGATGCTCGCCTGGGAAACACTGCCGGCGGTTCATATCCGGAGGACTTGTTGATACTCGCATCAACTCATCGGCCTAATCCGCGAAGAAGCAAACACTAGAAGAAACACCGGATGCAATATTTAATACTACGGCAGAAGATCCGGCATGATTATGATATGATGCAGATGCGGTGCAATTAGGCAGTATTAAGTGGAACCGGGGTCCCGACATTTAATTAAACGGTTCAAGATATTTAAAACCCCCGCAATTTAAATGTTGTAGTAACAGGACAAAACATGGCATCGATTCGCTACACAAATTTAAGTGGAGTCCGGAATAAGACAAAGATATCCCGCATAAACACTCCATATTTAATTTAGGTGAATCAATATAAAGCCCCCAAACCACACGATATGTATGCGACATGAACAATTTAATATGCAGTAGGTATATATCATTTATTCTAAAAATAGGGGTCTCGGAAAAGGGAATCACATGTGGTTCCGAAGATCTAGGGTTCCGGGGTTCGACGGTCTCGGCGGGATCGGTCTTCGGACTCCGAGAAGAACTTGTCGACCCGAGGGGTTCGGTTCGGTCTCGACCTTCGCATTCAGGAACGGGGGTCTTGTGTTTCCGGAAAGGGGCCTCGGCATTCCATGAATAAGCCCTTCAGGTTCGAGGTCGGAGGAGTTGGCGTTTTGATGGATCGGTCTCTATGTGGGCGGTCTTGGCGTCCAGGCTTCTTTAGGTTCGTGTCTTCACCCGAGTGGTAGATCTTATCGGTACCATGCAATCATCTAGTGTCGTCTTGGGTAATCGGAACCGGGCTTTAACTGTACCAAAACTTGTCGTGGAGGACCTGAGTAGCAGCACACCGGACGAGAATTTTATCAGATACATCGCCAAGCACACAAAAATCTAGACAAAATAGCCAACCATGCAATAGCAACCACAGCTACCTGACTGCAAATAGGCACTTGCTTGCATCGATGGAACAGAACATGGCGCGTGGTCCGGGAGGAGGCGGGAAGGCGGTGGCCGGCGGGAGGCGCTCGGCGGTGGGGATGCAGCGGCCAAGTGGTGGAGGCGACCGGGGCGGCGGGACCCGCGGAGCTGGCAGCGGAGGGGCTCGGAACTCGAGCTCCATGGGGAGGGAGGCGAGGCCAACCGGCTCGGAAGGCGCTTGCGGGGCCGGCGGCGGCACGACAGAGGATGGCGGCGGTCCGGGAGGGAGGCGATCGGAGAGGCGGTGGCCGGTCGACGGGGAGCAGAGGGGCGCGGGGAGAGCCGGTGAGGGGGATGGCGAAGAGGCGGCGGCCGGACTTGGAGGGAAGCCGAGCGGCGGCAGTGGGGAGCGACGCGGTTGGTAGGGCGAGGCCGCGTGGGGAACCGCGCCGGCGGAGGAGGGAGCAGGGTCGGCCCGGCGTCGAGAAGTGGCGGCGGGGGTCGTTCTCACGAGGAAGGAGAGGGACGGGGTCACGGCGACGGCCGGAGCGACGCCGAGGGAGAGACAGCGCGGGAACATCGCTGGGGAGCGCATAGGGCGGCGGCGGAGGACGCGGTCGCAACAGGCGGCTTGGTGAGGCGCTGTCGAGGGGGCCGACGGAGGAGGTCGGCGTGGGCGGCGCTCGGGAGAACGATGGAGGCAGCCGGCGACGCGGGTCCTGGCGGCAGGGAGGAAGACGCGGGGACAGAGGGAAAAGGCGACAGGGGTGGGGATGTGTGCCTGGGGGGACGGGCAGGTGGGGGTGTGGGGCTGTCGGTGGGTGGCGTGCGTGGGAGTGTGACGTGGAGGTGGGGCCGGGAGAGATGGGGTTGTGGTAGGTGGGGCGGGGAGATGAGGTCGCGCGGTTGGGCGGGAAAACGGTGGCCATGTGTGTTGGAGATATGCCCAAGAGGCAATAATAAAAGTGATTATTATTATATCTTTGTGTTTATGATGAATGTTTACATCCCATGCTATAATTGTATTATAAGGAAACGCTAATACATGTGTGTTTTGTAAACATAAGAGAGTCCCTAGTAAGCCTCTTGTTGAACTAGCTTGTTGATTAATTGATGATCATGGTTTCCTGATCATGGACATTAGGATGTGATTAATAACAAGGTTATATCATTAGGAGAATGATGTGATGGACACACACCCATAGTAAGCGTAGCATAAGATCAAGTCATTAAGTTCGTATTGCTATAAGCTTTTAAATGCATAGTAACCTAATCCTTCGACCATGAGGTTGTGTTAATCACCATCACCGGATGGGTACTTTGATGACATCAAATGCCGCTTCGTAACTGGGTGGTTATAAAGGTGTCATTGGGTATTCTGAAAGTTTGTGTTGAAGCGCATGGACCAAGATTGGGATTTGTCCATCCATATGACGGATAGATATGCTCTGGGCCCTCTCGGTGGAATGTCATCCAGTTAGCTTGCAAGCATGTGACTAGGTCATAAGGGATGACATATCACGGAACGAGTAAAGAGTACTTATCAGTAACGAGGTAGAACTAGGTATGGAGATACCGACGATCAAACCTCGGATAAGTATAGTATCGCGTGACAAAGGGAATTGGTTTCGTATGTAAATGGTTCAATCGATCACGAAGTCATCGTTGAGTATGTGGGAGCCATTATGGATCTCCAGGTCCCGCTGATGGTTATTGATAGGAGATGTGTCTCTGTCATGTCTACATATTCACGTACCGTAGGGTGACACACTTAAGGTTCGAAGTTGTTTTAAGTAGATATGGAATGTGCGTTGGAGACCGAATGTTGTTCGGAGTCTCGGATTGGATCCAGGACATCACGAGGAGATCCGGAATTGTCCGGAGAATAAGATTCATATATTGGGGATCATTTTCTGAGTTAGGAAATGTTCCGGAGTATTTGTATGAGGATTCTAGAAGGTTTCGGAATGTTCCGGAAGGTTCTGGAAGATTTGTTGGAGTTTGCTTGAAAACCAAGAAAGGGATCAAGGAGTCCTGGTGGGGCAAGACAAGGAGTTGTGGGGGAGGAGGACTCCTCCCCCCCTCCCCAATCCGCCGGCCATAGGAGGGAGGGGAGTCCTACTAGGACTCCCCCTCCCATGGCGCCTCCCCCTTTAAATAGAGGGGTGGGGGCGCCACCTCCAAGCTCTCCTACACAACTCCAAATCTCCGCCGCCTCTCTCCTCCTCCTTTCTTCTGCATAGGCATAGGCGAAGCCCTGCATAATTCGCTACTCCACCACCACCACCACGCCGTCGTGCTGCTGGGATTCCGTGGAGAAGATCTACTACCTCCGCTGCTCGCTGGAACGAGGAGAGGAAGGTCTGCTTCGACTCCGCACGTGTGACCGACTGCGGAAGCGCTGCCGGAACGCGGCGCCGGAAGGATCGTCCACACGATCTTGAGATCGGCAAGTGATCGACTACATCAACCACGAGATCTAATCTCGTAACGCTTTCAAATCTACGAGGGTTAGTACATATCTATCTCGTTGCACATGTCTAATAGATTAGATCTTGGCTTTTATCTAGATTAGATCTGGGTTTTGTTCGTTCTTGCGGTAGAAATTTTTTGTTTTCCATGCTACGAACCCATCATTGGTATCAGAGCCGTGTCTATGCGTAGATCTGTTGCACGAGTAGAACACAATGGTGTTGTGGGCGTTGGTGCTCGTGCCGTCTTTTGCTTTGTGTACTTTGCATCTTGCGGCATGGTGGGATGAAGCGGCTCGGGCTAACCTTACATGTCATCGCACATGAGACTTGCTCCACGCTTGACGTGTAACTTGCTTTGCACAAGTGGCTTTGCGGGTGTCTGTCTCTCCCACCATAGTATAGATCCAATTTACACTTTGCACTCGATAGCACTTGTATCAATGTTGTGGTTCAGTTTCGTAGGTAAGATCTGTTATTGTTCGAAAGCCCCAAGCCACGTAAAACATGCAAAGAAAATTAGAGGCGTCTAACTTGTTTTTGCAGGGGTTTTGTGATGTGATATGGCCATCATGTGATTGTGATTATATTTGATGTATGCAATGATCCTTGTTGTAATATGGCAACCGGCAGGAGCCTAATGGTTGTCTTTAATTATGTTAAGACCTGCGTGTCTATTCATCTTGTAATAGCTTTATTCCAAGTAGTTGTAATAGTTGCTAGTGATGATGGGCAACCATGAAGCGGCGCCACTGACCTTGACGCAATGCTGGTGATGATGGAGATCATGTTCGTGCTTTGGAGATGGAGATCAAAGGCGCAAGAAGAAAGGGCCATATCATATCACACTAATTATGAATTGCCTGTGATGTTAATCCTTTATGCATCTTGTATTGCTTAGATCGCGACGGTAGCATTATAAGATGATCCCTCTCACTAAATATCAAGTAATAAAGTGTTCACCCTTAGTTGGCACCGTTGCTAAGACTTGTCGTTTCGAAGCATCTCGTGATGATCGGATGTGATAGATTCTACGTGTGCATACAATGGGTGCAAGCCAGATTTGCACATGCGGAAACTAAGGTTATCTTGACGAGCCTAGCATGTACAGACATGGTCTCGGAACACGGAATACCGAAAGGTAGAGCATGAGTCATATAAATGATATGATGAACATGAAGATTGTTCGCCGATGAAACTACATCTTCTCTCGTGAAGATCGGACTTGGTGTAGTGGACTTGGTTCGTGTAATCACTAAGACAATGTGAGGGATGTTGTTTTGAGTGGGAGTTCACCTAGTTAACTTAAGTACTAAATTTGAACTCAATTCATCAAAAACTTAGTCTAAACTACTTGCAAATTTCTTGTAGATTATGGCGACCCCCTCCATCAATTTCAATGCGTTCCTAGAGAAAGAAAAGCTTAAGAACAATGGAAGCAATTTCACGGACTAGTTCCGTGGACTGAAGATTGTCCTCAGGGCTGGTCAGTTGACCTATGTGCTCGAAGCACCGCTAGGTGACCCACCTGTAGATGATGCTACCGATGACGTAAAGAATGTTTACGCCACTCGGAAAAATCATTACTCCACAGTTCAGTGTGCCATCCTGTACGGTTTAGAAGCGGAGCTCCAGAAGCGTTTTGAGCACCACGACCTGTTCGAGATCATTAAGGAGCTCAGGCTAATTTTTGAGACTCGCGCGGCCATGGCGAGCTATGAGGCCTCCGAAAAGTTCTTTAACTGTAAGATGGAAGAGGGAAGCTCCATTAGCGAGCACGTGCTCACCATGTCTGGGTACGCAAACAAGCTCCAAGAATTGGGGATATCGATTCCTAATGAATTGGGGATTCACCGTCTCCTCCAATCACTGCCACCGAGTTATAAGAACTTTGTGATGAACTACAATATGCACTGCATGAACAAGACGTTGCCTGAACTGTCGTCCATGCTAAAAACTGCTGAAGTGGAGATCAAGAAGGAGCACCAAGTGTTGATGGTCAATAAGACCACCAATTTCAAGAGACAGGGCAAGCCTAAGAACAAGGGCAACTTCAAGAAGGACGGCAAGAAAGCTGCCGCACCTGCAAAGAAGCCCAAGGCTGGTCCCAAGCCTGAAACTAAGTGCTTCTACTGCAAGGGTGTTGGTCACTGGAAGCGTAACTGCCCCAAGTACCTGGCGGATCTGAAGAAAGGCAACATCAAGAAGAAAGGTATATTTGATATATATGTTATTGATGTGTATCTTACTAGTAATCGTAGTAGTGCCTGGGTATTTGATACTGGTTCGGTTGCTCATATTTGTAACTCGAAACAGGAGCTGCGGAATAAACGAAGACTGGCGAGAGACGAGGTGACGATGCGCATTGGAAATGGCTCCAAGGCTAATGTGATCACCGTCGGCACGCTCCCTCTACATCTACCTTCGGGATTAGTTTTAAATTTAAATAATTGTTATTTGGTGCCTGCGTTAAGCATGAACATTATATCTGGATCTTGTTTACTGCGAGACGGTTACTCTTTTAAGTCCGAGAATAAAGGTTGTTCGATTTATATGAGTAATATCTTTTATGGTAATGCACCTGAGATGAATGGTTTATTCTTATTGAATCTCGATAGTAGTGATACACATGTTCACAACATAGATGCTAAACGAATAAAATTTAATGATAATTCTACATACATGTGGCACTGTTGTCTTGGTCACATTGGAGTGAAGCGTATGAAGAAACTCCATTCAAATGGACTTCTTGAATCACTTGATTTTGAATCACTTGAAAGATGCGAAGCATGTCTAATGGGAAAAATGACTAAGACTCCATTCTCTGGTACAATGGAGCGAGCTACAGACTTATTGGAAATAATACATACCGATGTGTGCGGTCCAATGAGTGTAGCATCGCGTGGTGGATATCGTTATGTTCTCACTTTCACGGATGACTTAAGTAGATATGGGTATGTCTACTTTATGAAACATAAATCCGAAACTTTCGAGAAGTTTAAGGAATTTCAAAGTGAAGTGGAAAATCATCGTATCAAGAAGATTAAGTTTCTGCATTCTGACCGCGGAGGTGAGTATCTGAGTTATGAGTTTGGCATGCATTTAAAGAAATGTGGAATTCTTTCGCAGTTGACACTGCCGGGAACACCACAGCGTAATGGTGTGTCCGAACGTCGTAATCGAACTCTCTTAGATATGGTTCGGTCTATGATGTCTCTTACAGATTTACCGCTATCATTTTGGGGCTATGCTTTAGAGACAGCCGCATTCACTTTAAATAGGGCACCATCTAAATCCGTTGAAACGACACCGTACGAATTGTGGTTTGGTAAGAAACCTAAGTTGTCATTCCTTAAAGTTTGGGGTTGCGAAGCATATGTAAAGAAGTTACACCCTGATAAGCTAGAACCCAAAGCGGAGAAATGCGTCTTCATAGGATACCCTAAAGAAACTATTGGGTATACCTTCTATCATAGATCCGAAGGCAAAGTTTTCGTTGCCAAGAATGGATCCTTTCTTGAGAAGGAGTTTCTCTCGAAGGAAGTGACTGGAAGGAAAGTAGAACTCGATGAGGTTATTGAACCTTCTCTTGGATTTGAGAGTAGCGCAGCACCGGAAGATGTTTTTGTGCCGCCTGCACCAATTGGAGAGGAAGCTAATGATAATGATCATGAAACTTCAAACGAAGTTACTGCTGAACCTCGCGGGTCAACGAGGGTTCGTACCACTCCTGATTGGTATGACTCTGCCTTGAACGTCATGTTGGTGGACAACGCTGATGACCCTGTGACATATGAAGAAGCAATGGTGAGCCCAGATTCCGACAAATGGCTCGAAGCCATGAAATCCGAAATGGGATCCATGTACGAAAACCAAGTGTGGACTTTGGTGGACTTACCGGATGGCCGTAAGGCTGTCGAGAACAAATGGATTTTCAAGAGAAAAACAGATGCTGATGGTAATGTTACCGTCTATAAAGCTCGACTTCTCGCGAAAGGGTTCTGACAAATTCAAGGAGTTGACTATGATGAGACATTCTCACCAGTAGCGAAGCTAAAGTCTGTGAGGATTTTGTTAGCAATTGTTGCACATTTCGATTATGAGATTTGGCAGATGGATGTCAAAACGGCGTTCCTTAATGGTGACATTGAGGAAGAGTTGTATATGGTAAAACCCAAGGGTATTGTCGATCCTAAAGATGCTGACAAGGTATGCAAACTTCAGCGCTCCATTTATGGACTAAAGCAAGCATCCCGGAGTTGGAATCAACGTTTTGATAAAGTAATCAAAAACTTTGGGTTTATACAAACTTATGGAGAAGCTTGTATTTACAAGAAAGTGAGTGGGAGCTCTGTAGCATTCCTAGTACTATATGTAGATGACATATTATTGATTGGGAATGATATAGAACTTCTTAATAGCGTCAAAACCTATTTGAATAATAGTTTTTCAATGAAGGATCTTGGCGAAGCGGCATATATTCTAGGCATCAAGATTTATAGAGATAGATCAAGACGCCTAATAGCGCTTTCACAAAGTACATACTTAGACAAAGTTCTAAAGAAGTTTAGAATGGAAGATAGCAAGAAAGGGTTCGTGCCCATGTTGTCAGGTAAGACCTTGAGTAAGACTCAAAGTCCAGCTACGGCAGAAGATAGAGAGAAAATGAATAATATTCCCTATGCCTCGGCCATAGGTTCTATCATGTATGCCATGCTGTGTACAAGATCGGATATAGCACATGCTGTTAGTTTGACTAGCAGATATCAAAGTGATCCTGGAATGGAGCACTGGACAGCAGTCAAGAATATCCTAAAGTACCTAAATAGCACTAAGGATATGGTTCTTTCTTATGGAGGTGATGAACAGCTTGTTGTAAACGGTTACACCGATGCTAGTTGGAACACCGATCCGGATGACTCGAAGTCACAGTCGGGATACGTATTTATTTTGAATGGTGCTGCAGTGAGCTGGAGGAGTGCAAAGCAAAGCGTTGTGGCGAAATATTCAACTGAATCGGAATACATAGCTGCTTCGGAGGCTACACAAGAAGCCGTATGGATGAAGGAATTCATTACTGAACTTGGCGTGGTTCCTAGTGCGTTGGACCTGATGGCCATCTACTGTGACAACACAGGTGCCATAGCTAATGCACAGAAGCCAAGGTCACATAGCAAGCTGAAGCACATCAAGCTACGTTTCCATGCTATTCGCGAGTATGTCCGAGATGGTGACATAAAGATTTGCAAAGTACACATTGATCTGAATGTGGCAGATCCGTTGACTAAACCTCCCCCTAGGGCAAAGCATGACCAACACCAGAACGCCATGGGTGTTCGGTATATTACCATGTAATCTAGATTATTGACTCTAGTGCAAGTGGGAGACTGTTGGAGATATGCCCAAGAGGCAATAATAAAAGTGGTTATTATTATATCTTTGTGTTTATGATGAATGTTTACATCCCATGCTATAATTGTATTATAAGGAAACGCTAATACATGTGTGTTTTGTAAACATAAGAGAGTCCCTAGTAAGCCTCTTGTTGAACTAGCTTGTTGATTAATTGATGATCATGGTTTCCTGATCATGGACATTAGGATGTGATTAATAACAAGGTTATATCATTAGGAGAATGATGTGATGGACACACACCCATAGTAAGCGTAGCATAAGATCAAGTCATTAAGTTCGTATTGATATAAGCTTTTAAATGCATAGTAACCTAATCCTTCGACCATGAGGTTGTGTTAATCACCATCACCGGATGGGTACTTTGATGACATCAAACGCCGCTTCGTAACTGGGTGGTTATAAAGGTGTCATTGGGTATTCTGAAAGTATGTGTTGAAGCGCATGGACCAAGATTGGGATTTGTCCATCCATATGACGGATAGATATGCTCTGGGCCCTCTCGGTGGAATGTCATCCAGTTAGCTTGCAAGCATGTGACTGGGTCACAAGGGATGACATATCACGGAACGAGTAAAGATTACTTATCAGTAACGAGGTAGAACTAGGTATGGAGATACCGACGATCAAACCTCAGATAAGTATAGTATCGCGTGACAAAGGGAATTGGTTTCGTATGTAAATGGTTCAATCGATCACGAAGTCATCGTTGAGTATGTGGGAGCCATTATGGATCTCCAGGTCCCGCTGATGGTTATTGATAGGAGATGTGTCTCTGTCATGTCTACATATTCACGAACCGTAGGGTGACACACTTAAGGTTCGAAGTTGTTTTAAGTAGATATGGAATGTGCGTTGGAGACCGAATGTTGTTCGGAGTCTCGGATTGGATCCAGGACATCACGAGGAGATCCGGAATTGTCCGGAGAATAAGATTCATATATTGGGGATCATTTTCTGAGTTAGGAAATGTTCCGGAGTATTTGTATGAGGATTCTAGAAGGTTTCGGAATGTTCCGGAAGGTTCTGGAAGATTTCTTGGAGTTTGCTTGAAAACCAAGAAAGGGATCAAGGAGTCCTGGTGGGGCAAGACAAGGAGTCGTGGGGGAGGAGGACTCCTCTCCCCCTCCCCAATCCGCCGGCCATAGGAGGGAGGGGAGTCCTACTAGGACTCCCCCTCCCATGGCGCCTCCCCCCTTTAAATAGAGGGGTGGGGGCGCCACCTCCAAGCTCTCCTACACAACTCCAAATCTCCGCCGCCTCTCTCCTCCTCCTTTCTTCTGCACAGGCATAGGCGAAGCCCTACAGAATTCGCTACTCCACCACCACCACCACGCCGTCGTGCTGCTGGGATTCCGTGGAGAAGATCTACTACCTCCGCTGCTCGCTGGAACGAGGAGAGTAAGGTCTACTTCGACTCCGCACGTGTGACCGACTGCGGAAGCGCTGCCGGAACGCGGCGCCGGAAGGATCGTCCACACAATCTTGAGATCGGCAAGTGATCTACTACATCAACCACGAGATCTAATCTCGTAACGCTTTCGGATCTACGAGGGTTAGTACATATCTATCTCGTTGCACATGTCTAATAGATTAGATCTTGGCTTTTATCTAGATTAGATCTGGGTTTTGTTCGTTCTTGCGGCAAATTTTTTTTGTTTTCCATGCTACGAACCCATCTAGGTGGCGGTTGGGTGGCTGTGTGAGGAAAGTGGAGGGAGTTGGGGGTGAGGTGGCAGCGGGTGAGTGGGTGGGAATTAGGCCAGGGTGATGTGGCACGATGTGATAGGGTGGGGTGAGGTGGAGGGGCTGGGTAGATTAGATTTGGGTAGATTAGGGATTAGACTAGGCTTTAGTTTAGGGCTTGGAGGTGGCCGGCCGGGCTTTCGGGCCTGGCGGGCTGCCTCCTAACAATAAAAGAAATATTTTATTATTTAAAACGGGGCTTTTGAAAACCGTTGGTAGACGAAACAAAATAATCCGGAGACCTGGGTTTAATTTGAATAAAGACGAGAATATTGGAAAACAAAACTAGGTGTTTCGAAAATAGTTTTAGACAAATCCATGCAAGATGATGACGATGCTCAAATGCAATGTGGCATGATGACATGAGCATGCGGTCATGACGATGCAATGCACAAAATCAACGCGATTTTCTAGTAGTGGTTTTTGTGGGGCGCCACACAGGGTGGGGGTAGGTGGGGAAGAAGAGGGGGAAGGGCAGTGCCCTGGGTAGATCTGGGGGAAGTCACGCGGGGCAGGGGAGGGGTAGATAAGGTCAGAGGGGAGAGGGAGATGCCGTGGGGCTCGGATGGAGAAAAAGGTGGCTCGGCCACCTTTCTCCTCCTTCTCCTCACGTGCCCAGCGTGCTCGGGTCTAGGGGTGGCTGCAGCTGGACCAGGTAGGGAGGAAGGCAGGAGGCTCGGGTGGGACCTTCTTGCAGCGAGAGAGAGAGGGGAACCGAGAGGGGAGGGGTACATGGCATGGGGGTGTCGAGCAAGGGTGGCTCGGGCTAGGGTTAGGGTGGAGGGGCATGGCTCGGCATGGGGTGTAACCAGGTGGTGGTACAGGGACAGCTGGGCACGGTGGAGCCTCATGTACAGCAAGAGAAGAGGGGATGATGAGGTGAGAGGGTGTGGTGCACAAGGCATGGACATGCCATGGGCACCCCAGGTGTTGTGGCTAGATAGGTGGGGTTTAGGGGTTATAGCTAGGTAGGTTAGAGAGAGAGAGACTCCCATGTGGACACTCATGCATGTGTAGGTGTGGGCATGAGTAGATAGGGTGTAAGTAGAATTAGGGAGAGTTTATTCAAGTGTTAACACAAGCTCTCAAAGAGTTCCAAAAGCCAAGACTCTCTCATAAGCACTAGGAGAAGAAGACTATGTTGAAAAAAATAGGTTGCAAGGGATGTGGAGGTTTTTTGAGGTGAGATATAATGAGGGATAGAGGGTGGTTCCAAAGTTAAAAGAAGAGAGGGAGCT
This sequence comes from Avena eriantha, assembly GCA_910589775.1. Classification (NCBI taxonomy): domain Eukaryota; kingdom Viridiplantae; phylum Streptophyta; class Magnoliopsida; order Poales; family Poaceae; genus Avena; species Avena eriantha. The sequence continues at coordinate 111,961,269 of OU342746.1, read as the reverse complement.
AGAATTAAATTGGACCATGGTAAAATACCCATGCCCCACTCAAGCCAAAAATAGAACCAAAGAAAATAGAAAGGAAGGTGACCTTGCATGGCCCATGCATAATCAATAAATGCAATGTTTAATCTTGTGAAAACAAAGATAAAGCCCCATGGCACTTATTCACATGCATCCCACAATATGGAATTAAGGCCAAGCCAAAAATAAGGTGGATGTTCCATGTGGAGTAGATGGAGATGCTCAAATTTGAATATACTTTGGACATGCTAGTGTGTATATTCCACTAGGTGTAAAATATCCTCAACAATATTCCCACATGAGCAATTATTCCAAAACAATCCATATGGAAGCTAGAAAAAGGGTACCACTCACAAGGCATGCAAAGGTGGCTCCACATATTAACAATGTGAAAACAACATGATGCTAGTGTGAGAGCATGTGGAAATAGAAGTGGATCCATCTCAACCCCCATGAGCTAGATTTAAATGCCAAAGGAAAAAATGTTAAAGCTCATGTATAATTAGGATGGTGGAATTATAAGGTGGTGACAAGTGAAGGTGGTGAAGTTAATAAAATATATGCCCCCAACTCAACTTGGGCATCAAGCACTTACCAAGAACCAAATACAATATATCAAGAGGCAAATACAATTAATAATGCATATGAGATAAGAACCAAATGAAAAAGGGTTTTATATGATGCTCAAATGCAAGGTGGCATGATGACATGAGCATGATATAATTATGATGCAACAGTTATATGTAGGAAGTAGCAATTATATTACTAGACCATATAGCATTACAGATGTTAGACAGCTGGGATGCTACAGAGTTCGCCGGAGTTTCCCGCGTCGTCGACCTGGAGCAAAAGAAGGCATGCGACCGGGGTTAAAACACGCGCCAAGTCACGGCAAACAATACAGGGCAGAGAGGAGGGCGCAGCGTGGCCGGGGCTCACCGGAATTATCGCCGGAGTTGGTTCGGACAGCGGCGGTTTGAGGTGGCAATTGGGGAGCCTGGGGGCTCTCCAGGGGTAGTGGCTGGGGGAATCTGTCGAGGAGGGGGAGAGGATTAAGAAGGGGCGGTAGTGATTGCGATTTAATCGCTATAACGCGCGAATTCAACCGGAGTTGGTAACGGCAGAGGAGGGGAGGGGGTGCCGGCCGTTCGCGTGGAAGACGCTGAGGTGGCGTCGACGTGGCGTGGGGCCAGGAGGTAAGTGGGTGGGGTGAGTGGAGGGGTGTGGGAAAAGTCAGAGAGGGGGAGAGGGAGGCCCGGGTGGGCTGGTTGGGCCGGTTTGGGCCAAATAGGCTAGAAACTGTTTGCTGTTTAAAAACTCTTTTCCCTCCTTTTCTTTTTCCTTTAGAATTTCTTTTCTAGGTTTTTGAATTTAGCAAAAGTGCTCCAAAAAGCCTCTAAATTTCACCAAATTTTTGGAGGACAAACCTAATGCAAGGTAGTACATACCATGATGGAATGAATGCAATGATGATGATTTTAGATGAAAATTTTGGGATGTTACAGATGTCATTCACATGACACATAGTACAGAGCGTGTATAGTCAAATACTAATACCTTTGGACTTGCACTTTGAAGTGGATCACCATCATCAAATGTTTGGTGTTCTTTCAAAAATACATTCTTTAGTAATCTATTAGTGTAGTAAACATTTTACTTACATCTTCTATTCATCCTTATCATGACAACTTTCATGATCAAGCTACTATAGCTTGTAAGGAAGAATCGCGAGTATAATGTTAGTTCCCAAAACCTTTTGTGAGATTCGGATGCCTAGCATCTCCATCCTTCACAAATTCTCATACAATATGAGAACATGTGTTTTGATAAATTATACTCTATCATAATGCAACCAAAAACATTGTTTCAGATATCACAATATCTTTCACACATGATGGTTTCTGAAACAATTTTCAGTTCCAATATAATCTTGATATTAAAACAACTTTTGAATATCAATAATCATGGAGGCAAACATGATACTTTAGATACTAACATTGGAATTCTTACTCTTGATTTAATACTACTTATTAAACTTCATGGAGTAGATAGAGTTTGCTAAAAGTTTGCAATAGGACTTATAATCTTTAAATTGACATTCAAAACAATACGATACCAGTTCGTAAAGTAAATATCCAGAATTATATAGTTCTATTATCTCAATTAAAACTAAGCATAAGGTAGTGAACAGACGCCAATGACTACAACAAATTATGCAAATTCACTTCGATTTAGTTTATGACAAATTGAGTTCGACTAATCCAAATTAGAAATGAACTCCCACTCAAAAACGACATCCCTCGTGCCTTTTTGGTGATTACATGAACCAAATCCACTACACCAAGTCCGATCATCACGTGAGTCGGTGTAGCTTCAAAGGCGAGCATCAATATGGGCATCATATCAACTATATGACTCATGCTTAACCTTTCGGTCCGTGTTCCGAGGCCATGTCTATACATGCTAGGCTCGCCAAGTAAGAACCTTAGTACTCGCGTGTGTAAAACTGGCTTACACCCGTTGTATGAAAGCGTAGAGTCGAGTACACCCGATCATCACGTGATGTCTCAAAAAACAATCCATAGAATGGTGCATACTTAAGGAAGAACACATTTTTTATCTTGATATCTAAATGAGGATCATCTTAAAATGCTACTAAAATGCCAAACTAGCAATATAAGATGCAAACATCTAATGTGTAAAGTGAGATGATATGGTCCATGCATTTGATCTCTATCATATGCATCATGGTATGATCTCTATCATTCCTTTGTGTGTAAGGCCAAGGTCTATGGAAATTACACGTTGAGTGTGTTGTAAGAGTATCTATCATACATCTACTTACAACAATATCATATCAAGACACTGTTGGAGATATGCCCAAGAGGCAATAATAAAAGTGATTATTATTATATCTTTGTGTTTATGATGAATGTTTACATCCCATGCTATAATTGTATTATTAGGAAACACTAATACATGTGTGTTTTGTAAACATATAAGAGTCCCTAGTAAGCCTCTTGTTGAACTAGCTTGTTGATTGATTGATGATCATGGTTTCCTGATCATGGACATTAGGATGTGATTAATAACAAGGTTATATCATTAGGAGAATGATGTGATGGACACACACCCATAGTAAGCGTAGCATAAGATCAAGTCATTAAGTTCGTATTGCTGTAAGCTTTCAAATACATAGTAACCTATTCCTTCGACCATGAGGTTATGTTAATCACCATCACCGGATGGATACTTTGATGACATCAAACGCCGCTTCGTAACTGGGTGGTTATAAAAGTGTCATTGGGTATTCTGAAAGTATGTGTTGAAGCGCATGAACCAAGATTGGGATTTGTCCATCCATATGACGGATAGATATGCTCTGGGCCCTCTCGGTGGAATGTCATCTAGTTAGCTTGCAAGCATGTGACTAGGTCACAAGGGACATATCACGGAACGAGTAAAGAGTACTTATCAGTAACGAGGTAGAACTAGGTATGGAGATACCGACGATCAAACCTCGGATAAGTATAGTATCGCGAGACAAAGGGAATTAGTTTCGTATGTAAGTGGTTTAATCGATCACGAAGTCATCGTTGAGTATGTGGGAGCCATTATGGATCTCCAGGTCCCGCTAATGGTTATTGATAGGAGATGTGTCTCTGTCATGTCTGCATATTCACGAACCGTAGGGTGACACACTTAAGGTTCGAAGTTGTTTTAAGTAGATATGGAATATGCGTTGGAGACCGAATGTTGTTCGGAGTCTCGGATTGGATTCGGGACATCACGAGGAGATCTGGAATGGTCCGGAGAATAAGATTCATATATTGGGGATCATTTTCTAAGTTAGGAAATGTTCCGGAGTGTTTGTATGGAGATTCTAGAAGGTTTCGGAATGTTCTGGAAGGTTCTAGAGGAATTCTTGGAGTTTGCTTGAAAACCAAGAAAGGGTCAAAGGAAACCTAGTGGGGCAAGACACGGATTCGTGGGGGAGGAGGACTCCTCCCCCCTTCCCACCGCCGACCATAGGAGGGGAGTCCTACTAGGACTCCCCCTCCCCAGGCGCGCCTCCCCCTTAAATAGAAGGGCAGGGGCGCCCCCTCCAAGCCCTCTCCCATAAGTCCAATCTCTGCTGCCTCTCTCCTCCTCCTTTCTTTTGCACAGGCATAGGCGAAGCCCTGCAGAATTCTCTACTCCACCTCCACCACCACGCCGTCGTGCTGCTGGGATTCCGTGGAGAAGATCTACTACCTCCGCTGCTCGCTGGAACGAGGAGAGGAAGGTCTGCTTCGACTCCGCACGTGTGACCGACTGCGGTAGCGCTGCCGAAACGCGGCGCCGGAAGGATCGTCCACTTGACCGACTGCGGAAGCGCTGCTGGAACGCGACGCCGGAAGGATCGTCCACACGATCTTGAGATCGGCAAGTGATCGACTACATCAACCACGAGATCTAATCTCGTTAACGCTTTCGGATCTACGAGGGTTAGTTCCTATCTATCTCGTTGCTCATGTCTAATAGATTAGATATTGGCTTTTATCTAGATTAGATCTGGGTTTTATTCGTTCTTGCGGTAGAAATTTTTTGTTTTCCATGCTACCAACCCATCAGACACTAGCCCAGCAACGATCTAAACTAGACGCTTCTAATTTAGCAATTGCAAGTTTTACGTGGCTTAGGGTTTCCGGACATAGAACCGTTCTTACCTACGAACATGAACCACAACGAGGATAACCAAGTTATTAGCAACTTGTTGTAAATCAGATATTGACTATAGTAGGAGAGACAGATACCCGCCAACCACTTATGCAAAATTTGTTGCATGTCAGTCGTGGAACCGGTCTCATGTACGATGCCATGTAAGGTTGGCACGGGCCGCTTCATCCCACTATGGCACCAATATCCAAAGTACATATAAGAAGCAATAACATGATCATCACCGCCCACATAATCTTATGTGTTCTACCCGTGCAAAGCACCTACGCGTAGAACCTGGCTCTAATACCACTGTTGGGTCCGCAGCATAGAAAACAAAAAATTTCCTACGATGAGAACTATACGCCAAGATCTATCTACTAGGTACAGAGAGCAACGAGTGGACATACATCCATCAAGAACTTACCCTCGAAGACAACGAGTTTTGTTAACGAGTAGGAACTCGTGGTTGATGTAGTCGTACACTTGCCGATCTCAAGATCGTGAGGAAGTCTGAGCGCCGCAACTCAGCAGCGCATCCGTACTCGCACACACGTTCAAGCCACCGGACAACCTCCATCTCCTCGCTCCAGCGATCCAGCGAAAGCAGCAACTCCTTCTAGACAAAATGCCACCGGGAACATGTATCTCGCTAATCCGAGACCATGGGGAAATAATTCTAGAGAGGGAGAGAGATCCTTCACAAGGAGGTGTGTGGAAGAAGGAGGCCTTTTATAGGAGGAGGGGGTGCCCCTCCTTCATGGACGGCGCATGGGGGGTGACTCCTCACCTCCCCCATTCATGTGGTGGTAACCCCTCCACATTAAAATGCCTCTTCACATTCCCCTTTAAAGTCCCTACTTTAAATGCATTAAAATTCTCCAAGTTTAATCCTCTCTCATTTAATAAAACTCTTTTATTAAATTTATTCAGAATTTTGTTAATTACTTTAATTAACAAACATTCACATATAACCCCTTGCAATATTTGAATATCACATGCAGAACCAGTTTCAGCAATTTCACCCGAAACAATTTCCGGTTTCTATCTAAACAATTCCTGCGCTTTGCAATTCTTTTGTCTGAAACATATGTGCTCCAAAATGGTGTCCGGTAACTCTTAAGTGTGTCACCCTACGGTTCGCGAATAATGCAGACATGATTGAGACTCCTCTCAGATCAATAATCAGAAGCGGGACCTGGAGATCCATACTGACTCCTGCATATTCAATGATGACTTCTGTGATCGTGAGAACCTTTAACGCTTGTAACTAAATCCCTTTGTCTCGCGATATATTACATGTCCAAGATTCGATCATCGGTATCTCCATACCTAGTTTGATCTCGTTGCCAATATGCACTCTTTTCTCGTTCCCGTGATATAACATTCTAGTGATCACATCACTTGCTTGCAAGCTATCTTAATGTGATATCACCGAGAGGGCCCAGAGTATATCTATCCGTCATCGGGATTGACAAATTCCACTCTTGATCCATGAGCCTCAACATAACACTTCGTAGCACTGAACCCATCTTTATAGTCACCCTGTTACAGTGTGACGTTTGATGTTATCAAGATACTCTTCCGGTGTTAGCAATTAACATGATCTCATGTTTAAGGATAAATATTACTTCGTATAGTGTTATAGCAATATAAACATAATGACTTTGATCGTAATGCTATACTTCGGATGAATGTTCATCACATCATTTCACAAATGCTGTGACCTTGTTATTAACAACATCCAATGTCCATGATCAAGAAACCTTGATCATCTTGTTAATCAACAAGCTAGTCTATAAGAGAGGCATAACTAGGAACCATTTTTGTTTATTAAACACACATGTATTGACATTTCCGATCAATACAATTATAGCATGCAAAATAAACATTTATCATAAACATGGAATAAGATAATAACCACTTTATTATTGCCTCTCGGGCATATTCCCTTCAATAATAATATCAATCTTATCACTCAAGGATGAGGTTTCCTCAACATAATTTACCTTCCTACCTTGTGGAGCTCTCTCAGTATGCCATTCAGAATAATTAACCATCATATTGTCTAGAAGTTTTGTTGCAGCACCCAAAGTAATGGTCATAAAGGTACCTCCAGCAGCAGAATCCAATAGGTTCCTTGAAGAATAGTTCAATCCTGCATAAAAAGTTTGGATGATCATCCAAGCAGTCAGTCCATGAGTGGGACAATTCTTAACCAAAGATTTCATTCTTTCCCAAGCTTGAGCCACATGCTCATTATCAGATTGTTTAAACTTCATTATTTCACTTCTCATAGATATAATCTTAGTAGGAGGATAGTATTTTCTAATGAAAGCACCTTTGCACTTAGTCCAAGAATCAATACTATTTCTAGTTAAGGAATTCAACCATTCTTTAGCTTTTCCTCTCAAAGAAAAAGGAAACAATTTTAGCTTAATAATATCTCCATCTACATCCCTATGCTTTTGCATCTCACAAAGTTCAACAAATTTATTTAGATGGGAAGCATTATCTTCATTACCAATAGCAGAAAATTGTTCTCTCGTAACAAGATTGAGCAAAGCAGGTTTTATCTCAAAGAAAGTATCTTCAGGCACAGGTGGAGCAATATGTGTGCTCATAAAATCATTGTTGTTGGTGCTAGTGAAGTCACGCAACTTAGTGTTTTCAAGAGTAGTCATTTTTTGTGTGTTTTTGAATAAGAAAGCAAACTAGTAAAACTATTTTTTTGTGTGTTTTTGATAAAGAAAACAAGCAAACAAAGAAAAACAAAAATAACAAAGTAAAGAGATTGGTTATGAGGGAATCCCTTTGTGAAGATGTCCTTGACTCCCCGGCAACGGCGCCAGAAAAATGCTTGATGGCTCAGTGTCGGCGCCAGAAAAATGCTGGTGCGATGTTGATGTAGAGCTCGTTGGGAACCCCAAGAGGAAGGTATGATGAGCACAACAACACGTTTCCCTCAGTTATGAAACCAAGGTTTAATCGAACCAGTAGGAGCAAGGAAACACCCCAAAGGTGTTGCTAGCTAAGCCTTGGCAGGGCGCACTACCGGTGTTAGTAGCAACGTGGAGACCTGCACAACACAACCACAGAACGGTGTCCCCAACTTGCGATGAGGTTGTCAATCTCACCGTGTTTTGCGGAAAACAAAGGATTAAACGTATCGAATGGAAAGAAGTAAGAGTTTGTAGAAAGTAAACACAAAGCAGTAAAAGATTGTAGATTGTATGTAAAAGAAAAAGGACCGGGATCCATAGTTCACTAGAGGTGGCTCTCCTTAAGATAGATAACATGCTGGGTGAACAAATTACAGCGAGGTAAGTGACAAACATCGAGAAAGCAATACATGCATATACTAATCATCTTGACTCCTTTGAGATTCGATTGGGCATTACAACATTATACATAGACCGCCATCCAACTGCATCTATGACTAATAATCCACCTTCAGGTTATCATCCGAACCCCCTCCAGTATTAAGTTGCAAGCAACAGATTATTGCTTTATGAACTACGTGTAAAGTAAACAATATGATTGTTCTATGAACAAAGGATTGTTGTTTTCTCCCTAGTAGCAACATCACATCTAGTACCTTAGAGATTTCTGTCACTTCCCCAGATTACCAGAGGCATGAACCCACTATCGATCATAAATACTAACTCTTGGAGTTGCTAGCATCTACTTGGCCAAGATAGCTACTAACAACGAAAAACATGCAAGATCACAAATAACAAAGACATGATAGAATCAATAATCAATCTAAAATAGCATCTCAATATCCATCGGATCCCCGCAAACACAACATACAGAATTACAAATAGATGATCTTGATCATAAACGGAGCTCACAAGATCTAGACATGAAAGCACAAAGGAGAAGAACCAGCCATCTAGCTACTACATGGATCCGTAGTCCAAGGATGAACTACTCACGCATCACACCAGAGGCTTGCATGGTGATGAAGAAGGCATCCAGGGTGAATTCCCCTCTCCGGGAGGGTGCTAGGAAGAGCTTTAGATCCCTCTCGATCTAGGGATGGAGATGACGGTGGCTACAGACTCTTTCGTGGATTTTTGATCAGGCCCTTAGGGTTTTCGTCCCGAGGGCATCTTATAGACGAAAGGAGAGGCCGAGGGGGTTCCTGGGTTGGCCACACCACCCCCTGGCGCGGGCTAAGCCTAGCCACGCGGCCAGTTGGTGTGGCCGCCCTCTGGCCTTTCTCCGTCTCGTATTCTGGCATCTGATGACTTTCGAAAAAAGGCACTTTGGCTTTTGTCCCATCCAATTCCGAGAATATTCATTTTCTAACTTTCCCGGAACCAAAAACAGTAGAAAACAGGCAGCTGGCACTATGGCTCTTGTTAATAGGTTAGTCCAAGAAATCATATGAAAAGTACTCCAAAGTTAGAACAAAACACAAGAAAGTGGATAAAACCAAGCATGGAACATCAAACATTATAGATACATTTGCAATGTATCACATCTCCATTAGCACCATTACCCCCATCTCTCATCTATTATATCTCTTTGTAATTCCAGATCCAATTGTGGTTTCGATTAGATCTACCTTCATACTTTTATCCATCCATTTGATTATGATAATGTTGTTGATTGTTTTCATGAGTGAGTAGTTCCATTGTTCTTGGGGGAGATGGAGAAACCCTAACACCATTATGAACTTGTAATAAAGATGATCTATTCTTGCGTCCGTATGACTTGCTTGTCTATGATATAATTATGTTTTGTGTTTAATCTCTCTCTCTCTCTCTTTAGATGATATGCGAAGTCGACCACATATCATTTGCCATTGGGACTAAGGGAGAGAGAAATCCTTTGGACGGGTCTTGGAAGCGTACCCGGAATTCCCCATGACAGATTGACGCCGGCTCATAACCTATACGGTCAAAGGAGGAGTAAAGAGGGACTCCCTAAGCTAATTACGATATCCATGGGAAAACCCTTAATTACGGTGGTTTGTATGGGTGACTGCTCTTAGACATCGTAGTGGTTATTTAGAGGTGACCTCACTCTTGGCTCAACAAAGTGGCTTCCTACGAGCCTTGTAGTAAACATCTTATTATGAGGCTCTCTCCACACATATCATGACACAAGGAGTATGTTATCTTGATTACACATAATAACAATAATACTATGCTAGTGTGTATCCTACATCCCCGAGAACGTTTTATCCCTATTGAGTTTAACCACGCTTTCACACAAACTTGTTACTTTTTTCTTTTACTTGTTTTAATTACTTTTCTGCAATCAACCATAAACCTTTCAAACATCCTTTACTTGAGATCAAAGACAGCTTATAAGTATACTTTGGTAGAGAGTAACGAGGGGTATAAAGACCTTTACCAATAGCTCTTTATGGGTTCGATATCTTACTTCGAAACTAGCTACAATTGGTCTGTGCACTTGCAGTCATGACGCCCCTACCCCTGAGCTTACGGATTTTCCTGTGGCAACTGCTACGGGATCGTCTCCCTTCGGGGGTAGAAGTATCGAAACACAACGACCTAGGCAATGGGCGATGTCCTTTATGTGGGACACCAGAGACGTGTTCCCACATAATGTTCACATGCCCTGCTGCTCAGTTTGTGGAACTTTGTCGGTGAAGCACTTGGGCCATCCTAGCAGGCCCGGGAGCTCGGTGAGTTCCTAGAGACGGAGGCAAACCGTACTGGAAGGAGGCACCACCTCTTCTGGTTGGTGTTTGTGGTTATCACGTGGACGCTGTGGAATGTTCGTAATAAGATGGTGATTGAGCGGGTCTTTCCTTGCCGTGCTTCTGATGTTTTGCTTCCTTGCCTACCTCCAGCAGTTGTACCCGCTTTCTACACAAAGGGACAGGGACAGTGTGGACAGGATCTTGCAGGCGCTCAGAATGTCGGCGCAGCGCTTCATGGCTCCTGCCAGTTCCTCCGTGGCGTCGTAGAGGGAGCTCAACAACTCCTTTCTATGCTTTCCTTTTGGTTTCTTGGACATGAAGTGTTGTGGTCCTATCAGACTTCGCTTTGTTTTTTTAACGCCTGGCGTCACCAACTATGTTGTACTTGTGGCTTTATTTATAAAGCTAGGCTTAAAGCCTGTTTCGAGGATGCAGGCAAAACGAGTAGTCGGTGGCCCCATGTAAAAAAAAGAGTAATCGGTGGCCCACCCGGATTCGGCGCAGTCTCACCGCCTCGACTATGTTCGTAAATATCGGTTCGAGGAAAAGACGGAAAAATAAATCGTAAGTTCGCAGATCCACCACAGAATCGCGTCTAGGGTTTCGGCCTGCCGGAGCTTTGCGTTCGCCGCCCGCCACCGCCGCCGCCGCCGCCAACATGTCCTCCGGCGACGAAGAGCGCGGTGCCGCTTCCAAGCACCACCACCGGGACAAGGACAAGAAACGTGACCACTCCTCCTCCCGGCGCCACCGCGATAAGGACCGCTCCTCTTCTCGCCATCACAGGGACGACAGAGAAGGCGAGCGGGAGCGGGACCGAGATCGCGACCGCCACCATGCGGACAAGGAGCGGGATCGCGAGGAGCGGAAGGCGCGGGAGCGGGAGCGGGAGGAGAAGGTTCGCGAGAAGGAGGAGAAGAAGGAGAGGGAGAGGGAGAGAGAGCGGGCGCGGCGTCGCGAGGAGCGCGACAGGGAGAAGGAGAAGTCGAGGAGGCGGGATGCGGTCGATGAGGAGGAAAACGAAGACCGCGACCGCAAGCGCCGCCGCCGGTCCTCGCACCACCGCGACGCGGAGCCGGATGCGGCGCCGCTGACCAGGGAAGAGGAGGAGGAGGATGGGGAGGAGGCACAGAGGCGGCGGCAGAAGAAGAAGGAGGAAGACATGGAGGCTGAGCAGCAGCAGCTCGACGACGAGATGGAGCGCCGCCGTCGCCGCGTTAAGGAGTGGCAAGAGAAAAAACGCCGCGAGCAGCAGCTACAGCAGCAGGAGGATGGCTCCACCGTTGCTGCTGCCACCGTTGCTGCTGATGGTGAAGGCGAGTCTGGGAAAAAGTGGACCTTGGATGGTGAGGAGTCGGATGAGGAGGATGCAAATAAGTTGGATGAGGATGATGCAAAGAAGTCGGAGGAGAATGGTGGCGCAGGCACCGGTGCCATGGATGTTGACTTGCCTAACCGGGGTAATGATGGAAATAGTGGTGCTGATATGGCGGAGGAGGAGATTGACCCCCTCGATGCGTTTATGAACTCCATGGTGTTGCCAGAGGTTGCAAAGCTGGAGAGTGCCACACCAGCGAGGGAGATTGTGCTTGCTGCCAATGCAGGTAGCATGGGTGATAAGAGTGTTAAGGATGCCACGAGTAATTGGGATAAGAAAACACAGATGAAGGGAATGGGGAGAATTATGCAAGGGGATGACTCTGACTCAGATTATGACGACAGTGACAACAATGAGGCTGGATCAGATGATGAGGATGATGCAGAGTTCATGAAACGTGTCAAGAAGACAAAGGCAGAGAAGTTGGTTATTGTTGACCATTCCAAGATTGATTACCAGCCATTCCGGAAGAATTTCTATATTGAGGTGAAGGATATTACAAAGATGCCAGCTGAGGAAGCGGCAGCCTACCGGAAGCTGTTGGAGCTCAAGGTGCATGGGAAAGACGTCCCCAAGCCAATAAAGATGTGGATACAGAGTGGTCTGACAAGTAAGCTACTTGACACCATCAAGAAGCTTGGTTTCGAGAAACCGATGCCTATACAGGCACAGGCTCTACCAATCATAATGAGTGGACGCGATTGTATAGGGGTTGCAAAGACTGGTTCTGGCAAGACTCTAGCGTTTGTCTTGCCAATGCTGAGGCATGTCAAAGACCAACCGCCTGTTGTGCCTGGGGATGGCCCTATTGGGCTCATCATGGCTCCTACGAGAGAGCTCGTGCTGCAGATATATTCTGATATCAAAAAGTTCTCTAAGGTGCTTGGCATTAACTGTGTTCCTATATATGGAGGTTCTGGGGTTGCTCAGCAGATCAGTGAACTGAAGAGGGGTGCTGAAATTGTTGTTTGTACACCGGGCAGGATGATTGATATCCTTTGCACTAGCAGTGGCAAGATTACCAACCTTAGAAGAGTGTCGTTCTTGGTGTTGGATGAAGCTGATAGGATGTTTGATATGGGTTTTGAACCTCAGATTACTCGAATAGTTCAGAACACCCGTCCAGATAGGCAGACTGTCCTTTTCTCTGCCACTTTTCCACGACAGGTAGAGATACTGGCACGTAAGGTGCTGACAAAGCCCGTTGAGGTTCAGATGGGTGGGAGAAGTGTTGTGAACAAAGATATCACACAACTGGTTGAGGTGCGACCAGAAAGTGAAAGGTTCTTTAGGCTGTTGGAGTTGCTTGGGGAGTGGTTTACAAAGGGAAAAATTCTTGTTTTCGTACACTCGCAAGATAAATGCGATTCACTGCTGAAAGAGCTGTTCCAGCACGGATACCCATGCTTATCTCTACATGGTGGAAAGGATCAAAATGACCGGGAATCAACTCTTGCTGATTTCAAGAGTAATGTATGTAACTTGCTGATCGCTACCAGTGTTGCTGCAAGGGGTTTAGATGTGAAAGACCTTGAGCTTGTTGTCAATTATGATGTCACTAATCATTATGAGGACTATGTTCACCGTGTTGGGCGAACTGGTCGGGCTGGTAGGAAGGGCTGTGCCGTGACTTTTATATCTGAGGAAGAGGAACGCTATGCACCAGATCTTGTTAAGGCTTTAGAGTTATCTGAACAGGCCATTCCAGAGGACCTGAAAGCCTTAGCGGATCGATTTATGTCAAAGGTGAGGCAGGGAACAGAGCAGGCCCATGGAACAGGATATGGGGGAAGTGGTTTCAAGTTCAACAAAGAAGAGGACGAAGCACGGCAATCCGCGAGAAGGGCCCAGGGAAGGGAACATGGATATGAGGATGACAATTTAGATTCCGATTCCGATGAGGAAGGAGGTGTACACAGACAGGGAGATGACATTGCAGCACAAGCTCTTGCCGCTGCTCAAGCTGCTGCTCAAGCTGCAGCCAGGGCTGCTAGTATTGCCAACCAGCAAGTAACAGTGGCAGGCTCCTTGCTTCCTCTACAGGTTACACCTAACCAACCAAACAATGATGCCACAGAACGTGCACTTGATGCTGCAAGGAACTTGGCACAAAATCTGGCAAGGATACAGGGCCATGCAGTTCCAGAACACTATGATGCTGAGCTTGAGATTAATGATTTCCCACAAAATGCTCGCTGGAAGATCACTCACAAAGATACATTGGGTCCTATCCAGGATTGGACTGGAGCGGCAGTTACTACAAGAGGGACCTTCATTCCTCCAGGCAGAATTGTTGGCGCTAACGAGCGCAAGCTGTACTTGTATATCGAGGGTCCCAACGAATCTTCGGTCAAGAAGGCAAAAGCAGAACTGAAGCGTGTCCTTGAGGATTGTGCAAACCATGCGCTTAATCTTCCTGGTTCTGCTCAAACCGGGAAGTACTCTGTTATTTGATCTGCAGAACAAATATAACAAAATGGATCAGTGCTAGACAAGGTACGGAGAATTCGTGTAACAGTCATAGATTAAACATTGGCTACCCGTTTGTGGGCTTGATATACAAAATTGTGCATGGCAATTTATTTTATTTTCTCTCAGCATTATAATTCCCAACTTATGTATTCAAATTTCTTGTCTTGTGTCTGGCTACCATTAATCTAAGTTTCATGTTAGTATTTTTTTGTTTGTATAAAATATTCTTGTGTGCTAACTATCTTTTTGGTCTATTTGCAGCTTACAATGGATTGCGGATCATAATCCAGTTGTTGGACTTACCCAAATATACAACTAACTTAATCCAACCCATTATGTAAGGCAGCCAGTGATTACTTAGTTCCATGTGGTTATTGTGGAAATTGTTCTATTAACAAATTTTGGTTGCCTTTGGACAGAAGGCACAGAATGCTGGTGGTAGCTGCCTTCCTGTTCTCTATAGTCGTCTGTTGTGAACGCATGGAGGCCGTGGCAGCCCTTTACACGTGCTGCACTGTTCACTGCTGGGAATGAAAACTTGAACACCCGAGAAGGCGCCATGTTTTCTGGTGCAGTTTTGAAGTTGTACCGTTTTGGCGTGATCATGAATGGGATATATCTCACCAGCACTTAATTTGGATATTTCCCTGTTATTTATTTGCAATTTTGGATGCTAAATCTACATTTTCGTTTGGTTTTACAATATAATCACTTATATTTTTGAAACGTGATTCAATAAGTGTAGCCATGATGCTTTCTACAGACATGATGATGTTCTTGTTTTGGTCTTCAGATGTACTGTACTGCGGCAAGCGGAGGATCATGCTCCCAAGGTTGAAGTTGTGCAGCTGCTGGTGGTCGAAGAGGCCAGGACCCATATTTGTCATCGAGACAGAAAGATTGGGCTTGTTATTATCCTATAATTTGCCGCTGCAGCTGAGTGGCAGCAGATTACACTGGAATGATACACAGATCCCATCAATGTTTGTTCTGTGCTAGCATCCCTGAGCTGTACCGTGTTGCTGCTGCTACTGGACCTGTTGCATCGTCCGCGTTGTACAAACTACCATGATCTTCTAACTTGATTATGTTGACGAAATCGCCTTTCTCCGTGCCCACTTCCAAGCTCACTCGTCGGCTGCATAAATCAACCTCGTTGGGTTTCTTGCAACTTATCGTCTTGTGCTCTCAAGTTAACCTTTTAATCCTCAGGTTGATATAAGGAGTAAAGTATATTCTTAATGGATGAACGGCACGTCTGACGTGAGTGCATTCACGTTAGTGGAGCCGCTTCAAGTGTACCACCATGCCCTGCAGGCAGCTGCCACCATGCCGTACCTTAGGCCAGCTCCACTGGGACGACCCAGACGGTTCGATTCTGTCTGGTTTGGGTCGGGCTGCAGAGAGATTTGGGTTGTGGTCCAGCCAACTGCGTCTATCAGCGTGACTCATCTGTCTGCGCTTGCCAATACTGGCGATTTTTTTTAAATTCAAACTTATATGTAATTTACATTCAAAATATAAAAGACGAAATTTAAACTAGCCCTACCTACCGGTCTTCGCCGCCAGGGCCGTCCCGTCCATTTAGGGGTCGAGGTCGATGTACTCCTGTGACTTCCAGAGGTGTGTCGGTGGCAGGGTCGGAGCATGCGCGGACGCGGGCTAGTCGATCACCTCCCCAGGCCACCCCTCCTCTCCCTCCTCCGGCTCTAACACGGTTGGTGGTGTCCACCCCGGTAGCGGTGGCGCTGGAGACAACCCCGCGTTCACCTGCGCCACCAGGCCGATGAGCTGGACGACCTCTTGGTAGCCGCCCCACAAGGCATCCCCGTCCTTCGCACTGGCCGCAATGGCATGCTCGGTGAAGGTGTCCTCGTCGTAGCCCCGCGCCAGGAGCTCCTGGTACTCCGGGGCCAGATGCACGGAGGCAGCTGCGATAATGTCCTCCTCCTCCTTGACGACGTTGTCGGAGTGGCTAACGACACCGTCGTCGTCGGGCTCGAAGGCGGGGAGGTCGTGGACCTCCCACGGTTGGAACTCGCTGTGGTAGGTGCTCACGCGCCGCGCCTTGTGTTCCTAGGCCAGGAACTCTTTCCAGAAGTCCTGGCTCTAGTAGCCACGATCCCACGGGACGACTGGTGGGAGCTTGCGGATGTGGCGGCGGATATCCTCCTCCAGCCCTTTCCCCGCCATGGGCAAGGGCGACACCGGGACCCACTCCCGGTTGAGGTGCCAACCCGTGGGGAGGGAGACATCGTCGTGGGCGATGCCTTCTCCCTCCCTCCATCGCTGCTCGCACTCCTCCAGGCGGAAGTAGCGGCGGTCGCGGCGGGGATCCTCCTCCATCTGGCGCACGATGGGATGGTGGGCGAAGTCCTGGGACGGCGACACGACAGCCAGAAGGAAGGTCGGCAGGGCAGCCACATCCCCGCGCTGGTGGCTTGAGCCAGATCCGCTCGCCTCGTGCTCATTCTTGGTCTTCTTTATCGAGCCTGACGTCTTCATCGTTGGCGGTGGCGACGGCGCTGGGAGGGGTGTATCTTGCGATGGCGAGAGGTGGGAAGTGCGGCACCGACGGGCGCAGGGGCCTGCATAAGTAGCCCCTGCCCGTGTGAGCGCGTACAGGTTCTCGCGCCTTCACCATCAATGACGACGCAGGAACTCAAGCGATGTCACGCCAGTCACAGGTTGACGTCCCGTCGGTATTGATGGCGAAGGCTGCCGACGGTCAAGCTGTCGCCTGTGCCTCTGAATCTCTGTCGCTGCACGTCTGAATCGGTACCGCGCTAAACGGGTCGTTGACGGGTTGAGCAGTGGCACGCGCGGGAAGACAGGCCCTCGGACCGCCTGCGTCCGCGCACGACGCATCGGACGCATCGACGTCCACGCGTCAGTCAGGATGGATCGTACTGCTGAAAGGCCACATACGTCCTGCACATCCGTTCGGATGGGTTGGATCATGCTGGTGGATATGCCCTTAGCATAGCCACCAGCCAACTGGCAAGAGAACATGGTGGAACACACACAATGAGGCGGGCGAGGCTTATGAAGGATCACCAGATCGTCATCGTGTTTGATCTTTACGATTGGTGTCAATTGTGTCTCTCCCATTATTATACGGAAAAGTTTGTTATAGTCCAACATTGTTGGAAGTTATGAAAAAGTGTAAATTGGACAAACACACCTATTAATATCATCGTAAACTATTATGGTTTTGTATCAAAAACACCAACTGTTATGATTAGTAGTAACAAATACCCCTAATCTACTCGCTGCAATTCGGCATGGAGCTGAGAAACTGTAGGAGCGGGTAGTTTGTAAAGATGGCAGTGAGACGGGATTGGGTGGGCAGACCAAAAGCATATCTAAATCCCGATCCGTTAGCCTCACTTTAGCCTGCCCACTAAGGTATTCATGGGCTTGTATATTGCCCCTAATCTAAACCCGACGGATACCAAGGTATCAATGGATATCCATAGTTTTATAGCAACACATATAGTATGACATCATTTTACTAGCGGATCTGCGGGAACGGAAGGACTGACCATGACTGGGGTGTGGTCGTGCAAGGTGCCTCATGCAAATCGTGTTAGGTAGGTGGGCCTTTGGTCTGGGGAAGGGGAGGTTAGTCCTTTAGATGAATCTGTCATATCTAACGGGCATAAAAAATTGTATCCCTGACATGTGTCCCCACATGTCATGTATATCCATTGGACATCCACATGGCAAAACTTCTGCCCGTGCCCAACCCATAAGTTAGTGGGTATTCATCCCACAAAATATGTGGCTGTAATTAGCCATCCATACTCTTGCCCACCGGGGTGGATATCTGTGGATAAAATTGTCATCCTTAGGCTAGTCAATAGTGCTAAATAACTTAGTAACACGCCTATGTTATTAGTCCATATTACTATCTTTATAGTGGGCAATAACATATGTGTGGTGTCATACAGACCTAATTAATTAGGCTGTAGACTCATATTATCTTGGTATATGTGTGATGTTATAGTAACTATCTACGACTGGTAATAGTGCGGAGTAACTTCCACTATGACCAACCTAAGTTACTATCTCCCTTTTTTCATTAATTATCATGCTGTATCACAAATTTGCTTAGTTAGCACTGCATGGACACGCATGTTACTCCCTTAGTTTGAGATTATAAAACCAGAGGGCCAATTCGCTAATACCAAGAAGATCAATTACTCACTCTAATTAATTTATGCATGCACCAATAGTTTTCACATGCATGAGATGCTAGAGAAAAAAATAGGAAACATGATGAGAGATGAAACAACATGCATTGGGGGATTGAGAGAAAAGTGAAGTGCTATCTAAATTAATTAGTAACAAGAATTAATACAATAAAGGAGATAGGTCTTATAATTCCTAATAATTTTTAAAAGCTCTCTGGTCTAATAATCCCAAACAGAGGTAGTACTAGGTAAATTACTTCCACCAGTGGCGGACACATGAATGAATTGGAGCGTGGACACACTCCAAATTATTTTTTCGCTGACCCATGTGGAATACAAAATCAGTCTAAAAATTAATATAAATAGCACACTTGAATCTCATAACATTATAGTTCAATAATGTGTTCCTATTTTCATGTTAAAAAATATATTTTAATTTTGTTAAATTAATACAACGAAGACAAGTAAAAAATAGAATTAAACAGTTAAAAAAATGATGTTTTTTAGCTACTGGACCTATGTAAGTAGAGGCAATGAAATTGACAAGCAGCTTAACCCTTGCTTGGGATTTGCTTTTGCAATAACCCATGTGGGAAATGAAATCTGCCTAAAAAGTGATATTTGGAGAAAATAACTTGTATTGACTGATAGGAGATTACAGAGTTTATATAGTACATGTGTCAAACCGACTTAGGTTGAGGTAACCTAATGCAACACGTACTGCTAATAAAAAGTACTGTAAATTACCCAACTGAGTAACATAACATTATGGTTCAATAAAAGTGTTTCAATTTTTAGGTTGAAAAATATGTTTCAATTTTATAGTTGCAATACAACAACAAAAAGTAAACAATAGGGCCGAACAACAATAAACTCATGATTTTTTAGCCACAAAACTTCCGTGTGCCTCCCATGAGCACAGGGGCGGACTTGTATATGACATGTCCATTACGTGAGATCATGAGGTCGACTCATAAAGAATTATATCTAGAAACTATGAAAAATCTGAAAAAATTATGCAACAGCTACAACTCGAAGAAATGTCAGCACCATTTATGGAAACAAAAAGCATAAATTCTACGTGAATGGTATCAGTTTTAGGTGAATAGTATTTCACACTATTCAAAGTTTTTGGCATTTGCACATATGACACATATGTGGGTTGTCAATTTTTTGAGAGTATTTTTGAACATGTTTTGTTTTCTACAAAAAAATGATCTCATATAACCTACCCAGAACCAGATCTTATACCCAAGTCTCACCCTAGCATGCAGCCTGCCGTGTGCGTCGTCCACTAGCCGATGCCGTAGTAGAGGATGAATGGTTTGTACATTTAGTGGAAGCTTATTTTTATGCAATCTCATACGATTGGAACTCCAATGATAGGAGATATACCAAAGTGGTCCGCGAATTGAACATCAGATTAGTTTTTTCAGATGATGAACATTAGATTAGTGGTAGCCTATTTTTCTCTAAAATTCTAGTTGAGCCACGGCCCACTCGGCCCGCCCCTGCGTCACCCATGACTCCCACTATGATTAGCCTTAGTAGTTTGGGTTCTCTAGTAGCTGCTGGTTGGCAAGTCCATGGCGGTATGCTCGTCGGTGCTGCCCTGATGCGGTCTGCACTTAAGAGCTCGCTGTTGCTTTGCTCTGTGGGCGCTTGATCAGGCTGTAGGTGTGCGCTACTCTGTCTGCTGCTTGCACTAAATTGATGGACAAAGTTGGTGCACGGGTGATTGAGAACCAATATTATTCAATAATTGACATCAATAAGATAATTTGTGTAGGTTAAGGGTATATGTTACTATTAGTCATAATAGTTGGTGTCTTTTTACAAAACTCCAATAGCACTTTTTTAGGAAAACAGTCGGTCTTTTGTTACTGTACAATGGAAATTCCCTAATGTTTTCAATCTTAATATGGATTAGGTCTATGCCGGCTTACAGAGTAACAGTCAAACCAAATTGTCATAACCCAACAGTTCGGAACAACAGAGTTACAGAAAAATTGTGTGGTTGCGACTGGTCTTGTTTTCTGTTGTATGCATGATTGTAGTGGACACACGGTTGGGAAGCTGTAGGTGGAGATAGTTATGTTATTAAGAAATGTCATATTACGACAGAAAGACTGAAAGAGTAGCAATGCAGTCGAGCCAAGATCGTAGACTCGCAGACAAAAAGCCGAAGAGGTAGATCAATTGCAGACCACTTCGGTTATGAGCATGAAATCGATCGCATCACTACGTAGTTATATGTGTTTTCCTATCTTCTACTCTTCCCGATAGGTACATATTTCTTCTCTATTTTACAACCTAAAATAATAAAACATGTACACATGTACAATCTAGAGGATGGGCCTCTCCTAGTCGTTGACCTTAGGGCATGGCACTGGGTCGCCTAGGGTCAGATCTGGTCCTGCTAATTTGGTCTGTCAAATACAATACTTCCTCCGTCCCAAAATAAGTGACATGACTTTGTCTAGATATAGATGTATCTAGATACTAAAAGATACACCCGAATCTAGACAAAACCACATCATTTATTTTAGGACGGAGAGAGTACATAAGATGAACAATCACACAAGTAACATCGACTTCTGCTTGCATCCCATATATCCTCGAGACAGACTTTCGCCCTGCTATATTAATATATCAACCACACCAAACAACACATCCCATATAGAAGGCTCAATATGTATGATAGCAATTTAACGTGCGCATAAGTAACATCGTCTTCTGCTTGCATCTCATGCAGAAGGAGACCTTCTCCTATAAACACTTCTCTTGTTCTCAGCATAGCATGCCATGTGGGTTACGCTAGGACTTGAAGTTTTATTATGGATGGACTACGAGTAATATTAGAGTCATGCTCTTGTAGCTTTTGTCTCTTATATAACCATGGGGTGCCACATGGTTGGTAACCTATGACGACTTGATAGAAAAAGTTACATAGGGGAGCCGGAGACTTATGGCGCCGCCTAGGATGATCGTTGAGGTATGTTAGGTAGGAGAGTTTGTAGTCATACCCTATAGAGTAGGCCAGTTTGTCCAACTGCGCTAACAAATATCGTGCCTCGGTATCATCAATGATCTTGCATGGGGGTAATTATTGTAACAAGTGATATCAGAACCTAGGCGAGGCAGGCTATGCTGAAGACCATCTGGAGGTACAAGGATCATGCTCGGAGGGTGCCTAGAAACGTCCGATACGCACAAGGTGGAGCATGGTGGCGACCGTGGATGCGGTTAGTGGTGTTAGACACTTCGGGCTAGTGACTTGAACCATCTGATGGTCTGTAACTGGTAGGGATGCGCTAGACGTGGTGGTCGGATTGACAAAGTGGTTGTTGAAGGCATCATGGAGGCAGTGGCTTTGGCTCCCGATCAGATCCGCGACCAGCCGTGGGGGACGACCAAATGGATTGGAGTGGGAGAGCATTAGGGCGATGTGCTTAGTGTCATACAAGGGTGGCGACGTGGCACTGTGGACAGATTGTGCCGATGATGCGAGTGGCAAGTCTATAACATGACACATGCACATATGATGCACGAGGTGGCAACTGCTACAACAGGGCCAGCATAAGGCAATGCATGGAGTCATGGTTGCACTAGTCTAGAGTTTGGAAACATGTGGCTTTCAGTCTCCGCTGTAAAGATCGCCAATTCTATAGTTATGCCGATTCTGCAATTGATTTGGTTAAAGCGAAACATGAGGGTTGTCGAAGGCAAATCATCTAGTACAATTGTGAGGGTTTTAGATGGCATTGTTGATGAATGGAACATGTGGCTTACTTGTAGACGTGGGATGAAGAGAGAGATCGAGTAGAGTTTTTGGATTTCTTGGTACTCTCTTCGTTTCATATTACTCCGCACATTGGGAATAGTAAAAGTCAAACTTCATGTTGTTTGACAAATTATATATGATAAATTATTAATAATTATAATACCAAATGTATGTAATATAATGGTATATTTCATCATGTTTTTATCGGTATTGTTTTGATATTGTAATTGCTAATATATATTTCTATATAATGAGTCAAACTTTATAAAGCTTGATGATCAAATCTACTCAAATCTACGTGCAGAGTAATATGAAACGAAGGGAGCAGCTGACACTTCAAAAGGGTGTCATGGTGTGTTTTAGCTCAAATTTAAACTGGGGCAAAATAGTAGGTCCGTGCCGCGGACCTTTTGCAGGATATTGTTGTGTCTTGCCCCATGTCCGTTCAGACAAATTCGTATGACCCTGGCCTGGCCCGTTTGCAGGAAGTCATTGGAGTTGCCTTTAGCTATCAGTACAATTAGACTACGTTACACACAATAAAAAATGCAATCAAACAACAACTTTGGCATTTGGATGTGAATGAGATAACATATTAGGCACATGTTATTGTCAGTTATTATAAAGTATAAAGTATGAACCATAGTTTATGTGAAAATTATACAACCCTAAATTTTGTCGTGTTTATTTCGTTGACCCTCGTAGGGTATATATAGAAGTACAAGATGGGGAGAGACTTAGAGTACAAGAAGTAGTATCTTAGTCTATCTCTAATTCCCCCCTAAGTTGTAGTGGGAGAGAAGCCGACGACTGCGACTAGAATTGAAGTCTGTCGTTATCACCATAAACTGGGTCTCTGATGGACATGATCATGACCAACACCTAGGGGCAGTGATTGCGTCCCCTTCTCTGCCTCTGTTCCCTCTCGCACTCACAGCGGGAGTTTCGTGGACGCAGGTGATGATGCAGATGCTGTTGACTGGAGTTGTTGTCAATGTGTAGTTGTAGACGTTGTTGTTGATGTCGATGTCGAGGTAGCCGATCGTTATGTAGCTATAGTCGAGGTGGGTGTGGTCGATGTCGTAGTCGTCGTATGTTGTGTGGACACCAATGCCGGAGGCGCAAAAAAATTTGCACGATTTTTTTGAACGAAACTGCAGTAGTGGACATTTTGCACCTTGTGGAGGTACCGTCAGAGAGTATCATTTTGTAGCCCGAAAGTTGGGGCGCCCAGGCAACGCGGTACCCAAGTTGTCTGTAATCAGCCGCGATGACTACAGTTGGCATGCCAAATACTCAGAGGTCTTTTTGGGCACGAATTCAACTTTACGTTTGAATACAAAATATCAGGCTAACGGCCATCAAGTTAGGCCCCCTGTCAGTTCTCGCCGTTATGTTGCTCCCGTCGCTTAGGCGTCAATTAGGCTTGCAACCGGTATGAAGTGGATCTCTATTAGGAAAGGCCCGAACAGAAAATCCCCTGTGCCGGTATCTCCGGTATTAACCCCTTCATCGTTTATCTGCCCAGCTTCCGTTGCTACAGAACCCTTGAACAAACCCTACATTGCAGCAATCCAATCTTGCCAGCAATCCGAGCCCCAACCGCCGCATTCTCCCTGGTCGGCAATGGCGACGTTTGAGCTTGATCCCACGAGGTTCATACCACGTGGACATGGAACCATTGATGGGGGAGAGTTGCGGCTTCCTAGGACTTTTGTCACGCCTTCGTCTTCCAATCCCGATCAATTTGCAGCGTACCGTGTGGCGGTGGTCGAGCCTGAACCGCCGACTGCTGATCTGCATCAACTTCTTCACATTGCTCGTGACTTCATCCAGGGGATTGGATATCATGTGGTAAACTTTCAATCTTGGTTCTTTGGTGTCGTCTTGTACCAGATGCGTGATCCTTTGGAGCAGTCTGCTTTAGTTAATCATGGAGTCAGAGATTTTGGTCCGCATCATTTTATTAGATTTGTCAATTTCAATGAAGGGCCTGGGTACAAAGTTCATCAGGGTGCACGCACTAGTTGGCTCATGTTCATTGGGGTGCCACTGGATTTTCGTAATGATCAATGTATTAAAGATGTTGTTAATTCTTTTGGTGACTTTCATCATTGGTGGTCAAGTGACCCAGTCCTTTGTAGAATTTGTGTCTATGCTACATACTCTTCCACAATCCTGGTGCCTAGAGATGTGGTTTTTAGACAACCTCAGGTTGGAAGATTCACTGGCACTAGGAGATCATAGACATCAGTGGTCTATATTCTTACCAATGAGTTTGCTGATGTAATGCCACCAGATGAGGACCCAATGCCTTTCAATGGTAATCCACACCCGATGCTTGGACATCTTCAGCATAATGGGAACTTGTTTGTCATGCCCGAATACCCTGCAATGGGTTGGAATGAGAATCCAGATCAGATAAATAATGGAAATATGCAAAATATTAATCCACAAGGGAACAATGGGGACCAACCTCCTTTTCATATGCCTGCTGCTGGATCAGAGTTTGGGGTCTCTTTTGATTCAATTAATGCTGATGATATTCCTTCAGTGATGATGAATGAGCCTGTTGAGGTGCCTATGAATGGAAATGATGCTGCAATGGAAGGGGTGCCTCTCATTTTTGATCTAGGAGTGGATAATGTTGTTCCTATGGATAATGCTGCAGTTCAAGAGAATGTTGTAGTTAATGAGAACATTGTTGCATCAGTTAGCAATGCTGTTCCTTCCAGCACTGCTACTGTGGATGTTTTGATGGAACTTGATCCAGTTGAGGATGTCCCAATTAATGATGGGGTGGAGGTTAACATGGAAAGGGCCTTGATTGTTTACTCACCACCTATACACCTGATCTATGAATAGATTCATAGGGCACTTGCCAGACTGTCGGTCCAGTAGCCCAAACCTCTTCTTCATCAAAGGCTACTCTTCCCATGGTTAGTGCTAGGTTGTTACAGTTACATGATAAAAAAAGATCTTGGGATGACGCCTTCAGTTCTTTTCCTGACAATTTTGTGCCAACATCTACACAAGTTGGTAGAAACGTCATTGATGTGTTGACTTTGAGTCATAAGTCATACACTGTTGTTTCCCCTGCTCAAAATAATCAGGAGAATGTCATCTTTGCTGCTCAGAGTGCTGAACCTATTAAATTAAGAAGATCAGTCAGAGGCAAAAGTAAACAGTCACCATTACTGGAGAGTTCTGTCCGTGGCACCACTAGGGGCCAAGCTGAAAGGGATGGTCATAAGCTTCCTCCTATCTTTGAGCTTCTTGCCAGACCTCATAAGTGTGCTAAGAAGACTGCCAAGCTTCCTGAGGCCACGAAGAGGAGGCCCAAGATTTCTTCTGTGATTCAGATTCAAGATTCCCCAGGATCAAGTTCTACTGCTGCCGGTTCTACAACTCCTGAAGTTCCTATTGAAGCTATGCAAGCAATTGGCCATATTCTGGAGATTGATCAAGCCCTTCTAACTGCTGACAAGCTTAAAGCTGGTACTGCTGCAGAACAAGATCCTCCATCAGTGTGATCAATGTTATCTATTTGCTCAAGTCCGGGGAGTGGGTGTGCTCCTTTTCATGCCTTCTATAGTACAATGTTAATTTTCTTATTCAGGACATCCTTTTTGGTCTGTAATTGTGATGCTGGTTAGACCAGTATCTTCCTATCTAAACAACATTGTTATGGATTATAAAACTTTATCAAGATCCTAGAAGGTGTTATACTGGAATATCAGAGGTCTGAACTCTGAATTAAAACAATTGTCTGTGCGTGAAAAAATTGAAGAAAGCAAGTGTTCAATCCTCTGTCTGTAGGAAACAAAAAAAGAAAGCTTTGATTATAAATTTATTAGAACTTTCTGCCCAAAGGGTCTTGACAACTTTGTCTTTTCCCCTTCAGTGGGAGCTTCTGGTGGAATCCTTGTGGTGTGGAACTCTTCTGTTTTCAAAGGAACTTTGGTTCAAATGAAAAGATTTGGTATTATTATAAACTTTGAATCGGCCCATGCAAACCTAAATTGGACTCTTGTTGCTGTTTATGGGCCTTGTAAGGGCCCACTAAGAGATGTGTTTGTGTAGTGGCTCTTTAACTTAGTCATTCTAGATGATGAGCTTTGGGTTTTTATGGGAGACTTTAATTTCACACGATCACAGGATAACAGAAACACGAGTGGTGGCGACATTAATGACATCTTCATTTTTAATGAGATGATCAGTCATCTTGGACTGCTAGAGCTGTCGCTAAAGGGTCGGTCCTTTACTTGGTCTAACATGCAAAAAGACCCTCTTCTGGTACAATTAGACTGGTTTTTCACTACCCCAAGCTGGACTTCTATCTTTCCAAACACTATGGTTCTTCCTCTCTCAAAACCTACGTCTGATCATGTCCCCTGTGTGGTTTCAATTGATACCACAATCCCAAAGGTCAATATATTTAGATTCGAGAATTTTCGGGTTGAGCAGCCTGGTTTCCTTGACTGTGTGCATCATTCATGGCAGTCAAACACTGGGGGAACAAATGCTGCAAACAGTCTGTCAAAAAAGTTAAAGGCATTGAGAGCACCTCTTAAAAATGGAAAACTAGTCTGTCAAAGTTGAAACAGCAAATTGCAAAGTGCAACCTGGTTATCATGTTTTTGGATACTCTTGAAGAAGAAAGACCACCTTTTCTTACTGAATGCAACTTCAGGAAAATTGTTAAGGCTCATTATGAGCATCTGATTCATGCTCAATTTCTCTATTGGAAAAAGCGTTGTACTGCTAGATGGATGAAGCTTGGAGAGGAAAATACAAAATATTTTCATTCAATGGCCTCTATTAGTAACAGAAAGAATACAGTGGTCAGTTTGGTTGCTGATGATGGCAGGATGGTGTCTGACCATGACGGTATGGCAGCAATTGCTCTGAACTGTTATAAGGCAAGAATGGGGACTGCTAGGGGTATTGACATGTGTCTGAACTTGCCTGCTTTGTTGGAAAAGTGGATGGTTTAGATAATCTTACAAAGCCTTTTTCACATGAAGAGATGGATGATGTTATTAAAAATATGCCTATCGACAAAGCTCCTGAACCTGATGGTTTTAATGGCTTGTTTCTGAAAAAATGCTGGCATATTATTAAACAGGATTTCTACAAGCTTGCTGATCAATTCTTTCATGGGACACTTTCTTTGGATAGTATTAACAACTCTTTTATTACCCTGATCCCAAAGTGTCAAGGGCCTGAGAAAATTAATGATTATAGACCAATTTCTCTCACAAATTGCTGTCTTAAATTTCTCACCAAGCTTGCTGCTGACAGATTGCAAGGTGTAATTACTGAGTGTGTTCACAAAAATCAGTATGGTTTCATAAAGAGCAGAACAATACAGGATTGTGTTGCATGGGCTTTTGTATATATTTATCAGTGTAAAGCTTCCAAGGCATCTTGTGTGATTTTGAAGCTTGATTTTGAGAAGGCCTTTGACACAATTGAACATGATGCTATTCTCCAAATTTTGCAACACAAGGGATTCAATCAGAAGTGGATTTCTTGGGTCAAGGCATTTCTTAGCTCTGGATCATCCTCAGTCTTGTTGAATGGTGTCCCTGGTAAACAATTTCTTTGCAAAAGGGGGTTAGGCAGGGCGATCCTCTATCCCCTTTGATGTATGTTCTGGGGGGAGATCTTCTACAAGATGTTGTTAATAACCTCGTGGGTGAGGATCTGATTGACATACCAATACAGACAGGTGATCCTGATTTCCCAATACTACAATATGCAGATGATACCTTGTTAATCATTCCTGCTGACAGAGACCAATTAAAAGCTTTGAAGGAGGCCTTAGACAAGTTCAGTAAATCAACTGGACTCTATGTAAACTATCACAAATCTTGTATGCTGCCTATCAATGTTACTGATGAGGAAATCACTGAGCTGGCTGAGGAGATTGGTTGTGTTGTTGGCTCCATGCCATTTACATATCTAGGTTTGCCTCTTGGCATAACAAAACCAAGAATTCAAGATCTTACTCCATTGGTGGACAAGTTGGAAAGAAGATTGGTTGCTACTTCAATTTTTTTGGCCTATGGAGGGAGGCTACAATTGATTAGATCTTGTCTTAGCTCCATGCCTCTATTCTTTCTTTGCTCTCTGGATATCCCTATTGGAATTATTGAACATATGAACAGAATCATCAGGCATTGTCTCTGGAGTGATAGAAAGCCTGATTCAAAAGGTAAATCCCTTGCGGCTTGGGAAATGATTTGTAAACACAAAAATAAAGGAGGGCTAGGAATCCTTGACTTCACAAGACAAAATGAGGCCCTTCTAATGAAACATCTTCATAAGTTTTATAATAAGGAAAATATCCCCTGGGTGCAACTCGTGTGGAACTATTACACTGATGGTCCTCCACATAATTATAATCTATGTGGATCTTTTTGGTGGAGAGATATTATGAAGCTTTCTAATAAATATAGAGATTTGTGTGATGTCAAGGTTGGAAAAGGGAATTATGTTATGTTCTGGCATGATAAGTGGAATGGGCAATGTCCTGGCAAAGAGTATCCACGGCTATTTTCTTATGCTCTTGACCCTTCCATTTCAGTTTAGAAGGTTTTAAATACGGATGATATCTCAATGCTATTTCATAGACCCATGTCGGTTCAAGCATACAGTGAAATGACAAGTCTTCAGAGTGTGATGACAACAATGAAGTTTGAGATTGACTGCAATGACTCCTGGAAAACAATATGGAAGGATGGAATTTTTACTGCCAATTTATACTACAATTTCACATTCAGGAACATCTTGACTAGTAAAGTTCATTCCTGGATATGGCAAAGCAGATTCCTTCTTAGAATTAAGGTATTTGCTTGGTTGTTGATTAGTGATAGACTCAATACCAGAGATATGTTGCGAAGAAGACATTTGAATGTTTCTAGCAACCACACCTGTGAGCTCTGTCTCATACAAGCAATTGAAAACTGGGAACATCTATTATTTGAATGTAACTTTAGTAGAAGAGTTTGGGCATACTTACAAGTGGAATGGGGTCAGGAGGATTCTATGGAGCTCATGTTTTTATCTGCCAAAAGGAAATTCACAAAACCCTTTTTCATGGAGGTTGTCATTCTTGGATGCTGGCATATTTGGAAGGTGAGAAATGAGGCAATCTTTGAAAATGTGAAGCCTTCTTTTGGGGCTTGGCGAAGGAAATTTATCCATGAGGTCACTTTGCATGTGCATAGAGTGAAAGACAAGCATACAGCTGAATTTTCACAATGGATTGACTATTTGTTGTAAATTTTTATTTTTGTAAATAGGTTTTTGTGTATATATGTATTTCTGAGAACACTCTTTTAATAAAATTACTGTGGGGGGTTCTCTCACAGTTGTTCATCAAAAAAAAATTAGGCTTGCAACGTTGGCGCCTGCATCCATTACGCGTCTTTTTCTTCCCGGAGCGGCAATCTGTGGGGCGTCGCGGCCATGGCGCGGAGCTGGGACGACGAACCTGCTCGGCCCCGCTCTCCTCCCTGTAGGCTTGCAGCGTTGGCGCCTGCATCCATTACGCGTCGCGGAGCTGGGACGTGATGAACCTTCTCGGTCCCGCTCTCCTCTCCATCCCGAGTTGGAGCTCGCCCTCACCATGGACGCACCCATGGCACGGTGCGGGAATGATAATTGGTTCCTAGTGAGATCTATCACCATGTCAACCATGCTCGGTCCTGTTTTCCTCCTCCAGAATCCGAGCTCGCTATCGTCGTGGTCGCACCCGCACCAATTCTGCCACCTCTGCCGAGGTCTCTGTGGTAGCTCATGTTCTGCCATGTTGGACCTATAAGCGAATTCAAAGCTGGGCGGCGGCAACCCGTTGTTGAACCTGTAAGGAATTTGCTAAAGACTGCGTGCTGCTCCAAGGTCTTCGGTGATGCCTTCGGCTTTTGCCAACATCCACCGCCGACGTGAGATCATTTAGTTACTTCAATACAAAATTCTGACCAATTTAACTTATTGATGTATTCCTTAACAATTATAATATAATCGAGCACTAGAAATATTTTGTAGTGTACATGAGCATGATCAGTAATATAACTAAACAGTAGAAATTTTAAGGTACTCCATATAAAGGAGTAGATTAATATATATATAGAAGGTTCACCAGAGACACCACACAGATATATTGTCTTATATGCCACACATAGGTAATAATAATTGACTAAAACAAAATAAAAGCAGGGGCAGCAGCAGGAGGCCGGGACACGGAGATACCTAGCAGGGTAGGGGCATATCAGCAGGGATAGCCTAGTCGATGGGATACAAGCCACTCCTGACATACTCCCGGAGGAATTTGCCGAAGGCTGCGTGCCGCGCCAAGGTAATCGGCCTGTGCTTTCTGCCTCCGCCTTTGCCAACATCCACCGCATGCTGGATCATGCTGTCGAGGTCCACGTTGATTGCTCTGCCATAGAATGGGCAAAACCGTCTCCCGCTATGGTAGAAACGGATTATCCCACACCGTAACCGCCTCAGCACGTAGCGGCTCTTGTTGTCCTTGGATACCTTGCTATCGTCCACTTCATCATCATCATCATCCTGTTGATTTTTAAGAACATAACTTATAACTCATACATATGATTGAATTGTATTACAACTCAAGAATTGACAACATGTATATGTAAGACAATATATCCGTGGATATCAAAGAGAAAGCATCTCAGCAATAGTTTGATCAGTTCATATATCATTTCATCTCAACGCAATGGCAATTAATTGCATCAGAGTGTATCTAGAATAAATTTAGGGGCCTCATAAGTTTCTTCACGGATGGAGTGGGAGAACCAAGTAACAATTGCACAACCTATAATGTTCTTGTACATCGCCACAGGTTCGCTAACTCATCCCTGAAAAAATCCGTCACCAATGTGTCTGCCTCTCTTTGGGGGAAAATTTGAATCATTGGCCATAGTAAGAAATTGAAATGTAATCGTACTAAACAATATTCAGAGATATACATAGTCAGGTACAAAAACAAGCCTAAATATTGTAATTATAAATAAAAAACCAAACAATTAATCTTCAGGTACATGTTAAAAATACGTATGATCAAAACTATTCGTATACATATGCATCATACGAATCATTCAAAGATCAGAAACAATTCAAGGATCATATATGTAGTTCCATATGAGAATAAATTAAGGGCCTCATAATTTTTTCCAGAGATGGGGTTGGCGAACCAAAGTACCAACAACACAACCTATATTGTTTGTGTGCATTGCTGCCTCAGGTTCACCAACCAATCCCTAAAACACGACACCAGCATACGTGTCTCCCCTTGAACTCTTTTGGGGCAAATTTCAATCATCGGCCTCGGTGACAAACTGAAATGTAATTCTTATACACTATGAATACATGGAATAGATAATTCAAATATCATAGTTCTATGAATGTAGAATAAAGATTACGGCCTCATAAGTTTCTTCAGGGATGGCGTAAGCAAACCAAGTAACAATTTCACAACTTATATAGATCTTGTACATGCCCCAGGTTCGCTAACTCATCCCTGAAAAAATCTGACAACAATTTGTCTGCCTCTCTTTTGGGGCAAATTTGAATCATTGGCTACAATAGGAAATTGCAATGTAATCGTACAAAACAATATTCGGGGATATACATATGCATCATACGACGCATTAATAGATTAGAAACAATACAAAGATTATATATATATATAGGTTCCATATGAGAATAAATTAAGGGCCTCATTTTTTCAGAGATGGAGTCAAAGAACCAAAATACCAACAACACAACCTATATTGTTTATGTGCATTGTTGCCTCAGGTTCACTAACCATCCCTAAGAAAGCGACAACATCAGATGCCCTTGCACTATTTTGGGGCAAAATTGAATCATTGGGGTCGGTATGGAATAGAAATGTAATGTTATAGGCATGTTGTGTATCGAAATCAACACTCAACTAGCAAACTCAACTAGATGGCAAATGAGTAGATTGGGGTTTTGTGACTAGTCGGATTGGGGTTTTGTGACTAGATGGCAGATGCATCAATCTCCCATTCGAACCATATACACACTAACCTACTTCAAGAGCAAAAGAATCTATACACGATTGAGCAAATCCTATGTATGAACAATGAAAGCTACGGCTGCGACTAGAGAAGCTAGCAATGTAGTACTTCAGACTCCTCATCAGAGACCTCCTCCTCGAACTATTCTCCGCGATTGCATCGAAGATTTCTTGGACAACGATGGGGTCGTTGATGTAGAGCACCGGATTGCCTCCGCCTGCCGCCTGCCCCCCATCCAGATCTGTCGCTGGCACCACGACGTTGTCGGGCACGACATTGTTGGCCACCTGCTGCTCGGCGGCGACGGCTACTGGCTGGACGGATGAGCTCGAACCCTCGATGGCGCAGCTATGAGCGGCGTTCGTGCCCGGAGAAGACACCTCCGCCTTCTTGGTGACGACCGAGCCATCTGCTGCTGCGCCTTCAACTGACTTCAGCTCTGGCTCGTCTCCACGTGTACGCTTCATGGCGCACCTAGGGAAGGAGGTAGTGCAAGCAAAGGAGCTTCGGCGCACGCGGTAGGTACAGATTGGTGTTTGGGGACTAGACAGATTGGGGGAAAATGACACGAGCACATGGAAGAAGAAGGCCGAGTGGGTTTATAAACACTGGACCGTTCGTAGTCCTCGAGTGGACACGTGTGGTGGGCGGGGGGTGGTGTGGCTACCATGATCTCCACCTTTTTTTGGGTTCCCTTTTTTTGAAATAGCCACGATCTCCACTTTAGAGCTGCATTGAAAACACGCTCATGGCAGACCTCGATTCCACTGTATGCAAGTGGCGCGGAACCAATTTCTAGCAACATTAGATCTACTCGAGGGGGGCCCTTGACTCATGGAAGTTACTTGCGGCAGGGCCTAGTTGGAAGTGAGATTGAGAGCGCTGTGTAAAAATGGGATATGTCTTATTAAAATCAAGTGGCAATAAATTGCAGCGTCCCGTTGACAACCGTGCACTCGATGACCCCGTTGCCCTGTGCATGTGTTGTAGTAGCAGTAGTAGCCTTTGCAGACTAGATGAAACGTGACATGAACACTCGACGACTTTTTCCATGGACGGCATCGTATTCCTTCTTGTAGAAGCCTTGCTGAGGGAGACGTCCGTGCTATATTACGCTGTATCGTGAAGGGCAGGACGTGTGCAACGATCATTGTTGGATCACACAGGATCAACGGTTGGTGCGCACGATCCGCGTGACAATTGTGACAACCAATCAGGGCGTAGCAGATAGAGTGAGCACATGTTTGGCCTTCTACGAAAGATAGAGAGAGGGGGCAAAACTGAGTAGTATCAAAAAACCAAGGGCAAAACTGAGTAGTATAAAAATGGAAAGTGAGTGTCTTGTACAATGAAATACATCATGGAATACATCAAATTATGCCTAGATAGATCCACTAGAGTTTATTAGATGCGTGTTCTTCTCATAAACCACATGGATCCACTACAGGTCATTGCATGTGTGTTATTGTCGTAAACCACATGGATCCACCAGTGTCACTGCATGTGTGTTCTTTTCATAAACCACATATTGATCCACCAGTGTCATTGCATGTGTGTTCTTTTCATGAACCACATATGGATCCACCAGTGTCATTGAATGTGTGTTCTTTTCACAAACCACATAAGGATCCACTAGTGTCATTGGATGTGTGTTCTTTTTATGAACCACACCTAGTGTCATTGCATGTGCGTTCTTTTTCACAAACCACATATGGATTTACCAGTGTCATTGGATGTGTGTTATTTTCATGAACCAACCACAACTAGTGCCATTGAAATGTGTGTTTATTTCACAAACCACATATGGATCCACCAGTGTCATTGAAATGTGTGTTATTTTCACAAACCACAACTAGAGTCACTAGATCTCTCTTATTTTCACAAACCAGATATGGATCCACTAGTTTCATTGCATGTCTGTACTTCATATTAACCACAGCTAGAGTCATTGCATGTCTATTCTTACCACAAACAACATATGGATCCACCAGTGTCATTACATGTGTGTTCTTTTCATGAACGACATATGGATCCACCGGTGTCATTGCATGTATGTTCTCTTCACAAACCACATGTGGATCCACCAGAGTGATTGCATGTGTGTTATTTTCATGAACCACATAAGGATCCACCAGTGTCATTGGATGTGTGTTATTTTCACGAACCACACCCACTGTCATTGCATGTGTGTTCTTCTCACAAACCACATCTAGAGTCATTGCATGTGTGTTCTTCTCACAGACCACATATGGATCCACTAGAGTTCATTGCATGTGTGTTCTTCTGACAAACCACAGCTGGAGTCATTGCATGTATGTTCTTCTCACAAACCACACATGGATCCACCAGTGTCATTGCATGTGTGTTCTGTTCACAAACCACAGCTAGAGTCATTAGATGTATGTTATTTTCAAAAACCACATCTAGAGTCATTGTATGTGTGTTCTTCTCACAAACCACATATGGATCATGTAGAGTTCATTGCATGTTTGTTGTTTTCACCAGACACAGCTAGAGTCATTGCATGTTTGTTCTTTTCACAAACCACACATGGATCCACTAGTGTCATTGCATGCGTGTTCTTTTCATAAACCACATCTAGAGTCATTGCATGTCTATTCTTTTCACAAACCACATATTGCTCCACCAGTGTCATTGCATGTGTGTTCTTTTCACAAACCACATCTAGAATCATTGCATGTGTGTTCTTTTCACAAACCACATATGGATCCACCAGTGTGATTGCATGTGTGTTCATTTCATTAACCACAGCTAGAGTCATTGCATGTCTGTTCTTTTCACAAACCACATATGGATCCACCAGTGTCATTGCATATGTATTCTTTTCACAAAGCACAGCTAGAGTCATTGCATGTGTGTTCTTCTCGCAAACCACATATGGATCCACCAGAATTAATTGCATGTGTGTTCTTTTCACAAACCATAGCTAGAGTCATTGCATGTCTGTTCTTCTCACAAACCACATCTAGAGTCATTAGATGTCTGTTCTTTTCAGAAACCACATCTAGAGTCATTGCATGTGTGTTCTTCTCACAAACTACATAGGGATCCACCAGAGTTCATTGCATGTCTGTTCTTTTCACCAACCACGACTAGAGTCATTGCATGTTTGTTCTTTTCACAAACCACACATGGATCCACCAGTGTCATTGCATGTGTGTTCTTTTCCCAAACCACATCTAGAGTCATTGGATGTCTATTATTTTCACAAACCACAAATTGCTCCACATATGGATCCACCAGAGTTCATTTCATGTGTAATCTTTTCACAAACCACAACTAGAGTCATTGCATGTCTATTCTTCTCACAAACCACACATGGATCCACCAGTGTCATTGCATGTGTGTTCTTTTCACAAACCACAGCTAGAGTCATTGGATGTTTGTTCTTTTCACCAGACACAGCTAGAGTCATTGCATGTTTGTTCTTTTCACAAACCACACATGGATCCACTAGTGTCATTGCATGCGTGTTCTTTTCATAAACCACATCTAGAGTCAATGCATGTCTATTCTTTTCACAAACCACATATTGCTCCACCATTGTCATTACATGTGTGTTCTTTTCACAAACCACATCTAGAGTAATTGCACATGTGTTCTTTTCACAAACCACATATGGATCCACCAGTGTGATTGCATGTGTGTTCTTTTCATTGACCACAGCTAGAGGCATTGCATGTTTGTTCTTTTCACAAACCACATATGGATCCACCAGTGTCATTGCATGTGTGTTCTTCTCACAAATGACATGGATCCACCAGTGTTATTGTGTAACTACCTCGGTGAATTACGCTCTTAGGTGCATGCCTGGATGAGCGAAAGTGGTTAAAATAGTACGGTGGGGCCCGGGGCCACTCACGGTAGACCTTTCGGCCGTCCTAACCACTTTCAGAACATCGGGACAAGAACGAGCAGCGTAATCGGCAGGCGAAGGAATCAACTACATACATAAGTGAGTATGTACGCAAGCCACATACAACAGTCCTCAGAGCCATTCCATCTAAAAGAAATAGAAATATTGCAACGCCATACGGCAAGATTCAAATATCCTAGATAGTGATAATATTTTAGGATAGCTCCTCATACAACAAACATCAGAGTATTAGGCGTAAGCGGAAAACAAGATCCGAGTACGGATAAGAAGCAAATCGGCATAAGATGCCACATAAATAAACACATCCCGCCCACAGATCTCACGGATTCCCGTTCCCGGAATCTCTACACCGAGTGATCGTTGCCAACATCATCTGTCTCCTCCACCCAGTATCCTTCTTGCGAGTACACCTGTTCATCTGAATCAAACAATTTATCGTGTGAGACCCTAGGGGTACTCAGCAAGTCTTTATGCCACTAAATGGGACACAACCTGGGGTGACGCAATTGCAGCAAAAGATAATATCTAACAATTCTATAGATACTCGCTAACCATCCGCCTAACCAATGATAGACGGATGTCCGTGAATTAAGAACAACAGTTATAACAGTATAATTAACAGATCCATCCTCCCCCTCGCTTACCAACGAGGAAGCGGACGAACAACCCCCATCCGTTGGCAGTTTTATTAACCATTCCATGAGTATTGCACTATTTACTAATCAGATACTTAGTCAGATTAAAGCGGTACTTTAGTTATAATTGTCTATGATCGAGAAACTGTGCTCCAAGTCGTCCATAACCGCGGACACGGCTTTCAGAAAGATTTACCCTGAAGGGGTGCACGAATAGCAACACACACTCGATCAACCTCGGAAAAACCGACTCAAAACCTAACGAGGCATTCACGACAAAGCAATCACAGGATTCAGAAATATTTCAGGGGGCCACCCAAATAAGCTACCCGCAACGAAGTTGGCCGGCTCCGAGACGGACCCAGGGTATGCGACGACGTCTGTAAACGACTGGGAACCCGAAAATGTGACTGGGCTTGTCGATACCGCGAAAACGTGGCGCGATCCAAAACAGTACAGGTGCTCCTCGCACAATCTTAAATAAAGCAGTAACATGGCATAAGTACAGGATAGTAGTAAAGCCCCAAACTAATTGTGGCCCCAAGAAATAAGAATGAATCAAGCTCTGGCTCAGGGGGGTCCATAAGGCCTCCCGGATGTGGATAGTGTGAATAGTCAAGGAACAGGAATCAAGTACTCGTGGTCCTACGGGACACAATTGAGCATGAAAAACCAAATAGCAGGTTTTGCTCACCGGTGCCTCTTTCATTAGTTATCCCATTACTACTCAGGTTATGTTGTTTAGGTACCTCATTATTCATCAGACACTCACATACCCTACACATGCTTTGCTAAGACTGCATGGCTCAAACAACTCCTATAGTAATGGCTCATGGCATGGAGGAACAAGCTTCGGTGGAGTTTAAAAGTAAAGGCTATGCAGTACTTGGGATTCCATTTAATGCAATCGCGACTCAATGATGCAAGAATAAGATAGAGGCAATAGGTACTATATGTATGCAAGCATGTGGTAGTGCTTGCCTGGCAGCTCAGTTGAAGCGAGAGGTGGATCTAGGTAGTACTCCTGTGATTCCTGGTAATTCTCCTGCTGGGCGTCTATTCGAAGAAGAACCAAACAAACAAGGGCCAACATGAATAAAGTGCACAAGCATATGAATTAAAATGGAACAAGCAAACAAGCATGCCATGATGAATGATGCACAATTTACATGGCATTAAAGTAGTATGGCAAGGTGAGGTGTGATTACAAGAGTAAAGCATTTTATTAATTATTTAGCCAAGTTTTATTGCCATAAACAGTTCTGATTTTTAATAATGACATGATGCATGCTTCGATTCAAAATAAGGAATGCCTAGATAGAACGGGCTGGTCGCGCTAATCGATTTAGACATATTATTTGTCAAATTTGGAGTTGTAGAATTAAAGTTATTAATTTAGTTAGAAAAGGGCATTTTATTTGTAATTTTAATCATATCGAAATTTTAAAGTGCTCAAATAATATTTTGAATGGCATATTTGAATTCCTCACATTTTTATGATTCAAAAACATATATCATTTGTATTATTTGGATTTATAATTTAAAAGTTATTTAAAATCCGTTTTGAATTTGATTTTAAACAATTTCTGGAAAAGTTTAATAAAACAGAAAAAACGGAAATACTTTTTGCACTCAGCCACACCTAGCCACAGTCGCAGATAGGTGGACCAGGCGCTGACTGCACGTCTGGCGCGGCGAAAACTTTTTACATCGCAGGGGAGGTTAGCTGCAGCGACTGACGGGTGGGCCGGTCAAGCCGCGGGGCCACACACGTGCGCGGCTGACACGTGGGCGATCCGGGGCAGCGCGGGCGAAGAATCTCTAGACTGCGGGGGCTTTCTTGCAAGATTACACCAGGGCTGACACGTGGGGTCACTGGGGTTGCGAAGGGCTTGGGCATGATCGACAAAAAGATGCGGGGGGCTTTTTGCAAAACGGCGACGGCCGTTTACTGAATCTGCACGCACTGAACCGCGACGGCCCGACGGTGGCGAGATTTTCCGGCGAGAACGACGGCGAGATAGCCCTAGCCGCAAAAACGAAAAATACGGAGGGGATCTCCAGCTACAGATCTGGTTCAGGGAGGCGCGTCGGAGGGGGACTGTACAGGACAGGGGCCTTCGAGGAACAGAGGAGGAAAACGCAGGCCTTGTCTGCTCAACGACGGGGCACCTCACCGGCGGGGGTCAAATACGGGCGGCGCCCGGCGCGCGGAGGGGAGGAAACGGGAGAGGAACGAGAGGGGCGCTCACCTCGTCTGATTCCCACGGAAATCAGAGGACGGGACGGCCGGAGCGGAGGGGGACGGCGGGGTCGAGGCGGTGGCGCAAGGTTCACTGGCGAGGGGGCAGGTCCGAGCAGGTTCGACTTCTCCTAGCGGGCAGAAATGACTCCACGGTCCGCGGCGGTGCTCCCCGGCGAGGCCTCGGTCACCAGCTAGGACGGAACGGCGTCGTGGAGCTCCGACTGGCGGCGGACATGGTACAACGGAGAAGGGGAGAGGGGAAAAAGGAGAAAAAGGGGCTAGGGTTCAGCAGTGCGGCGCGAGAGGATAAGGGCGGGGAGCTGGCGTGCGGGAGGCGCGAGCTGACGTGGCAGACGGCGGAGACGGCTACCTGCCTCGCTACCGCTTTCCGTCTGCTGTCGAGAGAGAGCGGGCGAGACGGCGTCAGACGGAGGAAGAAGAGGAACAGAGGGGGGCGTCGGCCTGATCGCGAAGAGGTATTGGGCCAGGGGAAAGAAAAGGTCGGCCCAGGAGGGAGAGAAAGGCAGGCCGGAGTGCTGCTGGGCTGCGACCAGGTAGGCGGGCTGCTGCTGGGCTCTCCTTGTTTTGTTTTCTTTTATTTATTTAAATTAACTGTTTTGTCTTTGTTTTGTTACAGATTTAAACAAGCCCAAAATTAATCTTTTTGGAAGTTTTTACAAATTTGATTTAAAAGGGAAAAGAGGTGGCTAAGGAGTGAGGTGAGGCTTAGTGGTTGAGCACAAGTTGTTGGTGAGGAGAAAAATACAAGAGAGAGAGAGAGAGAGAAAGGGAGAGGGTGTTAAAAATCAAAGAGAAAAATCCCACATGACCATACATGATGGGGAAAAGGTTTTGTTAGGAACATGGGGGTGGTGGAGAGAGATGGAGAGATTTTCACAAAAGAAAGATCCACTGAAACAAAGAGAAAATCAAAAGAGCTAAAGATGGTGATGCTATTGCATGGCCCATGCATGATAATTAAATGCCATGTTCTTATGCTTGTGAAGACAATAATAATAACATGGCATTATTCTTATGCATTGCAAAATATGGAATAAAGGCCAAGCAAAAGAAAAATAGAATTGGATCCATCCCATCTCCCATGAGCTAGATTAAATACCAAAAGAAAATAAAAGCCCCTGGGTAAGTAGAATGGTGGAATGACAAGGTGGTGACAAAGAAAGGTGATGGAGTTGAATAAAAGATATGCCCCCAACTCAACTTGGGCATCAAGCATTTATCAAGATCCAAATACAATATATCCAGAGGCAAATACAATTATTAATGCATATGAGAGAAGAACCAAATGGAAAAGGGTTTCATATGATGCTCAAATGCAAGGTGGCATGATGACATGAGCATGATATAATTATGATGCATCAATTATATGTAGGAAGTAGCCATTATATTGCTAGACCAAGTAGTATTACAACTGTTAGACAATTGGGATGCTACAACTCTCCCCCACTAAACAGGAATCTCGCCCGGAGATTCTAGGAAGAAGAAGAAGACTCAAAGAGGGTAGGATACTTGGCACGGAGCTCATCTTCACGTTCCCAAGTGGCTTCATCAACGGAATGGTGCGACCACTACACCTTGCAGAACTTGATGGACTTGTTGCGAGTCCTTCTTTCCACGACTTCAAGAATTTTTATGGGGTGTTCTTGATAAGACAGATCTTCTTGGAGATTGATGAGTTCATGGTCCACGGTCCTGCCGGGATCCTTGAAGCACTTCTTGAGTTGAGAGATGTGGAAAACATCATGGACCTTGAGTTTTTCAGGGAGCTCAAGAGCATAAGCAACTTCTCCTCTTCTTCCATGAATTTTGAAAGGACCGATGTATCTAGGAGCTAGCTTTCCTTTGATACCAAAGCGGTGCGTGCCTCTCATGGGAGTGACACGAAGGTAAACGAGATCACCCGGGACATACTCCATGTCCGTGTGCTTTCTGTCATAATTTCTCTTCTGGCGACTTTGAGCAATCTTCAGATTTTCAAGAATGATGTGAACCTTCTCCTCCGCTTGAGTTACAATGTCGGGGCCAAACAATATTCTTTCACCTGCACCCGACCAACTAATCGG
The DNA here is from genome assembly GCA_910589775.1 of Avena eriantha. Taxonomy (NCBI): domain Eukaryota; kingdom Viridiplantae; phylum Streptophyta; class Magnoliopsida; order Poales; family Poaceae; genus Avena; species Avena eriantha. The sequence goes on along the minus strand of OU342746.1, from coordinate 111,920,108 downwards.
AGTTCTGCATTTGCGACCATAGAGAGCCTCAAATGGTGCCATCTTTAGACTTTTCTGGAAGCTGTTGTTGTAAGAGAATTCGGCATAAGGAAGATATTCTTCCCACTTCATGCCGAAAGAGATAACGCAAGCACGGAGCATATCTTCCAGAATCTGATTGATCCTTTCAACTTGTCCTTGCGACTGAGGGTGGTAAGCTGTGCTGAAGTTCAATTTTGTTCCCAAAGCATTTTGGAAACTTCCCCAGAACTTGGAAGTGAAGATGCTTCCACGGTCTGAAGTGATCTCAAGAGGAACTCCATACAGAGAGACAATTCTGTTGATATAGAGCTCAGCCAACTGAATTGCAGAAATTGTTTCTTTGACTGGAAAGAAGTGAGCTACTTTAGAAAGCCTGTCGATGACAACAAAGATTGCATTGTTGCCCTTCTGCGACCTTGGAAAACCAGTGATGAAGTCCATCTCTACTTTCTCCCATTTCCATTCCGGAGGCTTCAATGGCTGTAGAAGACCGGAAGGTTTCTGATGGACAGCTTTAACTCTACGACAGACATCACACTCCGAGACATACTTGGCACAATATCGTTTCAACCCAGGCCACCAATATTGTGTTTTCAAGTCCATGTACATCTTAGTGCTGCTAGGGTGGATAGAAAGGACAGAATCGTGCGCCTCCTTGAGAACTTTCTCTCTTAAACCCGGGTAGTTCGGAACAAACATCCGGTGTTCAAAGAAAAGAGTGCCTTGGTCGTCGACGTGGAAATACTCATACTTCGGAAGCTGAATGTTGGAGATGATATTTTTAGTGTAAGGATCACCAAGTTGAATAGAGCGAACTTTTTCTTCCAAGAGCGGTGTTGCTAGAATGTTCAGAAGATACCCTTGATCCACAATTTCAAGGTTGAGCTTGCGGAATTCCTCGCACAAGAGAGGTTGTTGTTCTTCCACCATGAGGTTGTTGACATAAGCTTTTCGGCTGAGAGCATCGGCCATGACATTAGCTTTGCCTGGAGTGTAGTTGATGGTGAAATCGAAATCATTGATTGTTTCAATCCACCTCCTCTGACGAAGGTTGAGATCCGGTTGTGTGAAGATATACTTCAGACTCTTGTGATCAGAAAAGATCTCACAACGGTTGCCAAGCAAGTAATGCCTCCATACTTTCAAAGCAAAGACAACTGCTGCGAGTTCAAGGTCATGTGTAGGATAGTTGATCTCATGCGTCTTCAACTGTCGAGAGGCATAAGCAACAACTTGTTTTTCTTGCATAAGGACCGCACCCAATCCTTGCAATGAGGCATCACAGAATGTCTGGAAAGGCTTTGATGTATCTGGAGGAACCAAGAGTGGTGTGGAAGTGAGCTTCTCTTTGAGTGTTTCAAAGCTTGCTTGACATGCAGGAGTCCAAAGGTATTTCTTGCCTTTCTTGAGGAGATCGGTAAGAGGCTTCGCAATCTTCGAGAAGTTTTGAACGAAGCGACGGCAGTAACTGGCCAAACCAAGGAAACTTCGGACTTCTTTGACATTTATGGGTGGTAGCCAGTCCATAATTGTCTTAATAGTTTCTGGGTTGACGGCAATGCCCTTGGCAGAGATGACGTGACCAAGGTAGGTGACTTGAGGCAGCCAGAATTCACACTTGGAGAACTTTGCATACAGACGGTTCTCACAAAGCTTGTTTAGGACACACCGAAGGTGTTCTTCATGTTCTTCTTTTGACTTAGAATAGACTAGGATGTCATCCAGATAGACCACAACGAACTTATCAAGATACTCCATGAAAACCGAGTTCATAAGCCTCGAGAAGGTGGCAGGTGCGTTGGTGAGACCGAAAGACATGACCGTGTACTCGTACAGGCCATAGCGGGTGGTGAAAGCTGTTTTAGGCACATCTTCCTTGCGAATCTTGATTTGATGATATCCACTTCTCAAATCCAACTTAGAGAATACCACAGCTCCAGCTAGCTGATCGAAGAGATCATTAATCCGCGGAAGGGGATATTTATTCTTGATTGTTTTAGCATTGAGTGCCCGATAGTCAACACAAAGTCTATCAGTCTTGGCTCGCTTCTTCACAAAGATGGTTGGGCTACCCCAAGAAGAAGTACTGTGCTGAATGAAACCCAACTTCTCTTGTTCATCCAGCTGGTGTTTGAGTTCAGCCAACTCAGCAGGACCCATTTTATAAGGCCGCTTGGAAATAGGAGCGGTACCAGGTTCAAGTTCAATCACAAACTCAACCTCACGATCCGAAGGCATACCTAGCAACTCTTCAGGAAAAACATCTGGAAACTCACAGACTATCGGAACACTCTGAATACCTTCCATAGCATCATCATTCAGAGCCGCCAAAGAGTAAAGCTGAATTGCAGGAGTCAGACTTGGAGAATAGACTATATGGCCTTCAGGAATTTTTAGAGAAACCGAACGTTCAGCACAATCAATCACAGCTGCATTTGCTGTTAACCAATCCATGCCCAAGATAACATCAATATCAGAATTGCCCAGAATAATTAAGGAAGCCGGAAACGAAGAGCCACCAATCTCAATTTGATTGTCATGGGTGATTTTAGAAGCCCTCATGTTTGATCCAGGAGATTGCACCATGAGGCGAGTTGGTAAAGCATCAGAAGGTAACCCATTACTCTCCGCAAACTTGTATGACATGAAAGAATGTGAAGCACCAGAATCAAATAAAACTCGTGCAGGAACTGAGTTAACAGGAAGCATACCCATGACAACTCCAGGTGCATGCTCAGCTTGAGCGACGTTGACATAGTTGGCACGAGCAACCGTAGACCCAGGCTTGGTGTTGATGTTGAGAGCCCGAGGTGGAGGTGCACGAACCATAGGAGAACTTGCCGCAGGTCTTGGAGGTGGTGGTGGAAGCGCTTTGTTGTTCATAGGACAATTCCAATGCTGATGCCCAGTGTTTCCACAAGTATAGCAAGCACCAGGTGGACGTGGAGCAACGTAGCCAGGGACTCCGCCAGGCGCTCCAGGGTAGTTGTGGTTGTAGCCCCTGGGAGCCGCAGTGAAGGAGTTTGGTGGCCTTGCCGCGTAGCTTGACGGTGTTGGTGGAGCAGGGAGCGATGGTGGGGTGTTAGGAACCCAGACACGACGCTTAGAAGGAGCTGTCATAGCAGAAGAGCTTGCTGCATCACGGCTGTGTTTCTTTGACTCCTCAAACACTTGTCTACTTGCTTCTTCCTGCAGAGCTGTGTGTTGGAGTTCCAGAAAAGACGTCGGCCTGCATGAGTGATAGCATATTTGATGGATGCATTGAGGCCTTGCCTAAACCTCTTTTGCTTTTTCTTGTCATCAGAGATCTCATATACCGAGAAAGGTTCATGAAGTTTCTGATGTAGGTATTGACATTGTCAGTGCCCTGCTTGAGGTTGAGAAACACTTCCTTCATCCTTTCCATGACAATTTTTGACAGATATTGCTCTTTGAAAGCAGCAGTGGCTCCCAAGTAGGCTGAAAACTAGAGAGGTCTGCCTTGAGGTAATTTTCCCACCACAGAGCTGCATCTCCCTTCAGAAGGTGAGTGGCACATTTGACCCATTCTTGCTCGGGAACATCCACAGTCATCAGCAACCTTGACACTTCACGCAGCCAATCATCCGCATCAAGTGGCTGATCAGACACCTCAAATTGGCGTGGGTTGAACTTGAGAAAACTCTTGATGTCTCCTCACTTGGGAGGTGGACGTAGCGGGACAAACTCGTTCCTCCTGACACTTTCCTCGAAGCGCTGCTGGTTCTGTTGCATAGTCCCCAAGGCATTTGCAATACTTGCCAAAGCAGCCCCCAGTTCAGGTGGTATCTCCTCCTCAGAACGGCATGGTGGTGCCATCCTGTGATTGATATAAAACACAAGTCAGTACTATGATGGAGAGTAATAATAATCCAAAATAGTACCAAAATGGAATTAACCAAGATTAAAGGATGCAATTCACTGAGATAATATTAAAATATCAACAAAGTTCAAGGCACCTAGAAGATATTAAGTATAACACACACGACTGAACAAGGAGTGCGGTACACAACTAACAAAGAAAAAATTTCCGCAAATTTCGGCATTAAAATACCACTATCTGTGCAAAACCACTTAACGAATCAAGATTAGTAACTCTACTAGTTCAATATACAAGAGCGAATGATAAAAGTAGTGGTATGGTCGCGACTCCATCCCACACTCAAATCATTACTCCGCACATGAATAAGTAAAACACATATCCCAATACCTTCTTTTTAAGATGAACCTAAAGGTTAGTAACTACGGAAACGAACACCCCAAACAAGATAATGTCGGATAACAAAGAGTAAGACAGATCGCACCGGTATACAACGAATCAGATTGATCGCGTCGGTTTACAAAGGCCTGTCGATATGGAATGTACCAACAGTTGATAACCAAAAGGCAGATAGAGATAACATTTGGATGCAACAGATAGACAAGGAATTCACACACACACACACAACCTATGGTACTACAGAACCCAGGACACGTTTATCCTAGTTTGAATTTTTAGAAGAGGATTGAAAACGTTACACTTCCTTACCAGAAAAAGGGTGGGTGGGTGGGTAAGAAGAAAAATGGAAGCAGTCCTACTCTCACGTTTTGTTTTTCCCTAGTATACATAACTACCAAAAATATTTGCTAGACTGACAACGACCATTTTGGCTGAGACCCTGAAGGGCGGGATGGCTCTGATACCATTTGTAACTACCTCGGTGAATTACGCTCTTAGGTGCATGCCTGGATGAGCGAAAGTGGTTAAAATAGTACGGTGGGGCCCGGGGCCACTCACGGTAGACCTTTCGGCCGTCCTAACCACTTTCAGAACATCGGGACAAGAACGAGCAGCGTAATCGGCAGGCGAAGGAATCAACTACATACATAAGTGAGTATGTACGCAAGCCACATACAACAGTCCTCAGAGCCATTCCATCTAAAAGAAATAGAAATATTGCAACGCCATACGGCAAGATTCAAATATCCTAGATAGTGATAATATTTTAGGATAGCTCCTCATACAACAAACATCAGAGTATTAGGCGTAAGCGGAAAACAAGATCCGAGTACGGATAAGAAGCAAATCGGCATAAGATGCCACATAAATAAACACATCCCGCCCACAGATCTCACGGATTCCCGTTCCCGGAATCTCTACACCGAGTGATCGTTGCCAACATCATCTGTCTCCTCCACCCAGTATCCTTCTTGCGAGTACACCTGTTCATCTGAATCAAACAATTTATCGTGTGAGACCCTAGGGGTACTCAGCAAGTCTTTATGCCACTAAATGGGACACAACCTGGGGTGACGCAATTGCAGCAAAAGATAATATCTAACAATTCTATAGATACTCGCTAACCATCCGCCTAACCAATGATAGACGGATGTCCGTGAATTAAGAACAACAGTTATAACAGTATAATTAACAGATCCATCCTCCCCCTCGCTTACCAACGAGGAAGCGGACGAACAACCCCCATCCGTTGGCAGTTTTATTAACCATTCCATGAGTATTGCACTATTTACTAATCAGATACTTAGTCAGATTAAAGCGGTACTTTAGTTATAATTGTCTATGATCGAGAAACTGTGCTCCAAGTCGTCCATAACCGCGGACACGGCTTTCAGAAAGATTTACCCTGAAGGGGTGCACGAATAGCAACACACACTCGATCAACCTCGGAAAAACCGACTCAAAACCTAACGAGGCATTCACGACAAAGCAATCACAGGATTCAGAAATATTTCAGGGGGCCACCCAAATAAGCTACCCGCAACGAAGTTGGCCGGCTCCGAGACGGACCCAGGGTATGCGACGACGTCTGTAAACGACTGGGAACCCGAAAATGTGACTGGGCTTGTCGATACCGCGAAAACGTGGCGCGATCCAAAACAGTACAGGTGCTCCTCGCACAATCTTAAATAAAGCAGTAACATGGCATAAGTACAGGATAGTAGTAAAGCCCCAAACTAATTGTGGCCCCAAGAAATAAGAATGAATCAAGCTCTGGCTCAGGGGGGTCCATAAGGCCTCCCGGATGTGGATAGTGTGAATAGTCAAGGAACAGGAATCAAGTACTCGGGGTCCTACGGGACACAATTGAGCATGAAAAACCAAATAGCAGGTTTTGCTCACCGGTGCCTCTTTCATTAGTTATCCCATTACTACTCAGGTTATGTTGTTTAGGTACCTCATTATTCATCAGACACTCACATACCCTACACATGCTTTGCTAAGACTGCATGGCTCAAACAACTCCTATAGTAATGGCTCATGGCATGGAGGAACAAGCTTCGGTGGAGTTTAAAAGCAAAGGCTATGCAGTACTTGGGATTCCATTTAATGCAATCGCGACTCAATGATGCAAGAATAAGATAGAGGCAATAGGTACTATATGTATGCAAGCATGTGGTAGTGCTTGCCTGGCAGCTCAGTTGAAGCGAGAGGTGGATCTAGGTAGTACTCCTGTGATTCCTGGTAATTCTCCTGCTGGGCGTCTATTCGAAGAAGAACCAAACAAACAAGGGCCAACATGAATAAAGTGCACAAGCATATGAATTAAAATGGAACAAGCAAACAAGCATGCCATGATGAATGATGCACAATTTACATGGCATTAAAGTAGTATGGCAAGGTGAGGTGTGATTACAAGAGTAAAGCATTTTATTAATTATTTAGCCAAGTTTTATTGCCATAAACAGTTCTGATTTTTAATAATGACATGATGCATGCTTCGATTCAAAATAAGGAATGCCTAGATAGAACGGGCTGGTCGCGCTAATCGATTTAGACATATTATTTGTCAAATTTGGAGTTGTAGAATTAAAGTTATTAATTTAGTTAGAAAAGGGCATTTTATTTGTAATTTTAATCATATCGAAATTTTAAAGTGCTCAAATAATATTTTGAATGGCATATTTGAATTCCTCACATTTTTATGATTCAAAAACATATATCATTTGTATTATTTGGATTTATAATTTAAAAGTTATTTAAAATCCGTTTTGAATTTGATTTTAAACAATTTCTGGAAAAGTTTAATAAAACAGAAAAAACGGAAATACTTTTTGCACTCAGCCACACCTAGCCACAGTCGCAGATAGGTGGACCAGGCGCTGACTGCACGTCTGGCGCGGCGAAAACTTTTTACATCGCAGGGGAGGTTAGCTGCAAGCGACTGACGGGTGGGCCGGTCAAGCCGCGGGGCCACACACGTGCGCGGCTGACACGTGGGCGATCCGGGGCAGCGCGGGCGAAGAATCTCTAGACTGCGGGGGCTTTCTTGCAAGATTACACCGGGGCTGACACGTGGGGTCACTGGGGTTGCGAAGGGCTTGGGCATGATCGACAAAAAGATGCGGGGGGCTTTTTGCAAAACGGCGACGGCCGTTTACTGAATCTGCACGCACTGAACCGCGACGGCCCGACGGTGGCGAGATTTTCCGGCGAGAACGACGGCGAGATAGCCCTAGCCGCAAAAACGAAAAATACGGAGGGGATCTCCAGCTACAGATCTGGTTCAGGGAGGCGCGTCGGAGGGGGACTGTACAGGACAGGGGCCTTCGAGGAACAGAGGAGGAAAACGCAGGCCTTGTCTGCTCAACGACGGGGCACCTCACCGGCGGGGGTCAAATACGGGCGGCGCCCGGCGCGCGGAGGGGAGGAAACGGGAGAGGAACGAGAGGGGCGCTCACCTCGTCTGATTCCCACGGAAATCAGAGGACGGGACGGCCGGAGCGGAGGGGGACGGCGGGGTCGAGGCGGTGGCGCAAGGTTCACTGGCGAGGGGGCAGGTCCGAGCAGGTTCGACTTCTCCTAGCGGGCAGAAATGACTCCACGGTCCGCGGCGGTGCTCCCCGGCGAGGCCTCGGTCACCAGCTAGGACGGAACGGCGTCGTGGAGCTCCGACTGGCGGCGGACATGGTACAACGGAGAAGGGGAGAGGGGAAAAAGGAGAAAAAGGGGCTAGGGTTCAGCAGTGCGGCGCGAGAGGATAAGGGCGGGGAGCTGGCGTGCGGGAGGCGCGAGCTGACGTGGCAGACGGCGGAGACGGCTACCTGCCTCGCTACCGCTTTCCGTCTGCTGTCGAGAGAGAGCGGGCGAGACGGCGTCAGACGGAGGAAGAAGAGGAACAGAGGGGGGCGTCGGCCTGATCGCGAAGAGGTATTGGGCCAGGGGAAAGAAAAGGTCGGCCCAGGAGGGAGAGAAAGGCAGGCCGGAGTGCTGCTGGGCTGCGACCAGGTAGGCGGGCTGCTGCTGGGCTCTCCTTGTTTTGTTTTCTTTTATTTATTTAAATTAACTGTTTTGTCTTTGTTTTGTTACAGATTTAAACAAGCCCAAAATTAATCTTTTTGGAAGTTTTTACAAATTTGATTTAAAAGGGAAAAGAGGTGGCTAAGGAGTGAGGTGAGGCTTAGTGGTTGAGCACAAGTTGTTGGTGAGGAGAAAAATACAAGAGAGAGAGAGAGAGAGAAAGGGAGAGGGTGTTAAAAATCAAAGAGAAAAATCCCACATGACCATACATGATGGGGAAAAGGTTTTGTTAGGAACATGGGGGTGGTGGAGAGAGATGGAGAGATTTTCACAAAAGAAAGATCCACTGAAACAAAGAGAAAATCAAAAGAGCTAAAGATGGTGATGCTATTGCATGGCCCATGCATGATAATTAAATGCCATGTTCTTATGCTTGTGAAGACAATAATAATAACATGGCATTATTCTTATGCATTGCAAAATATGGAATAAAGGCCAAGCAAAAGAAAAATAGAATTGGATCCATCCCATCTCCCATGAGCTAGATTAAATACCAAAAGAAAATAAAAGCCCCTGGGTAAGTAGAATGGTGGAATGACAAGGTGGTGACAAAGAAAGGTGAGAGTTGAATAAAAGATAGCCCCCAACTCACTTGGGCATCAGCATTTATCAGTCCAAATACAATCTCCAGAGGAAATGAAAAGTTATAATGTAATGCATGATGAAAGCATCCATGACAACTCCAATATGGAATGCAGGTGCTCTCAGCTTGAAGCTCACGGAATTGCAAGTGTGGCACGAGCAAACGTATGACCAGGCTTGAAGGTGAGTGCGGCCCAGAGCTGGATAGGTGCACGGAATTAGCCAATAGGAAACTTGCCGCAGGTCTTGGAAGGTGGATGGTTGTTTGGAACGCTTTGTTGTTCAATAGGACGCATATGCCAATGCTGTGCCAGGCGTTTCCACAAGTAAAGATAGAATTGCCACCAGAGGTGATTCGGAGAAGCTAGCCAGGGAATCGCCAAGGCGACTCCAGGGGCAGTTAGGGTAGTTGATAGCACTGGAGCCAGCAGTGAAGGAGGCTTGGTGGCATTGCCGCGTAGCTTGACGGTGTTGGTTGGGAAATAGCAGGGACGCGATGGAAATGGGGTGTTTAGGAACCCAGACACGACGATTGAGAGTGATGGGCTGTCATACAGAAGAGTTGCTGAATAACGGCTGTGTTTTTGAATCCTCAAGACCATGGTCACATTGCTTCTTATGCACCAGAGCTGGTCGTTGAGAGTCCAGAAAAAAGACTTCGGCATGAATGAGGGATAGCATATTTGATGGATGCATTGAGGCCTTGCCTAAACCTCTTTTGCTTTTTCTTGTCATCAGAGATCTCATTGCCACCATACCGAGAAAGGTTCATGAAGTTTCTGATGTAGGTATTGACATTGTCAGTGCCCTGCTTGAGGTTGAGAAACACTTCCTTCATCCTTTCCATGACAATTTTTGACAGATATTGCTCTTTGAAAGCAGCAGTGGCTCCCAAGTAGGCTGAAAACTAGAGAGGTCTGCCTTGAGGTAATTTTCCCACCACAGAGCTGCATCTCCCTTCAGAAGGTGAGTGGCACATTTGACCCATTCTTGCTCGGGAACATCCACAGTCATCAGCAACCTTGACACTTCACGCAGCCAATCATCCGCATCAAGTGGCTGATCAGACACCTCAAATTGGCGTGGGTTGAACTTGAGAAAACTCTTGATGTCTCCTCACTTGGGAGGTGGACGTAGCGGGACAAACTCGTTCCTCCTGACACTTTCCTCGAAGCGCTGCTGGTTCTGTTGCATAGTCCCCAAGGCATTTGCAATACTTGCCAAAGCAGCCCCCAGTTCAGGTGGTATCTCCTCCTCAGAACGGCATGGTGGTGCCATCCTGTGATTGATATAAAACACAAGTCAGTACTATGATGGAGAGTAATAATAATCCAAAATAGTACCAAAATGGAATTAACCAAGATTAAAGGATGCAATTCACTGAGATAATATTAAAATATCAACAAAGTTCAAGGCACCTAGAAGATATTAAGTATAACACACACGACTGAACAAGGAGTGCGGTACACAACTAACAAAGAAAAAATTTCCGCAAATTTCGGCATTAAAATACCACTATCTGTGCAAAACCACTTAACGAATCAAGATTAGTAACTCTACTAGTTCAATATACAAGAGCGAATGATAAAAGTAGTGGTATGGTCGCGACTCCATCCCACACTCAAATCATTACTCCGCACATGAATAAGTAAAACACATATCCCAATACCTTCTTTTTAAGATGAACCTAAAGGTTAGTAACTACGGAAACGAACACCCCAAACAAGATAATGTCGGATAACAAAGAGTAAGACAGATCGCACCGGTATACAACGAATCAGATTGATCGCGTCGGTTTACAAAGGCCTGTCGATATGGAATGTACCAACAGTTGATAACCAAAAGGCAGATAGAGATAACATTTGGATGCAACAGATAGACAAGGAATTCACACACACACACACAACCTATGGTACTACAGAACCCAGGACACGTTTATCCTAGTTTGAATTTTTAGAAGAGGATTGAAAACGTTACACTTCCTTACCAGAAAAAGGGTGGGTGGGTGGGTAAGAAGAAAAATGGAAGCAGTCCTACTCTCACGTTTTGTTTTTCCCTAGTATACATAACTACCAAAAATATTTGCTAGACTGACAACGACCATTTTGGCTGAGACCCTGAAGGGCGGGATGGCTCTGATACCATTTGTAACTACCTCGGTGAATTACGCTCTTAGGTGCATGCCTGGATGAGCGAAAGTGGTTAAAATAGTACGGTGGGGCCCGGGGCCACTCACGGTAGACCTTTCGGCCGTCCTAACCACTTTCAGAACATCGGGACAAGAACGAGCAGCGTAATCGGCAGGCGAAGGAATCAACTACATACATAAGTGAGTATGTACGCAAGCCACATACAACAGTCCTCAGAGCCATTCCATCTAAAAGAAATAGAAATATTGCAACGCCATACGGCAAGATTCAAATATCCTAGATAGTGATAATATTTTAGGATAGCTCCTCATACAACAAACATCAGAGTATTAGGCGTAAGCGGAAAACAAGATCCGAGTACGGATAAGAAGCAAATCGGCATAAGATGCCACATAAATAAACACATCCCGCCCACAGATCTCACGGATTCCCGTTCCCGGAATCTCTACACCGAGTGATCGTTGCCAACATCATCTGTCTCCTCCACCCAGTATCCTTCTTGCGAGTACACCTGTTCATCTGAATCAAACAATTTATCGTGTGAGACCCTAGGGGTACTCAGCAAGTCTTTATGCCACTAAATGGGACACAACCTGGGGTGACGCAATTGCAGCAAAAGATAATATCTAACAATTCTATAGATACTCGCTAACCATCCGCCTAACCAATGATAGACGGATGTCCGTGAATTAAGAACAACAGTTATAACAGTATAATTAACAGATCCATCCTCCCCCTCGCTTACCAACGAGGAAGCGGACGAACAACCCCCATCCGTTGGCAGTTTTATTAACCATTCCATGAGTATTGCACTATTTACTAATCAGATACTTAGTCAGATTAAAGCGGTACTTTAGTTATAATTGTCTATGATCGAGAAACTGTGCTCCAAGTCGTCCATAACCGCGGACACGGCTTTCAGAAAGATTTACCCTGAAGGGGTGCACGAATAGCAACACACACTCGATCAACCTCGGAAAAACCGACTCAAAACCTAACGAGGCATTCACGACAAAGCAATCACAGGATTCAGAAATATTTCAGGGGGCCACCCAAATAAGCTACCCGCAACGAAGTTGGCCGGCTCCGAGACGGACCCAGGGTATGCGACGACGTCTGTAAACGACTGGGAACCCGAAAATGTGACTGGGCTTGTCGATACCGCGAAAACGTGGCGCGATCCAAAACAGTACAGGTGCTCCTCGCACAATCTTAAATAAAGCAGTAACATGGCATAAGTACAGGATAGTAGTAAAGCCCCAAACTAATTGTGGCCCCAAGAAATAAGAATGAATCAAGCTCTGGCTCAGGGGGGTCCATAAGGCCTCCCGGATGTGGATAGTGTGAATAGTCAAGGAACAGGAATCAAGTACTCGGGGTCCTACGGGACACAATTGAGCATGAAAAACCAAATAGCAGGTTTTGCTCACCGGTGCCTCTTTCATTAGTTATCCCATTACTACTCAGGTTATGTTGTTTAGGTACCTCATTATTCATCAGACACTCACATACCCTACACATGCTTTGCTAAGACTGCATGGCTCAAACAACTCCTATAGTAATGGCTCATGGCATGGAGGAACAAGCTTCGGTGGAGTTTAAAAGCAAAGGCTATGCAGTACTTGGGATTCCATTTAATGCAATCGCGACTCAATGATGCAAGAATAAGATAGAGGCAATAGGTACTATATGTATGCAAGCATGTGGTAGTGCTTGCCTGGCAGCTCAGTTGAAGCGAGAGGTGGATCTAGGTAGTACTCCTGTGATTCCTGGTAATTCTCCTGCTGGGTGTCTATTCGAAGAAGAACCAAACAAACAAGGGCCAACATGAATAAAGTGCACAAGCATATGAATTAAAATGGAACAAGCAAACAAGCATGCCATGATGAATGATGCACAATTTACATGGCATTAAAGTAGTATGGCAAGGTGAGGTGTGATTACAAGAGTAAAGCATTTTATTAATTATTTAGCCAAGTTTTATTGCCATAAACAGTTCTGATTTTTAATAATGACATGATGCATGCTTCGATTCAAAATAAGGAATGCCTAGATAGAACGGGCTGGTCGCGCTGATCGATTTAGATATATTATTTGTCAAATTTGGAGTTGTAGAATTAAAGTTATTAATTTAGTTAGAAAAGGGCATTTTATTTGTAATTTTAATCATATCGAAATTTTAAAGTGCTCAAATAATATTTTGAATGGCATATTTGAATTCCTCACATTTTTATGATTCAAAAACATATATCATTTGTATTATTTGGATTTATAATTTAAAAGTTATTTAAAATCCGTTTTGAATTTGATTTTAAACAATTTCTGGAAAAGTTTAATAAAACAGAAAAAACGGAAATACTTTTTGCACTCAGCCACACCTAGCCACAGTCGCAGATAGGTGGACCAGGCGCTGACTGCACGTCTGGCGCGGCGAAAACTTTTTACATCGCAGGGGAGGTTAGCTGCAGCGACTGACGGGTGGGCCGGTCAAGCCGCGGGGCCACACACGTGCGCGGCTGACACGTGGGCGATCCGGGGCAGCGCGGGCGAAGAATCTCTAGACTGCGGGGGCTTTCTTGCAAGATTACACCGGGGCTGACACGTGGGGTCACTGGGGTTGCGAAGGGCTTGGGCATGATCGACAAAAAGATGCGGGGGGCTTTTTGCAAAACGGCGACGGCCGTTTACTGAATCTGCACGCACTGAACCGCGACGGCCCGACGGTGGCGAGATTTTCCGGCGAGAACGATGGCGAGATAGCCCTAGCCGCAAAAACGAAAAATACGGAGGGGATCTCCAGCTACAGATCTGGTTCAGGGAGGCGCGTCGGAGGGGGACTGTACAGGACAGGGGCCTTCGAGGAACAGAGGAGGAAAACGCAGGCCTTGTCTGCTCAACGACGGGGCACCTCACCGGCGGGGGTCAAATACGGGCGGCGCCCGGCGCGCGGAGGGGAGGAAACGGGAGAGGAACGAGAGGGGCGCTCACCTCGTCTGATTCCCACGGAAATCAGAGGACGGGACGGCCGGAGCGGAGGGGGACGACGGGGTCGAGGCGGTGGCGCAAGGTTCACTGGCGAGGGGGCAGGTCCGAGCGGGTTCGACTTCTCCTAGCGGGCAGAAATGACTCCACGGTCCGCGGCGGTGCTCCCCGGCGAGTCCTCGGTCACCAGATAGGACGGAACGACGTCGTGGAGGTCCGACTGGCGGCGGACATGGTACAACGGAGAAGGGGAGAGGGGAAAAAGGAGAAAAAGGGGCTAGGGTTCAGCAGTGCGGCGCGAGAGGATAAGGGCGGGGAGCTGGCGTGCGGGTGGCGCGAGCTGACGTGGCAGACGGCGGAGACGGCTACCTGCCTCGCTGCCGCTTTCCGTCTGCTGTCGAGAGAGAGCGGGCGAGACGGCGTCAGACGGAGGAAGAAGAGGAACAGAGGGGGGCGTCGACCTGATCGCGAAGAGGTATTGGGCCAGGGGAAAGAAAAGGTCGGCCCAGGAGGGAGAGAAAGGCAGGCCGGAGTGCTGCTGGGCTACGACCAGGTAGGCGGGCTGCTGCTGGGCTCTCCTTGTTTTGTTTTCTTTTATTTATTTAAATTAACTGTTTTGTCTTTGTTTTGTTGCAGATTTAAACAAGCCCAAAATTAATCTTTTTGGAAGTTTTTACAAATTTGATTTAAAAGGGAAAAGAGGTGGCTAAGGAGTGAGGTGAGGCTTAGTGGTTGAGCACAAGTTGTTGGTGAGGAGAAAAATACAAGAGAGAGAGAGAGAGAAAGGGAGAGGGTGTTAAAAATCAAAGAGAAAAATCCCACATGACCATACATGATGGGGAAAAGGTTTTGTTAGGAACATGGGGGTGGTGGAGAGAGATGGAGAGATTTTCACAAAAGAAAGATCCACTGAAACAAAGAGAAAATCAAAAGAGCTAAAGATGGTGATGCTATTGCATGGCCCATGCATGATAATTAAATGCCATGTTCTTATGCTTGTGAAGACAATAATAATAACATGGCATTATTCTTATGCATTCCAAAATATGGAATAAAGGCCAAGCAAAAGAAAAATAGAATTGGATCCATCCCATCTCCCATGAGCTAGATTAAATACCAAAAGAAAATAAAAGCCCCTGGGTAAGTAGAATGGTGGAATGAAAAGGTGGTGACAAAGAAAGGTGATGGAGTTGAATAAAAGATATGCCCCCAACTCAACTTGGGCATCAAGCATTTATCAAGATCCAAATACAATATATCCAAAGGCAAATACAATTATTAATGCATATGCGAGAAGAAACAAATGGAAAAGGATTTCATATGATGCTCAGATGCAAGGTGGCATGATATAATTATGATGCATCAATTATATTTAGGAAGTAGCCATTATATTGCTAGACCAAGTAGTATTACAATTGTTAGACAATTGGGATGCTACATATTGCGTGTGTGTTCTTTTCACAAACCACATGTGGATCCACCAGAGTCATTGCATGTGTGTTCTTTTCATGAACCACATATGGACCCACCAGTGTCATTGGATGTGTGTTCTTTTCATGAACCACACCTAGAGTTTGTGCATGTCTTCTTTCACAAACCACACATGGATCCACTAGTGTCATTGCATGTGTGTTTTTCTCACAAACCACATATGGATCCACCAGAGTTCATTGCATGTGTGTTATTTTCACAAACCACATCTAGAACAACTAGAGTTCATTGCATGTTTGTTGTTTTGACAAACCACATATGGATCCACAAGTGTCATTGCATGTGTGTTCTTTTCGCAAACCACATCTAGAGTCATTGGATGTCTATTCTTTTCACAAACCACATATTGATCCACTAGTGTCATTGCATGTGTCTTCTTTTCACAAACCACATCTAGAGTCATTGCATGTGTGTTCTTTTCACAAACCACAGCTAGAGTCATTGCATGTGTGTTCTTTTCATTAACCACATCAAGAGTCATTGCATGTGTCTTATTTTCACAAACCACATATGGATCCACCAGTGTCATTGCATGTGGGTTGTTCGAACAAACCACATCTAGAGTCATTGCATGTGTGTTCTTCTCACAAACCACATAGGGATCCACCAGAGTTCCTTGCATATCTGTTCCTCTCATGAACCACATATGGATCCACCAGTGTGATTGCATGTGTGTTCTTCTCACAAACCACAACTAGAGTCATTGCATGTGTGTTCTTTTCATTAACTACATCCAGATTCATTGCATGTGTGTTATTTTCACAAACCACATATGGATCCACCAGTGTCATTGGATGTCTGTTCTTTTCACAAACTACATCTAGAGTCATTGCATGTGTGTTCTTCTCACAAACCACATATGGATCCACCAGAGTTCATTGCATGTCTGTTCTTCTCACAAACCACATCTAGAGTCATTGCATGTATGTTCTTCTCACAAACCACACATGGATCCACCAGAGTCATTGCATGTGTGTTCTTTTCACAAACCATAGCTAGAGTCATTGCATGTCTGTTCTTTTCACAAACCACATCTAGAGTCATTGCACGTGTGTTCTTCTCACAATCCACATATGGATCCACCAGAGTTCATTTCATGTGTAATCTTTTCACAAACCAAAACTAGAATCATTGCATGTCTATTCTTCTCACAAACCACACATGGATCCACCAGTGTCATTGCATGTGTGTTGTTTTCACAAACCAGAGCTAGAGTCATTGGATGTCTGTTCTTTTCACAAACCACATCTAG
The DNA here is from genome assembly GCA_910589775.1 of Avena eriantha. Taxonomy (NCBI): domain Eukaryota; kingdom Viridiplantae; phylum Streptophyta; class Magnoliopsida; order Poales; family Poaceae; genus Avena; species Avena eriantha. The sequence goes on along the minus strand of OU342746.1, from coordinate 111,903,313 downwards.
AGTCATTGGATGTGTGTTCTTCTCACAAACCACATATGGATCCACTAGAGTTCATTGCATGTGTGTTCTTTTCACAAACCACAGCTAGAGTCATTGCATGTTTGTTATTTTCACAAACCACATATTGATCCACCAGTGTCACTGCATGTGTGTTTCATTTCACAAACCACATCTAGAGTCATTGGATGTCTGTTCTTTTCACAAACCACATATTGATCCACCAGTGTCATTGCATGTGTGTTCTTTTCACAAACCACATCTAGACTCATTGCATGTGTGTTCTTTTCACAAACCACATATGGATCCACCAGTGTGATTGCATGTGTGTTCTTTTCATTAACCACAACTAGAGTCATTGCATGTGTGTTCTTTTGTCAAACCACATATGGATCCACCAGTGTCATTGCATGTGTGTTATTTTCACAAACCACCGCTAGAGTCATTGCATGTGTGTTCTTTTCATTAACCACATCTAGAGTCATTGCATGTGTAATCTTTTCACAAACCACATATGGATCCACCAGTGTCATTGCATGTGTGTTGTTCGAACAAACCACATCTAGAGTCATTGCATGTGTGTTCTTCTCACAAACCACATATTGATCCACCAGAGTTCCTTGCATATATGTTCTTCTCATGAACCACAAATGGATCCACCAGTGTGATTTCATGTGTGTTCTTCTCACAAACCACAACTAGAGTCATTGCATGTGTGTTCTTTTCATTAACCACATCCAGAGTCATTGCATGCTTGTTATTTTCACAAACCACATATGGATCCACCAGTGTCATTGGATGTCTATTCTTTTCACAAACTACATCTAGAGGCATTGCATGTGTGTTCTTCTCATAAACCACATATGGATCCACCAGAGTTCATTGCATGTCTGTTCTTCTCACAAACCACATCTAGAGTCATTGCATGTCTGTTCTTTTCACAAACCACATCTAGAGTCATTGCACGTGTGTTCTTCTTACAATCCACATATGGATCCACCAGAGTTCATTTCATGTGTAATCTTTTCACAAACCACAACTAGAGTCATTGCATGTCTATTCTTCTCACAAACCACACATGGATCCACCAGTGTCATTGCATGTGTGTTCTTTTCACAAACCACAGCTAGAGTCATTGGATGTTTGCTCTTTTCACCAGACACAGCTAGAGTCATTGCATGTTTGTTCTTTTCACAAACCACACATGGATCCACTAGTGTCATTGCATGCGTGTTCTTTTCATAAACCACATCTAGAGTCAATGCATGTCTATTCTTTTCACAAACCACATATTGCTCCACCATTGTCATTACATGTGTGTTCTTTTCACAAACCACATCTAGAATCATTGCATGTGTGTTCTTTTCACAAACCACATATGGATCCACCAGTGTGATTGCAAGTGTGTTCATTTCATTAACCACAGCTAGAGTCATTGCATGTCTATTCTTTTCACAAACCACATATGGATCCACCAGTGTCATTGCATGTGTATTCTTTTCACAAAGCACAGCTAGAGTCATTGCATGTGTGTACTTCTCACAAACCACATATGGATCCACCAGAATTAATTGCATGTGTGTTCTTTTCACAAACCATAGCAAGAGTCATTGCATGTCTGTTCTTCTCACAAACCACATCTAGAGTCATTAGATGTCTGTTCTTTTCAGAAACCACATCTAGAGTCATTGCATGTGTGTTCTTCTCACAAACTACATAGGGATCCACTAGAGTTCATTGCATGTCTGTTCTTTTCACCAACCACGACTAGAGTCATTGCATGTTTGTTCTTTTCACAAGCCACACATGGATCCACCAGTGTCATTGCATGTGTGTTCTTTTCCCAAACCACATCTAGAGTTATTGGATGTCTATTATTTTCACAAACGACATATTGCTCCACCAGTGTCATTGCATATGTGTTCTTTTCATAAACCACATCTAGAGTACTTTCACATGTGTTCTTTTCACAAACCACATATGGATCGACCAGTGTGATTGCATGTGTGTTCTTTTCATTAACCACAGCTAGAGTCATTGCATGTTTGTTATTTTCACAAACCACATATGGATCCACCAGTGTCATTGCATGTGTGTTCTTCTCACAAACGACATGGATCCACCCGTGTTATTGCGTGTGTGTTCTTTTCACAAACCACATGTGGATCCACCAGAGTCATTGCATGTGTGTTCTTTTCATGAACCACATATGGATCCACAAGTGTCATTGGATGTGTGTTCTTTTCATGAACCACACCTAGAGTTTGTGCATGTCTTCTTTCACAAACCACACATGGATCCACCAGTGTCATTGCATGTGTGTTTTTCTCGCAAACCACATATGGATCCACCAGAGTTCATTGCATGTGTGTTATTTTCACAAACCATATCTGGAACAACTAGAGTTCATTGCATGTTTGTTGTTTTGGCAAACCACATATGGATCCACCAGTGTCATTGTATGTGTGTTCTTTTCGCAAACCACATCTAGAGTCATTGGATGTCTGTTCTTTTCACAAACCACATATTGATCCACCAGTGTCATTGCATGTGTGTTCTTTTCACAAACCACGTCTAGAGTCATTGCATGTGTGTTCTTTTCACAAACCACATATGGATCCACCGGTGTGATTGCATGTGTGGTCTTTTCATTAACCAGAGCTAGAGGTATTGCATGTCTGTTCTTTTGTCAAACCACATATGGATCCACCAGTGTCATTGCATGTGTGTTATTTTCACAAACCGCCGCTAGATTCATTGCATGTGTGTTCTTTTCATTAACCACATCTAGAGTCATTGCATGTGTGTTCTTTTCACAAACCACATATGGATCCACCAGTGTCATTGCATGTGTGTTGTTCGAACAAACCACATCTAGAGTCATTGCATGTGTGTTCTTCTCACAAACCAAATATTGATCCACCAGAGTTCCTTGCATATATGTTCTTCTCATGAACCACAAATGGATCCACCAGTGTGATTGCATGTGTGTTCTTCTCACAAACCACAACTAGAGTCATTGCATGTGTGTTCTTTTCATTAACCACATCCAGAGTCATTGCATGTGTGTTATTTTCACAAACCACATATGGATCCACCAGTGTCATTGGATGTCTGTTCTTTTCACAAACTACATCTAGAGTTATTGCATGTGTGTTCTTCTCACAAACCACATATGGATCCACCAGAGTTCATTGCATGTCTGTTCTTCTCGAAAACCACATCTAGAGTCATTGCATGTGTGTTCTTCTCACAAACCACACATGGATCCACCAGAGTCATTGCATGTGTGTTCTTTTCACAAACCACAGCTAGAGTCATTGCATGTCTGTTCTTTTCATAAACCACATCTAGAGTCATTGCACGTGTGTTCTTCTCACAATCCACATATGGATCCACCAGTGTTCATTTCATGTGTAATCTTTTCACAAACCACAACTAGAGTCATTGCATGTCACAAACCACACATGGATCCACCAGTGTCATTGCATGTGTGTTCTTTTCACAAACCACAGCTAGAGTCATTGGATGTCTGTTCTTTTCACAAACCACATCTAGAGTCATTGCATGTGTGTTCTTCTCACAAACCACATATGGATCCACCAGAGTTCATTGCCTGTGTGTTTTTTTCACAAACCACAGCTAGAGTCATTGCATGTTTGTTATTTTCACAAACCACATATTGATCCACCAGTGTCACTGCATGTGTGTTCTTTTCACAAACCACATCTAGAGTCATTGGATGTCTGTTCTTTTCACAAACCACATATTGATCCACCCGTGTCATTGCATGTGTGTTCTTTTCTCAAACCACATCTAGAGTCATTGCATGTGTGTTCTTTTCACAAACCACATATGGATCCACCAGTGTGATTGCATGTGTGTTCTTTTCATTAACCACAGCTAGAGTCATTGCATGTCTGTTCTTTTGTCAAACCACATATGGATTCACCAGTGTCATTGCATGTGTTCTCTTTTCACAAACCACGTCTAGAGTCATTGCATGTGTGTTCTTTTCATTAACCACATCTAGAGTCATTGCATGTGTGTTCTTTTCACAAACCACATATGGATCCACCAGTGTCATTGCATGTGTGTTGTTCGAACAAACCACATCTAGAGTCATTGCATGTGTGTTCTTCTCACAAACCACATATTGATCCACCAGAGTTCCTTGCATATATGTTCTTCTTATGAACCACATATGGATCCACCAGTGTGATTGCATGTGTGTTCTTCTCACAAACCACAACTAGAGTCATTGCATGTGTGTTCTTTTCATTAACCACATCCAGAGTCATTGCATGTGTGTTATTTTCAGAAACCAGATATGGATCCACCAGTGTCATTGGATATCTATTCTTTTCACAAACCACATCTAGAGTCATTGTATGTGTGTTCTTCTCACAAACCACATATGGATCCACCAGACTTTATTGCATGTCTGTTCTTCTCACAAACCACATCTAGAGTCATTGCATGTCTATTCTTCTCACAAACCACACATGGATCCACCAAAGTCATTGTATGTGTGTTTATTTCACAAACCACAGCTAGACTCATTGCATGTCTGTTCTTTTGAAAAACCACATCTAGATTCATTGTATGTGTGTTCTTCTCACAAACCACATATGGATCCACCATAGTTCATTGCACATGTGTTCTTTTCACAAACGATAGCTAGAGTCATTGCATATCTGTCCTCTCACCAACCACACATGGATCCACCAGTGTCATTGCATGTGTGTTCTTTTCACAAACCACATCTAGAGTTATTAGATGTCTGTTCTTGTCAGAAACCACATCTAGAGTCATTGCATGTGTGCTCTTCCCACAAACCACATATGGATCCATAAGAGTTCATTGCATGTCTATTCTTTTCACCAACCACAGCTAGATTCATTGCATGTTTATTCTTTTCACAATCCACACATGGATCCACCAGTGTCATTGCATGTGTGTTCTTTTCACAAACCACATCTAGAGTCATTGGATGCCTGTTCTTTTCACAAACCACATATTGATCCACCAGTGTCATTTGATGTGTGTCTTTTCACAAACCACATCTAGAGTCATTGCATTTGTGTTCTTTTCACAAACCACATATGGATCCACCAGTGTGATTGCATGTGTGTTCTTTTCATTAACCACAACTAGAGTCATTGCATGTTTGTTATTTTCACAAACCACATATGTATCCAACAGTGTCATTGCATGTGTGTTATTTTCACAAACCACATCTAGAGTCATTGCATGTGTGTTCTTTTGATTAACCACATCTAGAGTCATTGCATGTGTGTTCTTTCCACAAACCACATATGGATCCACCAGACTCACTGCATGTGTGTTCTTTTCACATACCATATGTAGAGTCATTGCATGTGTGTTTATCTCATAAACCACATATGGATGCACCAGAGTTCATTGCATGTATGTTCTTCTCATGAACCACATATGGATCCACCAGTGTGATTGCATGTGTGTTCTTCTTGCAAACCACAGCTAGAGTCATTGCATGTGTGTTATTTTCATTAAACACATCGAGAGTCATTGCATGTGTGTTATTTTGACAAACCACATATGGATCCACTAGTGTCATTAGATGTCTGTTCTTTTCACAAACCACATCTAGTGTCATTGCATGTGTGTTCTTATCACATACCACATATGGATCCACCAGACTACATTGCATGTCTGTTCTTCTCACAAACCACAGCTAGAGTCATTGCATGTGTGTTCTTCTCACAAACCACACATGGATCCACGAAAGTCATTGTATGTGTGTTCATTTCACAAACCACAACTAGAGTCATTGCATGTCTGTTCTTTTCAGAAACCACATCTAGAGTCATTGCATGTTTCTTCTTCTCACAAACCACATATGGATCCACCAGAATTAATTGCACGTGTGTTCTTTTCACAAACCATAGCTAGAGTCATTGCATGTCTGTTCTTCTCACAAACCACACATGGATCCACTAGTGTCATTGCATGTGTGTTCTTTTCACAAACCACATCTACAGTCATTGCATGTCGGTTCTTTTCACAAACTACATATGGATCCACCAGAGTTCATTGCATGTCTGTTCTTTTCACCAACCATGGCTAGAGTCATTGCATGTTTGTTCTTTTCGCAAACCACACATGGATCCACTGGTGTCATTGCATGTGTGTTCTTTTTACAAAGCACATCTAGAGTCATTGGATGTCTGTTCTTTTCACAAACCACATATTGCTCCACCAGTGTCATTGCATATGTGTTCTTTTCACAAACCACATCTAGAGTAATTGCACGTGTGTTCTTTTCACAAACCACATACGGATCCACCAGTGTGATTGCATGTGTGTTCTTTTCATTAACCACAGCTAGAGTCATTGCATGTCTGTTCTTTTGACAAACCACATATGGATCCACTAGTGTCATTGCATGTGTGTTCTTCTCATAAATGACATGGATCCACTAGTGTCATTGCATGTGTGTTCTTTTCACAAACCACATGTGGATCCACCAGAGTCATTGCATGTGTGTTTTCATGAACCACATATGGATCCACCAGTGTCATTGGATGTGTGTTTTTTTCATGAACCACACCTAGAGTTAGTGCATGTCTGTTCTTTCACAAACCACACATGGATCCACCAGTGTCATTGCATGTGTGTTCTTCTCAGAAACCACATATGGATCCACCAGAGTTCATTGCATGTGTGTTATTTTCACAAACCACATCTGGAACAACTAGAGTTCATTGCATGTTTGTTGTTTTGACAAACCACATATGGATCCACCAGTGTCATTGCATGTGTGTTCTTTTCGCAAACCACAGCTAGTCATTGGATGTCTGTTCTTTTCACAAACCACATATTCATCAACCAGTGTCATTGCATGTGTGTTCTTTTCACAAACCACATTTAGAGTCATTGCATGTGTGTTCTTTTCACAAACCACATATGGATCCACCAGTGTGATTGCATGTGTGTTCTTTTCATTAACCAGAGCTAGAGTCATTGCATGTAGCATCCCAATTGTCTAACAATTGCAATGCTACTAGCCTAGTCTATATAATGCTACTTCCTACATATAATTATTGCATCATAATTATATCATGCTCATGTCATCATGCCACATTGCATTTGAGCATCGTCATGATATCATGCATGGTTTTGTCAAAAACTATTTTCGAAAAGCCTGGTTTTGTTTTCTAAACGCCCCGTCTTTTATTCAAACTATAAAACTCCGGGCCTCCGGACTATTTTGTTTTGTCTACAAACGGATTACAAAAGCCTCGTTTTTAATAAATAAAATATTTAGATTATTTTTAGGAGGCAGCCCGCCAGGCCCGAAAGCCCGTCGGCCACCTCCAAACCCTAAAAAAAAACCTACCTAGACCTAATCCTATCCTATCCTACCTACCCCTTCTATCCCTCTACAGCCGCCGCCAACCACACATCGCACGCACGCACACCGCGCGCCTGCCTGCACCCATCTCCACCAACTACGCGCCCAGCCTGGCTGCCTCCCTCCCTCTCTCCTTGCTAGCCTGGTCCCACCCCCGCCGCCTGCCTCGTGCCGATCCCAGGTCGACACAGCGTGCCGCACAACACCCACCCCGCGGTCCACGCCTTGGACCCGATCGATCCCCCTCCTGAACCACTCCTCTCTCCCCACGCGGCCAGCCCACCCCGCTCCAACCTCCGGCCCCACCTAGCCACAATCCCGCCCCGTGCCCCCCTCGATCCCCACCTTCCCCGCAAATCCTCGCTCACCTACCCCCGTCTCCACCGCGCCTCTCCTGCACCGTCCGCCGCCACCAGCATCTGCGCCTCCCCGCTGCCCTTCTCTGCTCTCCACCGTCGTCGTCGCCCCATCTCCGTCGAGCCGCCCTTCTGCCGTAGCCCATTCCGCGCCATGCCGCCTCAACCTTCCGTCGCCGGTGCCCTGATCTCCGCCGCCTTCCTCTCCCAGCGACGCCCATGCTGGCCTCCCCCGGCGAGCCGCCTCCCTCTCCCGACCTCTGCGCCCGGCCGCCCTCTGTCATCTCCTCACCGCCGCGCCCCGTCCGCACTGTCGGACGCCAAGGCCGCCACCGCGGTTACCCCCTCCTCCTCCCGAGCTCGTCCTCCGCGCCGGCGAGCCTCCTCCCTCTCCTCCTCGAGGCCGCGAGATCCCCTCCTCGCATCGATGACCGGCGCCACCCTCCACTGCTCGGCCTCGCCGAACATGCCTCCACCTCGACCGAGTCCCCGCCGCCAGCGACCTTGCGGCCCCCATTTCCGTCGCCGCCACGGCCCCGCGTCCTCCGCCTGTGCCAAGCAGTGCCGGCCTCTGCGCCCTGTTGTTGCCCGCCGGATCCGGAGCCGCGCCTCGGTCCCCTGCCGCTAGAAGCTCCTCTTGCCGACCACGTCCGCGCCACCGGCGGTGCCCTCGTCCTCCCGCGCCGCGCTTCCTCAATGCCACAACAGCGCCCTTCACCCGTGCAGCCTCTGCGTTCTTTCGTTTGTGCTCAATTCCAGCGTTTCAAGTGTTCTAAGAGAGGATGTGTGGCCGTGTCCTTAGTAAACAAGCTCTGGTTATTCTTCATGTCGGCGTGTCCACGAATACCTTCCTAGGTCCAAGATCGACCTTGAAACCGGAGCCAAAAGTGATGGTATCGCGCTCCAAGTTCTACGCCACGGAACTAGAAGATCTTCATCGCGTTACACCGAGCACAAGACCATGGAACCTCGATGCCTTTGACACGGAGCACCAAGTTCGCCTTTAGGGACAACAAGATCGTCGGCAGGGAACCGAAGGACGCCGCCCCTCAAGATCTTCTTCCCGAGCCTCGACACACCAAGATCTCCTTCCCGCACCGATGCCCGAGGACCTGGATGCCAAGATCGTTGACACGGAATTCGGACCCCGGCACGACAAGTTCTCCTCCACGGGACGCCATGTTCTTCATCCCGAACGGCAAGACCGACTCGATACGCGGACCCGACAAGATCTTCGCGACGACAAGATCGACACCGTCTAGGGCGAATCCGATGCGCCCCCGACGCCAAACCAAGTCCTTCTCCCCGAAACGCCAAGCTCTCCTTCCGTTGTCCGAGAACGTTCCTCGCCGAACCCCTCGATCCACGTTGAACCCTGAGACCTTGGAACCGAACCGTCGAACCCCCCGGAACCCAAGATCATCGATACTCCAATGTGTGATCCCCTTTTCCGAGCCTATTTTATAAAATGTTATATAAATTTGTGCATATTAAATTGCTCATACTTGCATGCATATTATGGGTGTTTGGGGCTATTTCGATAATTCACCTAAATTAAATATGGAGGTCATATGCGGGCTTTTCTAGTCTCATATTGACTCCATTTAAATTTGCGTAGCGAACCGATGCCATGTGTTGCCTTGATAATACAACATTTAAATTGCGGGGTAGTTAAATAACTTGAACCGTCTAATTAATTGTCGGGACCCCGGTTCCGCTTAGTACTGCCTAATTGCACCACATCTGCATCATATCATAATCATGCCGGATCTTGTGCCATAGTATTAAATATTGCATCCGGTGTTTCTTCTAGAGTTTGCTTTTTCGCGGATTAGGCCGATGAGTTGATGCGAGTATCGACAAGTTCTCCGGATGTGAACCATCGGCAGTGTTTCCCAGGCGAGCATCTCTTCCCCTTCTACCTATTTTGCATTTATAGTCTTTATTTCCTCCTGTTGATCTATTGCTATCCGTGTCGTGATGCTTTAGTTTCCGTACACCAGTTAAATCCCGTGCAACCTTTATATTGCCTTGGACACCTCCTATTACCTTCGTTTGGTAGATAGCTGGCCTTGCGAGTCGTAGTTGCTTGCTTAGGTGCGGTCTCGTGTTGTCAAGTGCCACAATTGTTGGAATGCTGGCAGATGTTTACGGTGGAGATGATCATGACTTTAAATACAACTATTAAAATGCTAGATATAACTAATGCAGAGGCATCGGTGGGCAATAGATGTTATTTGGTTCTTCCACGCTCACTTGTGTCCCATAGGACCCCGAGTACTTGATACCTGTTCCTTGATTTTTCGCACTATCCACATCCGGGAGGCCATGGACCCCCCTGAGCCAGAGTTTGATTCATTTGTATTTCTTGGGGCCACAAACTAGTTTGGGGTTTTATTCCTATCCTGTACTTATGCCATGTTACTGTTTTATTTAAGATTTTGCGTGGAGCACCTGTACTGTTTAGGATCGCAGAGTGTTTTCGCGGTATCGACAAGCCCAATCACACTTTCGGGTCCCAGTCGTTTACAGCCATTGACGCAAACCCTAGGTCCGTTCCGGAGCCGGCCAACTTCGTTGCGGGTAGCTTAGTGGGGTGGCCCCCTGAAATATTTTATGAATCCTATGATCGCTTTGTCGTGAATGCCTCGTTGGGTTTTGAGTTGGTTTTTCCGAGGTTGATCGAGTGTGTGTTGCTATTTGTGCACCCCTGTAGGGTAAAACTTTCTGAAAGCCGTGTCCGCGGTTATGGACGACTTGGAGCTCAGTATCTCGATCATAGACAAGCATAACTAAAGTAGTGCTATAAATTTGACTTAATATGTGACTAGTAATCAGATACCACTACCATACCACTACTCTTATCATTCGCTCTTGTACATTGAATTGGTGAACTAATGTGATTTAACTCATTCCACGGATATAGAAGTGGCCTTTTTTTCTTGATACTTCTATTCCGTCCTTGTTTTTCCGGAGTGCTCTCTCGAAGAAAGTAATCAATAATCTCTTGTCGGTAATCTCGCCCTTTCTACACGGAGCAAAATCTTTAATTATCTGGTGGGAACAAACGCAAACTCTTTTCTGTCCTCGTCTTTCTACCGGTGCTCGACATTCCCAAACAAGATGGAAGGAAACTATCTCTCTCTTTGTTTCAACAATTCTTTTTCTATGGTAAAGCCAATTATGGTTGATGCCATTAATCGCAAATCTATTCCACATTCCACTTCTTCTAAGGATTCTACCATAAGCTAGCATTCCCCTCTTTCTCTTGAAGTTATATCCGCGCACCTCAATTGCGTGATCCTTTGGTTCTTACCGGCGCAAGAAGAATCTAATCCGTCAATGTCTAGCTAAACCTTTTCGTTGATATCAAGGAACTCTAATGTTTGAAGGCGATATTGTTTCCAAGCTTCCCTTCTCAAATCTGAGGGAAGGTACAGTGCTATTTTCATAGTAGTTGATAACTTCTCCAAAGTCGCTCTTTTCGTCCGGCAAGGGCAAGAATCATCATCACTTGTAACTTCCAATCTTTAATCCTGATGGTGTGTCTTTTCTTTCTCCAAGGTACATCGCCTTTCTAATTCTTTCTACAAGAGGTTACAATCTTTCATCATGTTTCTTGAAAAACCGGAGCTATGTTCATCCTATCCTTCTTGTCTCACGACAATCCTTCAACTCTTCTAACCCGTTGTTTTCCAAGCAAAACGCAAGACTCGCAACAAGTCTCGCAAGTTTTGCAAGGTGTAATGGTCGTACCATTCTGTTGTTAATCAACTTGGGAACGTGAGGACCACCTTCGTTCCGAACACCCACCTCTTCTTGTGTTGTTTTCTTTTTCCTAGGAATCTCGGGGCGAGATTCTTATTTAGTGGGGGAGAGTTGTAGCATCCCAATTGTCTAACAATTGTAATGCTACTAGCCTAGTCTATATAATGCTACTTCCTACATATAATTGTTGCATCATAATTATATCATGCTCATGTCATCATGCCACATTGCACTTGAGCATCGTCATGATATCATGCATGGTTTTGTCAAAAACTATTTTCGAAAAGCCTGGTTTTGTTTTCTAAATGCCCCATCTTTTATTCAAACTATAAAACTCTGGGCCTCCGGATTATTATTTTTTGTCTACAAACGGATTACAAAAGCCTCGTTTTTAATAAATAAAATATTTAGCTTATTTTCAGGAGGCAGCCCGCTAGGCCCAAAGCCCGGCCGGCCACCTCCAAACCCTAAAAACAAAACCTACCTAGACCTAATCCTATCCTATCCTACCTACCCCTTCTATCCCTCTACAACTGCCGCCAACCACACATCACATGTACGCACACCGCGCGCCTGCCCGCACCCATCTCCACCAACTACGCGCCCAGCCTGGCCGCGTCCCTCCCTCTCTCCCTGCCAGCCTGGTCCTACCCCCGCCGCCTGCCTCGTGCCGATCCCAGGTCGACACAGCGTGCCGCACGCCACCCACCCCGTGGTCCACGCCTTGGACCCGATCGATCCCCCTCCTGAACCACTCCTCTCTCCCCGCGCGGCCAGCCCACCCCGCTCCAACCTCCGGCCCCACCTGGCCACGATCCCGCCCTGTGCCCCGCTCGATCCCCACCTTCCCCGCAAATCCTCACTCACCTACCCCCGTCTCCACCGCGCCTCTCTCGCACCGTCCGCCGCCGCCAGCATCTGCGCCTCCCCGCTTCCCTTCTTTGCTCTCCACCGTCGTCGTCGCCCCATCTCCGTCGAGCCGCCCTTCCGCCGTAGCAAGATCCGCGCCATGCTGCCTCAACCTACCGTCGCCGGTGCCCTGGTCTCTGCCGCCTTCCTCTCCCAGCGACGCCTGCGCCGGCCTCCCCCGGCGAGCCGCCTCCCTCTCCTGACCTTTGCGCCCGGCCGCCCTCTGTCATCTCCTCACCGCCGCGCCCCGTCCCCGCTGTCGGACGCCAAGGCCGCCACCACGGTTACCCCCTCCTCCTCCCGAGCTTGTCCTCCGCGCCCGCGAGCCTCCTCCCTCTCCTCCTCGAGGCCGCGAGATCCCCTCCTCGCATCGACGACCGGCGCCACCCTCCACTGCTCGGCCTCGCCGAACATGCCTCCACCTCGACCGAGTCCCCGCCGCCAGCGACCCTGCGACCCCCATCACCGTCCAAGAGCTCCGTCGCCGCCACGGCCCCGCGTCCTTCGCCTGTGCCAAGCAGCGCCGGCCTCTGCGCCCCGTCGTCGCCCGCCGGATCGGGAGCCGCGCCTCGGTCCCCTGCCCCTAGAAGCTCCTCTGGCCGACCACGTCCGCGCCACCGGCGGTGCCCTCGTCCTCCCGCGCCACGCTTCCCCAACACCACGACAGCGCCCTTCACCCGTGCAGCCTCTGCGTTCTTTCGTTTGTGCTCAATTCTAGCGTTTCAAGTGTTCTGAGAGAGGATGTGTGGCCGTGTCCTTAGTAAACAAGCTCTGGTTATTCTTCGTGTCGGCGTGTCCACTAATACCTTCCCAGGTCCAAGATCGACCTTGAAACCGGAGCCAAAAGTGATGGTATCGCGCTCCAAGTTCTTCATCACGGAACTAGAAGATCTTCATCGCGTTACACCGAGCATAAGACCGTGGAACCTCGATGCCTTTCACACGGAGCACCAAGTTCGCCTTCAGGGACAACAAGATCGTCGGCAGGGAACCGAAGGACGCCGCCCCTCAAGATCTTCTTCCCGAGCCTCAGCACGCCAAGATCTCCTTCCTGCACCGATGCCCGAGGACCCAGACGCCAAGATCGTCGACACGGAATCCGGACCCTGGCACGACAAGTTCTCCTCCATGGGACGCCAAGTGCTTCATCCCGAACACCAAGACCGACCCGATACACAGACCCGACAAGATCTTCACGATGACAAGATCGACACCGTCCAGGGCGAATCCGATGCGCCCCCGACAACAAACCAAGTCCTTCTCCCCGGAACACCAAGCTCCCTTCCGTTGTCCGAGAACATTCCTCGCCAAACCCCTTGATCCCCGTCGAACCCTGAGACCCTAGAACCGAACCGTCGAACCCCCCCGGAACCCAAGATCATCGATACTCCAATGTGTGATCCCCTTTTCCGAGCCTATTTTATAAAATGTTATATAAAATTGTTCATATTAAATTGCTCATACATGCATGCATATTATGGGTGTTTGGGGCTATTTCGATAATTCACCTAAATTAAATATGGAGGTCATATGCGGGCTTTTCTAGTCTCATATTGACTCTATTTAAATTTGCGTAGCGAACCGATGCCATGTGTTGCCTTGATAATACAACATTTAAATTGCGGGGTAGTTAAATAACTTGAACCGTCTAATTAATTGTCGGGACCCCGGTTCCGCTTAATACTGCCTAATTGCACCGCATCTGCATCATATCATAATCATGCCGGATCTTCTGCTATAGTATTAAATATTGCATCTGGTGTTTCTTCTAGAGTTTGCTTCTTCGCGGATTAGGCCGATGAGTTGATGCGAGTATCGACAAGTTCTCCGGATGTGAACCATCAGCAGTGTTTCCCAGGCGAGTATCTCTTCCCCTTCTACCTATTTTGCATTTATAGTCTTTATTTCCTCCTATTGATCTATTGCTATCCGTGTCGCGATGCTTTAGTTTCCGTACACCAGTTAAATCCCGTGCAGCCTTTATATTGCCTTGGACACCTCCTATTACCTTCGTTTGGTAGATTGCTGGCCTTGCGAGTCGTAGTTGCTTGCTTAGGTGCGGTCTCGTGTTGTCAAGTGCCACAGTTGTTGGAATGCTGGCAGATGTTTACGATGGAGATGATCATGACTTTAAATACAACTATTAAAATGCTAGATATAACTAATGCAGAGGCATCGGTGGGCAATAGATGTTATTTGGTTCTTCCATGCTCACTTGTGTCCCGTAGGACCCTGAGTACTTGATACCTGTTCCTTGATTTTCGCACTATCCACATCCGGGAGGCCGTGGACCCCCCTGAGCCAGAGCTTGATTCATTTCTATTTCTTGGGGCCACAAACTAGGTTGGGGTTTTATTCCTATCTTGTACTTATGCCATGTTACTGTTTTATTTAAGATTGTGCGTGGAGCACCTGTACTGTTTAGGATCGCGGAGTGTTTTCGCGGTATCAACAAGCCCAGTCACACTTTCAGGTTCCCAGTCGTTTACAACCATTGATGCAAACCCTGGGTCCGTTCCGGAGCCGGCCAACTTCGTTGCGGGTAGCTTAGTGGGGTGGCCCCTGAAATATTTTATGAATCCTGTGATCGCTTTGTCGTGAATGCCTCGTTGGGTTTTGAGTTGGTTTTTCCGAGGTTGATCGAGTGTGTGTTGCTATTTGTGCACCCCTGCAGGGTAAAACTTTATGAAAGCCGTGTCCGCGGTTATGGACGACTTGGAGCACAATATCTCGATTATAGACAAGCATAACTAAAGTAGTGCTATAAATTTGACTTAATATGTGACTAGTAATCAGATGCAACTATAACAGAATGGATATTAAAATTGCCAACAACTGGTGGATCTGGGTTGTTTTGTGACATGCTGTACCTGCCTAGTAAGTATTGCAACTCCAATGGAATGTGAGAAAAGTGCCAACAATTGCTGGGTTTTGGGATTCCTCAGGACAAATATATCAGACTAGTAAATGTTCCAACTACAATGGAATGGTGATTAAAACTGCCCACTACTTATGCTATCAGGACGGCCCACGCTATCTATATCTGACTAGTAAGTGCTTCAATTATAATGGAATGAATAAAACTGCCAACTGTGTGAGTTCCTTGGTCCGACTTCCTCGTTTGGTCTCGAGGGGGAAATACCAAGATGGGTTTGTTTGGTGTTAGCTTCAGTTTGGATCCGAATAGGTCTTTCTTACCCCTCTCTAATAGCCGCCAGTGATACCGAGTCTCTATGTAGGCGAGTGCCGCCGAATTGAAGCGTCGCCATGTACTGGCCTCAGTACTGACGCTCCTCTTTTTCCTTTGCCCTTTGTCGGCACCCCTTTTGTTCTAGCAGGTTTGAGATCGACGTCGTTAGCAGGGTTACCCTTCCGGCTTGGCCTGGGCAGGGTTATGGACGCCATTGGTTATTCTTCAGGGCTCTTAGCCCCATTTGCATTTTGTCCGTAGTCGGATGCCCTATCGATTTCAAGGTGATTTGGATCTTTGTATTGTATATCTATATTCTTGACTCGTGGAGTCGTGTTGTATATATATCTATTTTGTGGGTCCCATCGAGGACTGTTGTGTAATGGTATTACTTCGTTTTCCACCCGCACGAAAGTGCCTAGTGGGCGTCCTTGAATCGTTTCTATGCGGGATTGGCAGAAAGGGCTAAAACTTGCATAGGGCCGATTTGAGGGTGTTACATTGCATGTCTCTTCTTTTCTCAAACCACATATGGATCCACCGGTGTCATTGCATGTGTGTTATTTTCACAAACCACCGCTAGAGTCATTGCATGTGTGTTCTTTCCATTACCCACATCTAGAGTCATTGAATGTGTGTTCTTTTCACAAACCACATATGGATCCATCAGTGTCATTGCATGTGTGTTCTTCGAACAAACCACATATAGAGTCATTGCATGTGTATTCTTCTCACAAATCACATATGGATCCACCAGAGTTCCTTGCATATCAATTGTTCTCATGAACCACATATGGATCCACCAGTGTGATTGCATGTGTGTTCTTCTCACAAACCACAACTAGAGTCATTGCATGTGTGTTCTTTTCATTAACCACATCCAGAGTCATTGCATGTGTGTTATTTTCACAAACCACATATGGATCCACCAGTGTCATTGGATGTCTATTCTTTTCACAAACCACATCTAGAGTCATTGCATGTGTGTTCTTCTCACAAACCACATATGGATCCACCAGAGTTCATTGCATGTCTGTTCTTGTCACAAACCACATCTAGAGTCATTGCATGTCTGTTCTTCTCACAAAGCACACATGGATCCACGAAAGTCATTGTATGTGTGTTAAGTTCACAAACCACAGCTAGTGTCATTGCATGTCTTTTCTTTTCAAAAACCACATCTAGAGTCATTGCATGTGTGTTGTTCTCACAAACCACATATGGATCCACCAGAGTTTATTGCATGCATGTTCTTTTCACAAAAGATAGCTAGAGTCATTGCATGTCTATCCTCTCACAAACCACACATGGATCCACCAGTGTCATTGCATGTGTGTTCTCTTCACAAACCAAATCTAGAGTCATTAGATGTCTGTTCTTTTTAGAAACCACATCTAGAGTCATTGCATGTGTGTTCTTCTCACAAACCACATATGGATCCACCAGAGTTCATTGCATGTCTATTCTTTTCACCAACCACGGCTAGAGTCATTGCATGTTTATTCTTTTCACAAACCACACATGGATCCACCAGTGTCATTGCATGTGTATTCTTTTCACAAACCTCATCTAGAGTCATTGGATGTCTGTTCTTTTCATGAACCACATATTGCTCCACCAGTGTCATTGCATGTGTGTTCTTTTCACAAACCACATCTAGAGTCATTGCATGTGTGTTCTTTTCACAAACCACATATGGATCCACCAGTGTGACTGCATGTGTGTTCTTTTCATTAACCACAGCTAGAGTCATTGCATGTCTATTGTTTCATATCGATCCACAAGTGTCATTGCATGTGTGTTCTTGTCACAAACCACAGCTAGAGTCATTACATGTGTGCTCTTTTTATTAACCAAATCTAGAGTCATTGCATATGTGTTCTTTTCACAAACCACATATGGATCCACCAGTGTCATTGCATGTGTGTTCTTCTCACAAACCACACCTAGAGTCATTGCATGTGAGTTCTTCTCACAAAACAGATATGGATCCACCAGAGTTCATTCCATGTATGTTCTTCTCATGAACCACATATGGATCCACCAGTGTGATTGCATATGTGTTCTTCTCACAAACCACAGCTAGAGTCATTGCATGTGTGTTGTTTTCATTAACCACATCCAGAGTCATTGCTTGTGTGTTATTTTCACAAACCACATATGGATCCACCAGTGTCATTGAATGTCTGTTCTTTTCACAAACCACATATAGAGTCATTGCATGTGTGTTCTTCTCACAAACCACATATGGATCCACCAGAGTTCATTGCATGTCTGTTCTTCTCACAAACCACAGCTAGAGTCATTGCATGTTGGTTCTTCTCACAAACCACACATGGATCCACCAGAGTCATTGCATGTGTGTTATTTCACAAACCACAGCTATAGTCATTGCATGTGTGTTCTTTTCACAAACCACATCTAGAGTCTGCATGTGTATTCTTCTCACATACCACATATGGATCCACAAGAGTTCATTGCATATATGTTCTTCTCACAAACCACAGCTGGAGTCGTTGCATGCATGTTCTTCTCACAAACCCCACATGGATCCACCAGTGTCATTGCATGTGTGTGCTTTTCACAAACCACAATTAGAGTCATCAGATGTGTGTTCTTTTCAGAAACCACATCTAGAGTCATTGCATGTGTGTTCTTCTCACAAACCACATATGGATCCCCTAGAGTTCATTGCATGTCTGTTCTTTTCACCAACCACAGCTAGAGTCATTGCATGTTTGTTCTTTTCACAATCCACACTTGGATCCATCAGTGTCATTGCATGCGTGTTCTTTTCACAAACCACATATTGCTCCAACACTGTCATTGCATGTGTGTTCTTTTCACAAACCACATTTAGAGTCATTGCATGTGTGTTATTTTCACAAACCACATATGGATCCACCAGTGTAATTGCATGTGTGTTCTTTTCATTAACCACAGCTAGAGTCATTGGATGTCTGTTCTTTTCACAAACTACATATGGATCCACCTAGGTCATTGCATGTGTGTTCTTTTCACAAACTACAACTAGAGTCATTGCATGTGTGTTCTTTTCATTAACCACATCTAGAGTCATTTCATCTGTGTTCTTTTCACAAACCACATATGGATCCACCAGTGTCATTGCATGTGTGTTCTTCTCACAAACCTCATCTAGAGTCATTGCATGTGTGTTCTTCTCAGAAACCACATACGGATCCACCAGAGTTCATTGCACGTCTGTTCTTCTCATGAACCACATATGGATCCACAAGTGTCATTGCATGTGTGTTCTTTTCACAAACCACAGCTAGAGTCATTGCATGTGTGTTCTTTTCATTAACCACATCTAGAGTCATTGCATCTGTGTTATTTTCACAAATGACATATGGATCCACCAGTCTCACTGCATGTGTGTTCTTTTCACAAACCACATCTAGAGTCATTGCATGTGTGTTCTTCTCACAAACCACATATGGATCCACCAGAGTTCATTGCATGTCTGTTCTTCTCATGAACCTCATATGGATCCACCAGTGTGATTGCATGTGTGTTCTTCTGAAGGGAATATACCCAAGAGTCAATAATAAAGTGGTTATTATCTTATTCCATGTTTATGATAAATGTTTATTTTGCATGCTGTAATTGTATTGATCAGAAACGTTAATACATGTGTGTTTAATAAACAAAAAGGGTTCCTAGTTATGCCTCTATTATAGACTAGCTTGTTGATTAACAAGATGATCAAGGTTTCCTGATCATGGATATTGGATGTTGTTAATAACAAGGTCAGAACATTGGTGGAATGATGTGATGAACATTCATCTGAAGTATAGCATTACGATCAAGTCATTATGTTTATATTGCTATAACATCATACAAAGTAATCTTTATCCTTAGACCATGAGATCATGTTAATTGCTAACACCTGAAGAGTATCTTGATAACATCAAACGTCACACCATAACATGGTGACTATAAAGATGGATTCAGTGCTATGAAGGTGTTATGTTGAGGCTCATGGATCAAGAGTGGAATTTGTCAATCCCGATGACGGATAGATATACTCTGGGCCCTCTCGGTGATATCACATTAAGATAGCTTGAAAGAAAGTGATGTGATCACTAGAATGTTATATCACGGGAACGAGAAAAGAGTGCCTGTCAGTAACGAGATCAAACTAGGTATTTGGATACCGATGATCGAATCTCGGACATGTATTATATCATGAGACAAAGGGATTAAATTACTAGCGTTAAAGGTTCTCACGATCACAGAATTCATCGTTGAATGTGCAGGAGCCAGTATGGATCTCCAGGTCCCGCTTCTAATTATTGATCTGAGAGGAGTGTCAATCATGTCTGCATTATTCGTGAACTGTAGGGTGACACACTTAAGAGTTACCAGGCACCATTTTGGAGCACATATGTTTGAGACGAAAGAATTGCAAAGCGCAGGAATTGTTTCTGGTGAAATTGCAGAAAGTGGTTCTGCATGTGATATTGAAATATTGCAAGGGTTTATATGTGAATGTTTGTTAATTAAAGTAATTAACAATATTCTGAATAAATTTAATAAAAGAGTTTTATTAAATGAGAGAGCATTAAACTTGGAGAATTTTAATGCATTTATAGTAGGGACTTTAAAGGGGAATGTGAAGAGGCATTTTACTGTGGAGGGGTTGCCACCACATGAATGGGGGAGGTGAGGAGTCACCCCCATGCGCCGGCCATGAAGGAGGGGCACCCCCTCCTCCTATAAAAGGCCACCCTCTTCCTCCTTCTTCCTCACACCTCCTTGTGAAGGATCTCTCTCCCCCTCTAGAATTATTCCCCCATGGTCTCGGATTAGTGAGATACATGTTCTCGGTGGCATTTCTTCTGGAAGCAGTTGCTGCTTCCACTGGATCGCTGGAGCGAGGAGGTGGAGGTTGTCCAGTGGCTTGAACGTGTGTGCGAGTACGGATGCGCTGCTGAGTTGCGCGCTCGGACTTCCACTCGATCTTGAGATCGACAAGTGTATGACTACATCAACCACGAGTTCCCACTCGTTAACAAAACTCGCTGTCTTCGAGGGTAAGTTCTCGATGGATGTATGTCCACCCATTGCTCTGTACCTAGTAGATAGATATTGGCGTGTAGTTCTCATCGTAGGAATTTTTTTGTTTTCTATGCTGCAGACCCAACAGTGGTATCAGAGCCTGATCTATGCGTAGGTGCTTTGCACGGGTAGTACACATATGTTTATATGTGGGCGATGATGGTCATGTTATTGCATCTTCTATGTATTTTGGATATTGGTGGCATAGTGGGATGAAGCGGCCCGGACCAACCTTACATGTCATCGTACATGAGACCGGTTCCACGACTGACATGCAACTTGTTTTGCATAAGTGGCTAGCGGGTGTATGTCTCTCCTACTATAGTCAATATCTGATTTACAACGAGTTTCTAATAACTTGGTTATCCTTGTTGTGGTTCATGTTCGTAGTTAAGAACGGTTCTATCTCCGAAAGCCCTAAGCCACGTAAAACTTGCAATGGATAAATTAGAGGCGTCTAGTTTAGATTGTTGCTGGGCTAGTGTCTTGATATGGTAATGTTGTAAATAGATGTATGATAGATACTCTTACAACACATTCAATGTGTAAGTTCCATAGACCATGGCCCTACACACAAAGGAATGATAGAGATCATACCACGATGCAAATGATAGAGATCAAATGCATGGACCATATCATCTCACTTTACACATTAGATGTTAGCATCTTATACTGCTAGTTTGGCGCTTTCTGTAGCATTGTAAGATGATCCCTCATTTAGATATCAAGATAAAAATGTGTTCTTCCTTAAGTATGCACCGTTTTGTGGATAGTGTTTCGAGACATCACGTGATGATCGGGTGTACTCGACTCTACGCTTTCATACAAACGGATGTAAGACAGTTTTACACATGCGAGTACTAAGGTTCTTACTTGGCGAGCCTAGCATGTACATACATGGCCTCGGAACACAGACCGAAAGGTTAAGCATGAGTCATATAGTTGATATGATGCCCATATAGATGCTCGCCTTTGAAGCTACATCAACTCACGTGATGATCGGACTTGGTGTAGTGGATTTGGTTCATGTAATCACCAAAAGGGCACGATGGATGTCGTTTTTGAGTGGGAGTTCATTTCTAATTTGGATTAGTCGAACTCAATTTGTCATAAACTAAATCGAAGTGAATTTGCATAATTTGTTGTAGTCATTGGCGTCGGTTCACTACCTTATACTTAGTTTTAATTGAGATAATATAACTATAGAATTCTGGATATTTACTTTACGAACTGTTATCGTATTGTTTTGAATGTCAATTTAAAGTTTAGAAGTCCTATTGCAAACTTTCAACAAACTCTATTTACTCCATGAAGTTTAATAAGTAGTATTAAATCAAGAGTAAGAATTCCAATGTTAGTATCTAAAGTATCATGTTTGCCTCCCTGATTTTTGATATTCAAAAGTTGTTTTAATATCAAGATTATCTAGGAGCTTAAAAATTGTTTCATAAACCATCATGTGTGGAGGATATTGTGATATCTGAAACAATGTTTTTGGTTGCATTATGATAGAGTATAATTTAGCAAAATACATGTTCTCATATTGTATGAGAATTTGTGAAGGATGGAGATGCTAGGCATCTGAATCTCCCAAAAGGTTTCGGGAACTAAAATTATACTCGTCATTCTTCCTTATAAGCTATAGTAGCTTGATCATGAAAGTTGTCATGATAATCATGAATAGAAGATGTAAGTAAAATGTTTACTACACTAAAAGATTACTAAAGAATGGATTTTTGAAAGTGCCAAACATTTGATGATGGTGATCCGCTTCAAAGTGCAAGTACAAAGGTATTAGTATTTGACTATACACGCTTTGTACTATGTGTCATGTGAATGACACCACTATTGATGTTGATAGATTCTTTTAAAAGAAAAGGAATTGTTGAAAGAGAATCTATAAAATATTTGGCAGAAAAGAAAAAGGTTGGAGATGTCCAACTTAGGTATATAGAAGATATACATGTTATGGCTATATTCCTTGCTTGATAAACAATGTGGTTCTGAGGTATTGGATACCGGTATTGGATACCGAATTGGTTGGTATGAAGTGTCATATAGGACAACGCAATTCATGAACTTCAATGGCCTAACAAACTGGCAAGAGAATAAGTGATGATGTTCATCGAAAACAAATAAAGTGTTATTGTGTTTTTTCATTGTCGTCAAACCTAGCCTTCAAGATTTGTTTTAATAATTGTTATTTTGTTCCGGTATTATGAGAACAATGGTTGTTCAAATAATTACCGTATTCCATAAAGGATGGATGAACTTTTACAAGTCTAGTGGGAGAAATCACATCCATAAACACTATTGCTAAAATATCGCAAGACAAATGATTGAAAGATCACTTATTAAGTTACATCGCTGTTTAAATTATATTGGAAACAAAACATGAAGAAACTCCATGTTGATGGATTTTTGGAGTCTATGATTTTGATCAATTGACACTTGTGAGACTTTCCTCGAGATAATTGAAAACTCCGTTCATAGGCCAAAGAGGAACGGATGACTAACTTATTGGATATTATGCATGTTGATGTATATAGTCCATTATGTGTAGCCATATGCGATGGATCTTTTTGCTTCATATGCTTTCTCCAGAAATTTAAGTGAATATATCTATATATTTACTTAATAAGGAAGAAGTATGAAACATTTGAAAATTGTTCAAAGACTTTCAAGATGAAGTGAAATATCATTGTAACAGGAAAATAAAGAGTTTATGATTCGATCATAAAGGAAGATATTTGGGTTACATGTTTAGCAAAACACTTAAGATTTGAGGAATTGTTCCATGATTTGTGTTTCCCGATAAACCATAGGAGTATGGAATATTCGAGAGATGAAACCAAACCATGTTTGACAAGGTAAGATTAAGGGTGTCATTTATAAAACTGCCATTATGTTTTAAGGATTGAAGCTTTAGAGACTACCGCTTTTAACTAAAAAGAGCACCATCGTGATCCGTTGAAATGACACCATTAGAGTAATGGTTTGGGATAAAACCCGAATTGTCTTTTCTTAAATTTTGGTATGTTATGCAGAAGTAAAATTTTTACAACCAAAGTCGGATAAGCACGTCTTTGTAGGTTATCTCAAATAATTTTTTGGTAATTTCTCCATAACACCGAGGACAAAAGAGTTTGTTACTTGGAACGTCAAGTTTCTTGAGAAGGAATTTTTTGTGAAAAGTTAAGTGGGAGGACAATAGAACTTTGATAAGGTTGTTGAACCTTAGCTATATGTGCTAAGTAGCGCAGCGCTGGAAAGTGTCCCGGTGGCGGCCATAATGCTCATTGCTCCCGTGATTACAAAGGGTGTGGTCTCGGAGATTAGAGTTCCTATTGAACCGTGTGGGTCGGTAAGAATCAAATAGTGTGATTTGATAAGCAAGTCGTTATTGTTTTAACAATGATGAACCAACTACATGCAAAGACGCGATGATGGGCCCTGACTCCATAAAATGACTAGAAGTCATAGAATCTCTGATAGTATCCATACATGAGAAATCAAGTTTCTGAACTTGGAAGACCCTCCGGAAAGGCATGAAGCCTATCGGTCGTGTTTGGATCTATAAAGAAATAATACATGGATGTTTAACATATATGAAATAGTCGACATGTCAGAAAGAAGTTTACGACAATGTTCAAGGAGATGACTATGACAATATTTGATCTTTCATAGCGATATATAGTCTTGACGGATTAATGTAGCAACCACTACATATAATTTGGTATATGGTAGTTGAATAAAAAAACAAGGTTCTTCAAATAGAATGGTTACGTAGGACGTGTACATGACACGGTCCGAAGGGTTTTGTTAATTCAAAGGGTACCAAAAAGGGCATGAAAACTTCAATAGCTGAAGTAAGCATAATGGAGTTGGAATCTTCACCATGATGAAACTGTTAAAAGAGTTTAAATTCATCGGAGATGATGAAGATGCTTGCATTTGCAAGAAATTAAGTGGGAGCGCTGAGACATATTTCTAATACATTATGCAGAGGACATATTGTTGATTGGAAATGATGTATCTTGTATTGACACAAGTTAAGAATTTCATTAAAATAAGATTTCGATGAAAGACTTGGGCAAACCCAGAATATTTGGCATCAATATCTATATGGATAGATTTAGGCGCTAATATGGTTGTGCCAAACATACATATATGAGATATTCAAAGGGTTCAATATGGAAACAATAAGAAAGGTTCTTGCTGCATGGAAAGAATTGTATCAAGATTCAAGTGTTTCAACACTTGGTGAATAAAATCACATGAAGATTTTGATCGATTATACCATGATATGTATATATCCAAAATGTCCTATGCTCTAAATGTTATGAGCACATACCAGAATGATTCATAAGATGATCATTGGACGATAGTAAAGATATTCTTATGAGCTTTGGAAGAACTAAGAATATATCATGTATAAGTGACAAATAGTTAAAGGTAGTTCATTGTAAGGTGTTACATTGATACTAGTTTTGTCACAAGATACAAATTAAATTTATCTCAATTTATACTATGGGTGGCACAATGTAATGGAAAAGATGTTCCATGGTGGATTTGGATGAGTTCCAAAGTTGAGACATTGTGACGGATACTACAACAAAAGGCTAAGTATATAACTACTATAGTAGCAGCAACGGAGGGCATTTGTGTTAAGTAGTTTGTTATCAAACTAGGTGTGGTTCAAAGTGGGCTAATACTATGAAGATATATTGTGTGACAATAATATCAACATATTTTAACCGGAACGAACTAAAGGTCTCACCAAAGGACCAAATTTATACAATGCCATCTCATTTGAGAATGAGTGATGCGTAGAGACGCAAAGACATGCAAATACACGCAGACCTGAAACTGACAGATCTGGAGATTATGTTAACCACTAGCAATAGCGTATATGCAACACTAGAAAGCCATAGGTGTTCAATACGCAAAGTTTTTCAAACTAGATTATTGACTCTAGTGCAAGTGGGAGACTGAAGGGAATATACCCGACAGGCAATAATAAAGTGGTTATTATCTTATTCCATGTTTATGATAATTGTTTATTTTGCATGCTATAATTGTATTGATCGGAAACGTCAATACATGTGTGTTTAATAAACAAAAAGGGTTCCTAGTTATGCCTCTCTTATAGACTAGCTTGTTTATTAACAAGATGATCAAGGTTTCCTGATCATGGGCATTGGATGTTGTTAATAACAAGGTCACAACATTGGTGGAATGATGTGATGAACATTCATCCGAAGTATAGCATTGCAATAAAGTCATTATGTTTATATTGCTATAACATCATACGAAGTAATCTTTATCCTTAGACCATGAGATCATGTTAATTGCTAACACCTGAAGAGTATCTTGATAACATCAAACGTCACAACGTAACAGGGTGACTATAAAGATGGGTTCAGTGCTATGAAGGTGTTATGTTGAGGCTCATGGATCAAGAGTGGAATTTGTCAATCCCGATGACGGATAGATATACTCTAGGCCCTCTCGGTGATATCACATTAAGATAGCTTGCAAGCAAGTGATGTGATCACTAGAATGTTATATCACGGGAACGACAAAAGAGTGCATGTTGGTAACGAGATCAAACTAGGTATGGAGATACCGATGATCGAATCTCGGACATGTAATATATCCCGAGACAAAGGGATTTAGTTACTAGCGTTAAAGGTTCTCACGATCACAGAAGTCATCATTGAATGTGTAGGAGTCAGTATGGATCTCTAGGTCCCGCTTCTGATTATTGATCTGAGAGGAGTCTCAATCATGTCTGCATTATTCGCGAACCGTAGGGTGACACACTTAAGAGTTACCGGACACCATTTTGGAGCACATACGTTTCAGACGAAAGAATTGCAAAGCGCAGGAATTGTTTCGATAGAAACCGGAAATTGTTTCGGGTGAAATTGCAGAAAGTGGTTCTGCATGTGATATTGAAATATTGCAAGGGGTTATAAGTGAATGTTTGTTAATTAAAGTATTTAACAAAATTCTGAATAAATTTAATAAAAGAGTTTTATTAAATGAGAGAGCATTAAACTTGGAGAATATTAATGCATTTAAAGTAGGGAGTTTAAAGGGGAATGTGAAGAGGCATTTTAATATGGAGGGGTTACCACCACATGAATGGGGGAGGTGAGGAGTCACCCCCATGCGCCGGCCATGAAGGAGGGGCACCCCCTCCTCCTATAAAAGGCCACCCACTTCCTCCTTCCTCACACCTCCTTGTGAATGATCTCTCTCCCCCTCTAGAATTATTCCCCCATTGTCTCGGATTAGCGAGATACATGTTCCCGGTGGCATTTCGTCTGGAAGGAGTTGCTGCTTCCGCTGGATCGCTGGAGCGAGGAGGTGGAGGCTGTCCAGTGGCTTGAACGTGTGTGCGAGTACGGATGCGCTGCTGAGTTGCGGCGCTCGGACTTCCACTCGATCTTGAGATCGGCAAGTGTACAACTACATCAACCATGAGTTCCTACTCGTTAACAAAACTCGTTGTCTTCGAGGGTAATTTCTCGATGGATGTATGTGCACCCGTTGCTCTGTACCTAGTAGATAGATCTTGGCGTTTAGTTCTCATCGTAGGAATTTTTTTTGTTTTCTATGTTGCGGACCCAACAG
>OU342746.1:111840879-111875873 GCA_910589775.1 Avena eriantha | reverse complement strand
TTTCACAAACCATAGCTAGAGTCATTGCATGTGTGTTCTTTTTATTTACCACATCTAGAATCATTGCATGTGTGTTCTTTTCACAAACCACATATGGATCCACCAGTGTCATTGCATGTGTGTTCCTCTCACAAACCACATCTAGAGTCATTGTATGTGTGTTCTTCTCAAAAACCACATATGGATCCACCAGAGTTCATTGCACGTCTGTTCTTCTCATGAACCACATATGGATCCACCAGTGTGATTGCATGTGTGTTCTTCTCACAAACCATAGCTAGAGCCATTGCATGTGTGTTCTTTTCACAAACCACAGCTAGATTCATTGCATGTGTGTTCTTTTCATTAACCACATCTAGAGACATTGCATGTGTGTTCTTTTCACAAAGCACATATGGATCCACCAGTGTCATTGCATGTGTGTTCTTCTCACAAACCACATCTAGAGTCATTCCATGTGTGTTCTTCTCACAAATCACATATGGATCCACCAGAGTTCATTGCATGTCGGTTCTTCTCATGAACCACATATGGATCCACCAGTGTGATTGCATGTGTGTTCTTCTCACAAACCATAGCTAGAGCCATTGCATGTGTGTTCTTTTCACTAACCACATCCAGAGTCATTGCATGTGTGTTATTTTCACAAACTACATATGGATCCACTAGTGTCGTTGGATGTCTGTTATTTTCACAAACCACATCTAGAGTCATTGCATGTGTGTTCTTCTCACAAACCACATATGGATCCACCAGAATTCATTACATGTCTGTTCTTCTCACAAACCACAGCTAGAGTCATTACATATATGTTCTTCTCACAAACCACACATGGATCCACCAGAGTCATTGCATGTGTGTTCTTTTCACAAACCACATCTAGAGTCATTGGATGTCTGTTCTTTTCTCAAACCACATCTAGAGTCATTCCATGTGTGTTCTTCTCACAAACAACATATGGATCCACCAGAGTTTATTGTATGTCTGTTCTTTTCACAAACCATAGCTAGAGTCATTGGATGTTTGTTCTTTTCACAAACCACATCTAGGGTCATTGCATGTGTGTTCTTCTCAGAAACAACATATGGATCCACCAGAGTTTATTGCATGTGTGTTCTTTTCACAAACCATTGCTAGAGTGATTGCATATATGTTCTTCTCACAAACCACACATGGATCCACCAGTGTCATTACATGTGTGTTCTTTTCACAAACCACATCTAGAGTCACTGGATGTTTGTTGTTTTCACAAACCACATATTGATCCACCAGTGTCATTCTATGTGCGTTATTTTCACAAACCACACCTAGAGTCATTGCATCTGTATTTTTTTCAGAAACCACATATGGATCCACCAGTGTGATTGCATGTGTGTTCTTTTCATTCACCACTATTGGAGTCATTGGATGTGTGTTCTTTTCACAAACCACATATGGATCCACCAGTGTCATTGCATGTGTGTTATTCTCACAAACCACATATGGATCCACCAGAGTTCATTACATGTCTGTTCTTCTCACAAACCACAACTAGAGTCATTGCATGTCTATTCTTGTCAGAAACCACACATGGATCCACCAGAGTCATTGCCTGTGTGTTATTTTCACAAACCACGGCTAGCGGCATTGCATGTCTATTCTTTTCACAACCCACATCTAGAGTCATTGCATGTGTGTTCTTCTCACAAATCACATATGGATCCACCAGAGTTCATTGCATGTGTGTTCTTCTCAAAAACCACAGCTAGAGTCATTGCATTTCTGTTCTTCTCACAAACCACACATGGATCCACCAGTGTCATTGCATGTGTATTCTTTTCACAAACCACATCTAGAGTCATTGGATGTCTATTCTTTTCACAAACCACATCTATAGTCATTGCATATGTGTTCTTCTCCCAAACAACATATGGATCCACCAGAGCTCATTGCATGTCTGTTCTTTTCACAAACCACAGCTAGAGTCATTGCATGTCTGTTTTTCTCAGAAACCATACATGGATCCACAAGTGTCATTGCATGTTTTTTTTCACAAACCACAGCTAGTGTCATTGGATGTCTATTCTTTTCACAAACCACATATTGATCCACCAGTGTCATTGCATGTGTGTTCTTTTCACAAACCACATCTAGAGTCATTGGATATGTGTTATTTTCACAAACCACATATGGATCCACCAGTGTGATTGCATGTGTGTTCTTTTCATTAACCACATCTAGAGTCATTGCATGTCTGTTCTTTTAACAAACCACATATGGATCTTACATGTGTGTTATTTTCACAAACCATAGCTAGAGTCATTGCATGTGTGTTCTTTTCATTTACCACATCTAGAATCATTGCATGTGTGTTCTTTTCACAAACCACATATGGATCCACAAGTGTCATTGCATGTGTGTTCCTCTCACAAACCACATCTAGAGTCATTGTATGTGTGTTCTTCTCACAAACCACATATGGATGAACCAGAGTTCATTGCATGTATGTTCTTCCCATGAACCACATATGGATCCACCAGTGTGATTCCATGTGTGTTCTTCTCACGAACCACATCTAGAGTCATTGCATGTGTGTTCTTTTCATTAACCACATCAAGAATCATTGCATGTGTGTTATTTTCACAAACCACATATGGATCCACCAGTGTCATTGGATGTCTGTTCTTTTCACAAACCACATATGGATCCACCAACGTCATTGCAAGTGTGTTCTTTTCACAAACCACAGCTAGAGTCATTGCATGTGTGTTCTTTTCATTAACCACATTTAGAGTCATTGCATCTGTGTTCTTTTCACAAACCAGATATGGATCCACCAGTGTCATTGCATGTGTGTTCTTCTCACAAACCACATCTAGAGTCATTGCATGTGTGTTCTTCGCACAAACCACATATGGATCCACTAGAGTTCATTGCATGTATGTTCTTCTCATGAACCACATATGGATCCACAAGTGTGATTGCATGCGTGTTCTTCTCACAAACCACAGCTAAAGTAATCGCATGTGTGTTCTTTTCATTAACCACATCCAGAGTCATTGAATGTGTCTTATTTTCACAAACCACATATGGATCCACTAGTGTCATTGGATGTTTGCTCTTTTTACAAACCACATATAGAGTCATTGCATGTGTCTTCTTCTCGCAAACCACATATGGATCCACCAGAGTTCATTACATGTCTGTTCTTCTCCCAAACCACAACTAGAGTCATTGCATGTCTGTTCTTCTCACAAACCACACATGGATCCAGCAGAGTCATTGCATGTGTGTTCTTTTCACAAACCACATCTAGAGTCATTGGATGTCTATTCTTTTCACAAACCACATCTAGAGTCATTGCATGTGTGTTCTTCTCACAAACAACATATGGATCCACCAGAGTTCATTGTATGTCTGTTCTTTTCATAAACCACAACTAGAGTCATTGCATGTCTGTTCTTCTCACAAACCACACATGGATCCACCAGTGTCATTGCATGTGTTTTTTTCACAAACCACATCTAGATTCATTCCATGCGTGTTCTTCTCACAAACCACATATGGATCCACCAGAGTTTATTGCATGTTTGTTCTTTTCACAAACCACAGATAGAGTCATTGCATGTCTATTCTTCTCACAAACCACACATGGATCCACCAGTGTCTTTACATGTGTGTTCTTTTCACAAACCATATCTGGAGTCATTGGATGTCTGTTCTTTTCAGAAACCACATATTGATCCACAAGTGTCATTGCATGTGTGTTCTTTTCACAAACCACATCTAGAGTCATTGCATGACTGTTCTTTTCACAAACCACATATGGATCCACCAGTGTGATTGCATGTGTGTTCTTTTCATTAACCATAGCTAGAGTCATTGCATGTCTGTTCTTTTCACAAACCACATATGGATCCACCAGTGACGTTGCATGTTTGTTCTTTTCACAAACCACTGCTAGAGTCATTGCATGTGTGTTCTTTTCATTAACCACATCTAGAGTCATTGCATGTGTGTTCGTTTCACAAACCACATATGGATCCACCAGTGTCATTGCATGTGTGTTCTTGTCACAAACCACATCTAGAGTCATTGCATGTGTGTTTTTTTCTCACAAACCACATATTGGTCCACCAGAGTTCATTTGTGAGATCCAGGCACATGGCTTAATAGGATTGATAGGATACCCATATCAACAAGTTGCAACTTCTTTTCCGGAAGCTCATTCGAAAAGAACTCTAAGGTTAAGCGTGCTTGGCCTAGAGCAATTCTAGGATGGGTGACCGACCGGGAAGTGGGTAACCGGGTGCGCACGAGTGAGGACAAAGTGCGCAGAAAAGACTAGTGTTGGTCTGTGGGGCCAGTCTAGATATCCTATTAAGCTGCCAGGAGTGACACCCCCCGGGCCCAGGAGTGGACGGGGTGTTACAAGTGGTATCAGAGCCGACCTCGCGGTTAAACGGGTGTGTGCGGGTTAGTGGAGGGACATGTGGAGCATGGCGCGTGTGGCCCGGAGTGGACACGGCATGGCACATGTGCCGGCACTGGACGCACAGACGCGTGCCAAAAGGGAACGTTCCTGGGGGTGTGCTTGATCGATGAGGGCATCGATCTTCTAAAGGGTGGGTGTATGTGAGATCCAGGCACATGGCTTAATAGGATTGATAGGATACCCATATCAACAAGTTGCAACTTCTTTTCCGGAAGCTCATTCGAAAAGAACTCTAAGGTTAAGCGTGCTTGGCCTAGAGCAATTCTAGGATGGGTGACCGACCGGGAAGTGGGTAACCGGGTGCGCACGAGTGAGGACAAAGTGCGCAGAAAAGACTAGTGTTGGTCTGTGGGGCCAGTCTAGATATCCTATTAAGCTGCCAGGAGTGACACCCCCCGGGCCCAGGAGTGGACGGGGTGTTACATCATTGCATGCTTGTTCTTCTCCTGAACCACATATGGATCCATGAGTGTGATTGCATGCGTGTTCTTCTCACAAACCACAACTAGAGTCATTGCATGTGTGTTCTTTTCATTAACCACATCAAGAGTCATTGCATGTGTGTTATTTTCACAAACCACGTATAGATCCACCAGAGTTCATTGCATGTGTGTTCTTCTCACAAACCACAGCTATAGTCATTGCATGTCTGTTCTTCTCACAAACTACACATGGATCCACCAGAGTCATTGCATGTTCCAATAGGAGCATAGTCAACAATATCTTTGTAAGGTGCATGGTATTTGTTCCATACCCTTTTTGGAATTTTGATATAGGAAGCAAAAGCTCTAAAGCAATTCGTAATAACTTGCAAATCAAGACCATAAATATTACTAATATTTTGAAAGTCATCAGTTCCCATAAAAGATTCAGTGCATTCATAATCATAATGTATACCTGACTTTCTACCTTTGTCATTCTCCCAAGCTTCAGCATTGTCTTGAATACGGTCTAGAAGGTCCCATTTAGCTTCTTCTTCCATGCGAGTCAATGATCCAGCACAAGAAGCATCCAATAAATCCTTATCATGTAGAGGGAGCCTTGCATAAAAGTTATTGATAATAATATTGTTGGGGAGCTCATGAATGGGACATTTGAGCATTAGTAACTTCAATCTCCCCAAGCTTGAGCTGTACTCTCTCCATCAAGAGGCCAAAAGTTGTATATTTGATTCCGATATTTATGAATCTCACTAGGAGGATAAAACTTTGAATAAAAGATAGGCACTATTTCCTCCCATTCCAGAGCTTGACCATTCTTTAGCAGCTTATACCATTCTTCAGCTCTTCCTTTCAGCGATAATGAGAATAACTTCTCCTTAACTTGATCTATAGTAATACCTGCACACTTGAACAACCTGCATAATTCGTGTATAAAGAGTAAATGATCACCGGGATGGACGGTTCCATCCCCAACATAGTAGTTATCCATAACACGATCAATAATTCTTGTAGGTATTTTGAAAACATCATTCTCAGCAGGTGGTGGCTTATCTACTACCTTAGCAGTGGTAGTAGCATTACCAAATAAGAAACTCAGCGAATTATCCGTAAGGAAAATAAAGCAACTAATAGAAGTAAACAATACTCATAGTAGAACTTTCCTTTACTAGTTCCACTCTCCAATAGCGCTTCACTCCCCAGCAACGGTGCTAGAAAATAGTCTTGATGACCCACAAGTATAGGGGGTGTATCGCAGTATTTTCGATAAGTAAGAGTGTCGAACCCAACGAGGAGCAGAAGGTGCTGGCTAGTGGTATGGATGAGGAATCCTCTACAAATACTTAGCAAACGGATTTTTAGGGGTTTTCGATAAAGCAAGTAAACAAAGTACGAGTAAATAAAAGACAGTAGGAATAAATGCAGCAAGTGGCCCAATCCTTTATGCAGCAAAGGACAAGCCGGTTGTATTACTTAAGATGACCAAACGTTCTCGAGGACACATGGGAAGAATGTCAAGTGCTTTCACTTCATATAGTCGATTAATCTTCTTTAGCTTGCTAAGTGTTGTGTGGGTGAACCTGTGCTCATGTACCGCCCCATCCAAGACCTATACATACTTGTGATTATACCCCTTGCAAACATCCGTAAGTACAAGAAAGTAATTAATGTAGAAACCTAACCACAGCTTTAAACTCTAAGACCCTTACGTCCCTTGTGCAATGATTTCCTAACGGGGGTTCAGGTTTTTGTCACTCCGGCAACCCCTACGATTAGTAGCCAAATACACAATGCATTCCCCTAGGCCCATATAGGTGAAGTGTCATGTAGTCGACGTTCACATGACACCACTAGAAGAAGTACACCACAACTTAAATAACAATATATTGAATCTTTCTCAACGCAACTCCACTACTAACAACAAGAC
Source organism: Avena eriantha (assembly GCA_910589775.1). NCBI lineage: Eukaryota > Viridiplantae > Streptophyta > Magnoliopsida > Poales > Poaceae > Avena > Avena eriantha. Next base: position 111,869,032 of record OU342746.1, on the reverse strand, counting down.
TTCTCCCATCTCCTCAAGAAAAAAACGAACTACTCACAAGACATCATATGGATCATGATCAGAGATGGAATAATGATGTATAACAATATGAACATAAACAATAATTCAATGGTTCACTCAATAGCATCAACTACAAGGAGTAATCAACACCGGGAAAGTTTCCCCTATGAACTATGCAAGATTCAACTCAATTGTTACAGCAATATGGAGATGGTGATGAGGGTGCTGATGGTGATGATGGTGGTGATGATGATGATGATGATTCCGATGAAGTCCAGCTTGATGGTGGTGTTGATGGCTGATACGTCCATTTTGCATCACTATTCTATGTCTTAATTCACTATTATTCATTGATATATTTCGTATTGAGAGGTGATACTTATGTTATTTCATCTATTTTTGCATGGTTGATGACTTTTCGAGCATGGACCACTGTAGTCAGGATTCTGATGGAAAAGGTGCTGTTTGGAGGCAAAATTCGTGAAGATTAGAATATCCGGGAAAATATACGGAAAATCCTGTTTTTCCAGAAGACTAAGGATGCCAGAAGATGGAGTGGAGGTGGGCCATAGGGGGCCCAAACCACCCCATGGCGCGGGCAGGCCTAGGCCGTGCCTGGAGGTGGTGTGGCCACCTTGGCCCACTCCAGCCTCTCCCCTCTGGCGTATATCATCCCCACGAAACCCTAAGACTCGGAGAGCGACCATAGAAATATTCCGCGGCCTCTACGGGGCGGAAAACACCGAGAGAGAAAGATCTCTCCGGCAGACAGATTTCTGCCGGGGGAATTCCTTCCCGGAGAGGGGAGATCGTCGCCATCAACACCACCATCAAGCTGGACTTCATCGGGATCATCATCATCATTACCTCCATCATCACAATCAGCACCCTCATCACCATCTCCATATTGCTGTAACAATTGGTTGAATCTTGCTATAGTTCATAGGGGAAACTTTCCCGGTGTTGATTACTCTTTGTAGTTGATGCTATTGAGTGAACCATTGAATTATTGTTTATGTTCAGATTGTTATACATCATTATTCCATCTCTGATCATGATGCATATGATGTCTTGTGAGTAGTTCGTTTTGTTCTTGAGGACATGGGAGAAGTCTTGTTGTTAGTAGTGGAGTTGGATTGAGAAAGATTCAATAGATTGTTATTTAAGTTGTGGTGTACTTCTTCTAGTGGTGTCATGTGAACGTCGACTACATGACACTTCACCTATAAGGGCCTAGGGGAATGCATTGTGTATTTGGCTACTAATCGTAGGGTTGCCGGAGTGACAGAAACCTGAACCCCCATTAGGAAACCATTGCACAAGGGACGTAAGGGTCTTAGAGTTTAAAGCTGTGGTTAGGTTTCTACCTTAATTACTTTCTTGTACTTACGGATGTTTGCAAGGGGTATAATCACAAGTATGTATTAGTCTTGGATGGGGCGGTACATTAGCACAGGTTCACCCACACAACACTTAGCAAGATAGAGAAGATTAATCGACTATATGAAGCGAAAGCACTTGACAGTCTTCCCATGTGTCCTCGAGAACGTTTGGTCATCTTAAGAAATACAATCGGCTTTTCCTTTGCTACATACAGGATTGGGCCACTTGCTGCATTTATTCCTACTGTCTTTTGTTTACTCATACTTTGTTATACTTGCTTTATCGAAAACCCCTAAAAATCCATTTGCTAAGTATTTGCAGAGAATTCCTGATCCATACCACTAGCCAGCACCTTCTGCTCCTCTTTGGGTTCGACACTCTTACTTATCGAAAATACTGCGATACACCGCCTATACTTGTGGGTCATCAAGACTATTTTCTGGCGTCGTTGCCAGGGATTGAAGCGCTATTGGAGAGTGGAACTGGTAAAGGAAACTTCTACTGTGAGTATTGTTTACTTCTGCTAGTTGCTTTATTTTCCTTATGGATAATTTGCTGAATTTCTTATTTGGTAATGCTACTACCACTGCTAAGGTAGTAGATAAGCCACCACCTGCTGAGAAAGATGTTTTCAAAATACCTACAAGAATTATTGATCATGTATGGATAACTACTATGTTGGGGATGGAACTGTCCATCCCGGTGATCATTTAATCTTTATACACGAATTATGCGTGTTGTTCAAGTGTGCAGGTATTACTACAGATCAAGTTAAGAAGAAGTTATTCTCATTATCACTGAAAGGAAGAGCTGAGGAATGGTATAAGCTGCTAAAGAATGGTCAAGCTCTGGAATGGGAGGAAATAGTGCCTCTCTTTTATTCAAAGTTTTATCCTCCTAGTGAGATTCATAAAGATCGGAATCAAATATACAACTTTTGGCCACTTGATGGAGAGAGTACAGCTCAAGCTTGGGGGATATTGAAGTTACTAATGCTCAAATGTCCCATTCATGAGGTCCCCAACAATATTATTATCAACAACTTTTATGCAAGGCTCCCTCTACATGATAAAGTTTTATTGGATGCTTCTTGTGCTGGATCATTCACTCGTATGGAAGAAGAAGCTAAATGGGACCTTCTAGATCGTATTCAAGACAATGCTAAAGCTTGGGAGAATTACAAAGGTAGAAACTCAGGTATAAATTATGATTATGAATGCATTGAATCTTTTATGGGAACTGATGACTTTCAAAATATTAAAAATGCTTATGGTCTGGACTCTCAAGCTATTGCTTCTTATTTTAAGGCTTTTGCTTCCTACATTGAAGTGCCTAAAAAGAAGTGGAATAAGTATCATGAACCTTATAAAGATATTGCTAAGAGTGTTCCTGCAAGAAATACTGAAGTATATACTGCTAATCATGTTTTACCTAAACCTTATATTGAGAAAAGGCCTTTTCCAGTTAAGGTAAATGAACATTCTATGATGGCTAGTATGGTAGATGAAAGTATGAATAAAGCTGTTGAACCTGATAAACAAATGGTTGATGAACCTATTGTAGCAAATGTGAAAGACTTTGTTCCTAAATATGAAAAAGAGGGACACACTATCCTTTGTAAGGATACCTCTAATATTGTTTCACATAGTAGTGTTATGAGAGCTAGTATTCCAGTGTTTTCTGTTAGAATAAGTGATCAGTGCTATGATGGTAGTTGTGATAGCTATATTGTTAATTTTATGCATGCTACTGAAAGCTACTATGAGAGAGGTAAAAGTGTTTTTATGTATCTCAATAATATCAAGTTTCCTCGTTTTATGCTGAAAGTTTTTATGTCGTACTTATTTTGCCTTCTTATGCAAGTTGCCTTAGGTTTCAACAACTTGTTTGATTACAAAATTCCCTTGCATAGGAAGTGGGTTAGACTTAAATGTGTGTGTGTTTTTGCTTCTTAATGCTCTCTTTCACTTCAATGCATATCCCTATGAGAGCTTCTTCAAAATTATCATGCCCATCTTAATGGCTATAAAGAAAGAGCTTTATGGGAGACAACCCAATTTTTTTTCTTTTAGTTTGTTTTTGTTTCTTTGAGTCTTGGAAGTTATTACTTCGGTAATAACCGCTCCTTATCCATTTTGTTTGGTTTTTGTGTCAAGATCAACCTCTAATGAGAGAGAAGTAAGGTTTGGGGAAGTTGCTGTCCCGAAACAGATTTTTGTGCTTCACCGTAAAAATTCATGAGAGATCTCTGTATGTCGGATTGAGCTATAATTGTTTGTGCTTCTGCCCCAGGTTGTTATTTAACTTTCGTTAGTTTTGCACTTTTTGATTTAAGCAACAGAAGATTTTCGAATTAATTGATCTTTACCTGCTGGTCTATTTTGACATATTTTGCCAATCTTGCATTTGCTTCTTTATTCGATTTCCTTCTTGAATTCTTTTTGGGTCTTCAGCAGGATTTGCTACAGTAGCTTTTGTTATGATGGTTTTCAGTTGAAGTTGGACTCAAAAGGTTTTATCACTTCACTTTTACTAATGTTGCTAATGAGAACTGTGTGAAGTTTTGTGTGAAAGAAATTTCAAAGAAGTGGAGATAATGGTGTAATAAGGAAGAGAAGGGTTTTATGACTCAAGTAATAAGTATATGAAGATGAAGATACCGATGATTCAAGTGGTGAATCTGGAAGGATCCACTAAATACCAAATTCAGAGACCTGCAGAGTCCGTGTTCAACTAGGTAACAGTTCTGGTAAGAAAAGTTCCGCAAAAATACAATCCAACTATATTTTTGCAGTTTTCAGTCAATAAGGAAAGCTACGAAGCGAAAAAAGGACGGAAACGAAGCCAGGGTGGCCCACACCACCCCATGGCGCGGGCCCACCCCTGGCTGCGCTACTAGGTGGTGAGGCCACCCAGGACTCCGCCTCCAACTCGTTTTCTCCCAGTACCTTCCTTTTGATGTGAAACTCCGTAATATATAACCCCCCAGATCCCCCGAGGTCCGTATATCGTGTTTTCGTCGTGTTTTTGTTTCGATCTGTTTCTGCCAGGACATACTCTTTGAAGGTTTAGAAGCACAATGGTGACCACCAAGGATAAAGGGAAGGAACCTATGGAGGAAGACCTCCAAGACCCCGGGAAGGAGAAGGAGATCAAGAGTGAAGGTGAAGAGGAGGCAAAGCACACCGGCACTACCGTTGCAAGCATTGGAGTGGTGGTGAATCCTGCCAGGAATAGAAGGACTGCACGGATGTCAACTGGAGGGAAGCCTCCGTGTCACTGTTTGGCACCACAGACACCTCCTCCACACACCAAGAATCCCTTCCATACCTTTATCCATAACCATGCAGGAAAAGAAGACTCCAAGTGGGAAGAATGGAAAAAGAATCACAAGAGGTGGGATCCACAAACTGAAATGATTATGGGTCGTATTGAGCACAACTCGAAGTTGATTCGTACTCTCACTTTCGAGATTGAAGACTTGGGGAAACTGATCAAGGAGCTCATCAAGAGGATACCACCACCACCAAAGGAGTAATTCGTCATCAGGTTTGGCATCCCCTTGGTTTGTTCCAAACTTGGGGGAGTGCTGCCGTATCACATCACTATCTTCTATCTTTTTACCTTATTAGTAGAGTCATATCATGAATAGTGGAGTTATTATATAGTATGGTTTGCATTATGGAAGTGTCCTCTCTCTCGTTAGATTTGTATCCCTTGGTGTGAGTTTCCGTTATGGAATATTAATGAGAAGTTCTATCATTCACCCTTTTTGCATATCTTATATTAGTTTCCAATTCGTGGTATGATTGATCTTGTTGTTAGTATTGGTAGAACTTTGGGATCATTGAGTTAATTTAGTTGGTTTTGGCAAACCTGGCTCGGTCAGTAGCAACACCTTTTTGAGAGTTGAAAAGAAAAAGGTAGAAGTACTCTAGAGAAAAATAATTTCATCATCTTTCTTTCTTGATTTGCTCATAAGTCTAGTATTATCTAGTTAAGATCTTTTGTGCTTCCAAGGAGGATAGCATGTTTGTCTTTATCACTTGTATGTTTGGTTGTTTCCTTCAACTCTTATACTTGCTACCCAGCCTTGCTAGCCAAAAACCTGTACTGAGAGGGTATTCTTCTCATGCATCCACTCCTTTAAACCAAAACATTTGCCATTTGAGTCCACCATACCTACCTAGTAGCATTATTGCTATTCCAAGTAAATTCTTGTTTTATCTACCTCCCAAATTAAACTTGTTATGTGAAAATTAGTGATTAAATCCCTCACGAACTTGATGGCACACTTTACTTTCTTGCATTTAATAAACTTGAACCATTGGGTCCTTCTTTGTTGCGTATATGCTTGAGCTTTATGAGTTGAAGTTAGCCAAACCATGTATCATGGGGACAGCTTTCAACACTTCATTTGGTACTTTGTACCTAGTTGATATCATGTTCTTTTGCTTATGGATCCCGATGGTGTGAAATAAAAGTGGAACTTGTAAGATCATGGAGTCTATATGTGTGTTAGAGAAACGCCTGGGCCGCTAGCCTAAGCCATGCCTAATCATGGTGGAAACTTGCAGCATAACTATAGTGAGCATTCTATGAAGCATCCTTAATAAAAACCCATGCAAATAGAAAATAAAAAGATCGCTGAGATGCTCACTATCTGCTTGCCTTGTCATTTTGATTATGGGATAGCTCCTGTGTCATGTGCAAGGGGTACCCCATTGGCGGTTCTCAATGATACGCATGTATTTACAATGACAAGAGCTTGCTCGTGACTGAAGTTGAGTAGCATGAGGATCGATACTCATAAGTAAGGGGCATGGGACTCCAATTTATAACTTGTCAAGCATATCCTCTTAGTTGTGTCACTTTAACCTTAATCACCAAAAGATGCATATGATAGGGGCAATGAGAGCTGAAAGCTAGTAAGTACCATAATTTTTGGGAGCTCTTTATGAGACTTGCAATCCCTGCTTCCCTCTGTGAAGGGCCTTTCTTTTACTTTGTAGTTGAGTCAGTAAACCTGCTCCCTTCTATCTCAGCAAGTATTTTGAGTTGATGTGTTTCATTCATTCATATGATGATTTATTCAATCATGTCTCTTATGTTCCTTGTTTTGCACATTGCTCTTATCTTGATGTTTACTACTTTGAAAGCTATCATTGAAAAACCAGTTATTTGTGAACTCCAGCAAATTATCAACTATTCTTTGACCAAGAGCTAAGTTTGCCATTACCAATTATGATTCACTTTATGTATCTTTATTGTGTTTCCTTTACTCATTGCAAGTTAAGTTATATAATAGTGAGTTGTCTTCTATTATGTTCTATGTATTTGATGAATGTGATGCTTCTTGTCCGTATTCTTTTATCGACTCTTCACTCCATAAACCTGAGGTCATGTTTATTGAGCTCAGTTTCGCTTGGGGACAAGCGAAGTCTAAGCTTGGGGGGAGTTGATACGTCCATTTTGCATCACTATTCTATGTCTTAATTCACTATTATTCATTGATATATTTCATATTGAGAGGTGATACTTATGTTATTTCATCTATTTTTGCATGGTTGATGAATTTTGGGGCATGGACCGCTGCAGTCAGGATTCTGATGGAAAAGGTGCTGTTTGGAGGCAAAATTCGCGAAGATCAGAAAATCCGGGAAAATATACGGAAAATCCTATTTTTCCAGAAGACTAAGGATGCCAGAAGATGGAGTGGAGGTGGGCCACAGGGGGCCCACACCACCCCATGGCGCGGGCAAGCCTAGGCCGCGCCTGGAGGTGGTGTGGCCACCCTGGCCCACTCCAGACTCTCCCCTCTGGCGTATATCATCCCCACGAAACCCTAAGACTCGGAGAGCGACCACAGAAAGATTCTGTCGCCTCTGCGGGGCGGAAAACACCGAGAGAGAAAGAACTCTCCGGCAGACAGATTTCTGCCGGGGGAATTCCTTCCCGGAGAGGGGAGATCATCGCCAGCAACACCACCATCAAGATGGACTTCATCGGGATCATCATCATCATCATCACCACCATCATCACCATCAGCACCCTCATCACCATCTCCATATTGCTGTAACAATTGGTTGAATCTTGCTATAGTTCATAGGGGAAACTTTCCCGGTGTTGATTACTCTTTGTAGTTGATGCTATTGAGTGAACCATTGAATTATTGTTTATGTTCAGATTGTTATACATCATTATTCCATCTCTGATCATGATCCATATGATGTCTTGTGAGTAGTTCGTTTTGTTCTTGCGGACATGGGAGAAGTCTTGTTGTTAGTAGTGGAGTTGCGTTAAGAAAGATTCAATAGATTGTTATTTAAGTTGTGGTGTACTTCTTCTAGTGGTGTCATGTGAACGTCGACTACATGACACTTCACCTATAAGGGCCTAGGGGAATGCATTATGTATTTGGCTACTAATCGTAGGGGTTGCCGGAGTGACAGAAACCTGAACCCCCGTTAGGAAACCATTGCACAAGGGACGTAAGGGTCTTAGAGTTTAAAGCTGTGGTTAGGTTTCTACCTTAATTATTTTCTTGTACTTACGGATGTTTGCAAGGGGTATAATCACAAGTATGTATTAGTCTTGGATGGAGCGGTACATTAGCACAGGTTCACCCACACAACACTTAGCAAGCTAGAGAAGATTAATCGACTATATGAAGCGAAAGCACTTGACAGTCTTCCCATGTGTCCTCGAGAACGTTTGGTCATCTTAAGAAATACAACCGGCTTGTCCTTTGCTGCATAAAGGATTGGGCCACTTGCTGCATTTATTCCTACAGTCTTTTGTTTACTCGTACTTTGCTTACTTGCTTTATCAAAAACCCCTAAAAATCCGTTTGCTAAGTATTTGCAGAGAATTCCTGATCCATACCACTAGCCAACGCCTTCTGCTCCTCGTTGGGTTCGACACTCTTACTTATCGAAAATACTGCGATACACCCCCTATACATGTGGGTCATCAACGGTGATGATCTCCCCTCTCCGGGAAGGAATTCCCCCGGTAGAAATCTGTCTACCGGAGAGATCTTTCTCTCTCGGTGTTTTCTGCCCCGCAGAGGCGGCGGAATCTTTCTGTGGTCGCTCCCCGAGTCTTCGGGTTTCGGAAGGATGATATACGCCAGAGGGGAGAGGCTAGAGTGGGCTAGGGCGGCCACACCACCTCCAGGAGCGGCCTAGGCCTGCCCGCGCCATGGGGTGTTGTGGGCCCCCTGTGGCCCACCTCCACTCCATCTTCTAGCATCCTTAGTCTTCTAGAAAAATAGGATTTTCCGTATATTTTCCCGGATTTTCTGATCTTCGCGAATTTTGCCTCCAAACATCACCTTTTCCATCAGAATCCTGACTGCAGCGGTCCATGCTACAAAAGTCATCAACCATGCAAAAGTAGATGAAATAACATAAGTATCACCTCTCAATACGAAATATATCAATGAATAATAGTGAATTAAGACATAGAATAGTGATGCAAAATGGACGTATCAACTCCCCCCAAGCTTAGACTTCGCTTGTCCCCAAGCGAAACTGAGCTCAATAAACATGGCCTCAGGTTTATGGAGTGAAGAGTCGATAAAAGAAGACGGACAAGAAGCATCACATTCATCAAATACATAGATCATAATAGAAGACAACTCACTATTATACAACTCAACTTGCAATAAGTAAAGGATACACAATAAAGATACATAAAGTGAATCATAATTGGTAATGGCAAACTTAGCTCTTGGTCGAAGAATAGTTGATAATTTGCTGGAGTTCACAAATAGCTGGTTTTTCAATGAAAGCTTTCAAAGTAGTAAACATCAAGATAAGAGCAATGTGCAAAACAAGGAACATAAGAGACATGATTGAATAAATCATCATATGAATGAATGAAACACATCAACTCAAAATACTTGCTGAGATAGAAGGGAATAGGTTTACTGACTCAACTACAAAGCAAAAGAAAGGCCCTTCAAAGAGGGAAGCAGGGATTGTAAGTCTCATAAAGAGCTCCCAAAAATTATGATACTTACTAGCTTTCAGCTCTCATTGCCTCTATCATAGGCATCTTTAGGTGATTAAGGTTAAAGTGATCAAAAATGAGGATATGCATTGACAAGTTGTAAGGTGAGAATATCATGTCCCTTGAATACGAGGGCCACTCCTAATGCTACTCAAGTTTAGTCACCGGTAAGTTCTTGTCATCGTAAGCCTATGTGTATCATTGAGAACCGCCAATGGGGTACCCCTTGCCCGATGATATGGAAGAATCCCCATATCAAAATGACAAGGCAAGCAGACAACAAGTATCTCAGCAATCTTCTTATTTACCATGGGAATATGGTGCTCTTTTCTCTCTTTCCTCTTTTCATAATCTCTTTTTTTTCTCTTTTTTCTCAATCTCTATCTCTTTTTTTATAAGAAGAATGCTTCATAGATGCTCGTTATGGTTACGCTGCAGGTTTCCACCATGTCAGCATGGATTAGACCAGCGGCCCAGGCGTTTCTCTAACACATAGGCATAACTCCATGAACTTACAAGCTCCCCTTTCATTTCACACCGATGACATCCATAGACAAAAGAACATGATATCAATTTGGTACAAAGTACCAGTGCAATGTTGAAAGTGTTCCCCATGACAGCATGGTTCTGCTAATTCACAACTTACAAAGCGCAAGCATATGCGCAACATAGGTGAGCACAATGGTTCACGTTTATTAAATGCAAGAAAGTAAAGTGTGCCATCAAGTTCGTGAGAGCTTTAATCACTAATTTTCACATAACAAGTTTAATTTGGGAGATAGATAAAACAAGAATTTACTTGGAATATCAATATTGCTACTAGGTAGGTATGGTGGACTCAAATGGCAAAGGTTTTGGTTTAAAGGAGGTGGATGCACGAGAAGAATACCCTCTCAGTACAGGTTTTTGGCTAGCAAGGCTGGGTACCAACTACAAGAGTTGAAGGAAACAACCAAGCATACAAATGATAAAGACAAACATGCAATCTTCCTTGGAAGCACAAAAGATCTTAACTAGAGAATACTAGACTTATGAGAAAATGAAGAAAGAAAGATGATGAAATTATTTTTCTTTAGAGTACTTCTATCTTTTTCTTTTCAACTCTCAAAAAGGTGTTGCTACTGATCGAGCCAAGTTTGCCAAAACCAACTAAATTAACTCAATGATCCCAAAGTGATACCAATACTAACAACAAGATCAATCATATAACCATGAATTGAAAGCTAATATAAGCTATGCAAAAGAGTGGATGATAGAACTTCTCATTAATATTCCATAACGGAAACTCACACCAAGGGATACATGTCTAACAAGAGAGGGGACACTTCCATAATGCAAACCATACTACATAATAAATCCTCTATTCATGATATGACTCTACTAAAAATGTAAAAAGATAGAAGATAGTGATATGATATCGCGGCACTCCCCCAAGCTTGGAACAAACCAAGGGGATACCAAACCTGATGAAGAATTACTCCTTAGGTGGTGGTGGTATCCTCTTGATGAGCTCTCTGATCAGTTTCCCAAAGTCCTCAATCTCGAAGGTGAGAGTACGAATCAATTCCGAGTTGTGCTCAATACGGCCCGTGATTATTTCAGTTTGTGGATCCCAGCTCCCGTGATTCTTTTTTCGTTCTTCCTCCTTGAAGTCTTCTTTTCCTGCATGGTTATGGATGAACGTATGGAAGGGATTCTTGGTGTGTGGAGGAAGTGACCTTGGAGCCAATCTATGACGGGGAACTTCCCCCCAGTCTGCATCCGTGCCGTTCTTCTAACCCTGGCAGGTTTCACCACTCCAATGCTTGCAATGGTAGTACCGGTGCGCGGGTGTTGGCCTTGCTCCTCTTCACCTTCACTCTTGATCTCCTTCTCCTTCCCGGGGTCTTGGAGGTCTTCCTCCATGGGCTCCTTCCCTTTATCCTTGGTAGACACCATTGTGCTTCTAAACCTTCAAAGAGTATGTCTTGGCAGAAACAGATCGAAACAAAAACACGACGAAAAGACGATATACGGACCTCAGGGGATCCGGGGGGTTATATATTACAAAGTTTCATATCAAAAGGAAGGTACTGGGTGAAAACGGGTCGGAGGCGGAGTCCTGGGTGGCCTCACCACCTGGTGGCGCGGCCAGGGGTGGGCCCGCGCCATGGGGTGGTGTGGGCCACCCCGGCTCCGGTTCCGTCCCTTTTTCACTTCGAAACTTTCCTTATCGACTGAAAACTGCAAAAATATAGTTGTATTGTATTTTCGCAGAACTTTTCTTACCAGAACTGTTACCTATATGAAAACAAACTCTGTAGGTCTCTGAATTTGGTCCTCAATGAATTTCTCTGGAGTTATAACTTGAAAGGCATCAACATCTTCATTGTAATAATCTCCAGCAATATGGTGTTTGAGTCGCTGTCCATTGACTACTTGTGTAGTATTATCTTTTAGAGAAGAAATTTTTATTGCTCCTGAATAGTATACTTCTTCAATGATGAAAGGTCCTTCCCATTTTGATAGTAGCTTACCTGCAAAAAATCTGAGACGAGACCTATACAATAGAACTTTCTCACCAACATGAAATTCTCTCTATTCGCTTGTCATGCCATCTTTTAACTTTTTCCTTAAAGAGCCTAGCATTCTCATAGGCTTCACTCCTCCATTCATCTAAAGAACTTAAGTCAAATAATCTTTTCTCACCAGCGAGCTTACAATCTCTATTTAGTTCTTTCACTGCCCAGTAAGCTTTGTGTTCTAGTTCTAAGGGTAGGTGGCAAGCTTTCCCATAAACCATTTTATAAGGAGACACCCCCATAGGATTTTTGTAAGCAGTTCTATAAGCCCATAAGGCATCATTCAACTTCTTAGAACAGTTTTTTCTAGACCTGTTAACAGTCTTTTGCAAGATAGATTTAATTTCTCTATTTGATAACTCTACTTGCCTGCTAGTTTGGGGGTGATAAGCTGAAGCAATTCTATGATTAACATCATATTTAGCGAGGATCTTCCTAAAACCGCCATGAATGAAATGAGAACCCCCATCAGTCATGAGATACCTAGGCACTCCAAACCTAGGAAAGATAACGTCCTTAAGCATTTTTAGAGAGGTTTCCCTGTCAGCACTTTTCATAGGAATGGCTTCTACCCACTTAGTAACATAATCAACGACAACAAGAATATGAGTGTAACCCTTCAAAGGAGGGAAAGGACCCATAAAGTCGAATCCCCAACAATCAAAAGGTTCAATAACTAAAGAGTAGTTCATAGGCATTTCATTGCGTCTAGAAATATTACCAACACGCTGACATTCATCACAAGATAAAACAAGTTTTCTTGCATCTTTAAAAAGGGTAGGCCAGTAGAAACCTGATTGTAGTACCTTTTGTGCAGTTCTATCTCCTGCATGATGTCCTCCATAGGCGCTACCATGACATTTACGCAATATCTCTTTTTGTTCATATTTTGGAACACATCTTCGCATAATACCATCAACTCCTTCTTTGTATAAGTGTGGGTCATCCCAAAAATAATGCCTCAAATCATAAAAGAACTTTCTTCTTTGCTGAGCTGTAAAAGTTGGAGGCAAATACTTGGAGACAATAAAGTTAGCATAATCAGCATACCAAGGGCTTCCTCGCGAGCTCACCCCTACTGCGGCTAACTGTTCATTTGGGAAACTATCATTAACAGGCATAGGATCAAAAGAGATGTTTTCCAAACGAGATAAATTATCAGCTATAGGGTTTTCAGCACCCTTCCTATCTACTATGTGTAGATCAAACTCTTGTAAAAGCAGTACCCGTCTAATAAGCCTAGGCTTAGCGTCCTTCTTCATCATAAGATATTTAATAGTAGCATAATCAGTATGAATGGTTACTTTTGAGTCCACAATATAGGGCCTAAACTTATCACAGGCAAAAACAACAGCTAGAAATTCCTTTTCAGTAGTGGCATAATTCCTTTGAGCAACATCTAGAGTCTTACTAGCATAATGGATAACGTTTAACTTTTTATCAATACTTTGCCCAAGGACAGCCACTACAACAAAATCACTAGCATCACACATTATTTCAAAGGGTAAACTCCAATCAGGTGGTTGAACAATAGGGGTTGTAGTTAAAGCCTTCTTAAGAGTTTCAAAAGCTTCCCTACAATCATCATCAAAAACAAAAGGTACATCTTTTTGAAGAAGATTAGTGAGAGGTTTTGATATCCTAGAGAAGTCTTTAATAAACCTCCTATAGAAACCAGCATGACCAAGGATACTACGAATACCTTTGATGTCTCTTGGACATGGCATCTTCTCAATTGCCTCAACCTTAGCTCTGTCAACTTCTATGCCTCTTTTAGAAACTTTATGCCCAAGAACAATCCCTTCACTAACCATGAAGTGGCATTTCTCCCAATTAAGAACAAGATTAGTTTCTTCACATCTCTGCAAAACTTTATCAAGGTTGTGCAGACAATTATCAAAAGAAGTTCCATAGACAGAAAAGTCATCCATGAACACTTCTACAATTTCCTCACAAAAACCATGAAAGATAGTAGACATGCACCTTTGGAAAGTAGCAGGAGCATTACATAAACCAAAAGGCATACGTCTATAAGCATAAGTTCCATAAGGGCAAGTAAAAGTAGTTTTTTCTTGATCTTGTTGTTTAACAGCAATTTGAGAGAAACCAGAATAACCATCAAGAAAACAAAAATGGGTCTTTTTAGACAACCTTTCCAACATTTGACTTTCCTAAAATCGATGCACATCATATAGCCTACCACTATTCTTTGAGGAATAAGCTCATCATTATCATTAGGGACAACGGTAATACCTCCCTTTTTAGGAACACAATGAACAGGACTAACCCATTCACTATCAGCAATAGGGTAAATAATACCAGCAAGGAGTTTCAATACCTCATTCCTTACCACTTCCTTCATCCTAGTATTTAAACGTCGTTGGTGCTCCACTACCGGCTTCGCATCTGGTTCTATGTTGATAGAGTGATGACATATAGTAGGTGAAATCCCTTTTAAATCATCCAGAGTATAGCCCATAGCTCCTTGATGTTTCCTCAAAACTTCCAATAACCTTTCTTCTTCCTTCCCTGAAAGTTTAGCGCTAACAATAACAGGATATATCTTTCTATCATCAATATAAGCATATTTAAGATCATCGGGGAGAGGTTTTAGATCAAAAACAGGATCCTTTTTAGGTGGCATCGTGGTACCCAAGTCTTCTACATGCAAGTCATGCTTAAGCATGATAGGTTGATCACGGAGAATCCTGTCAATCTCATTCCTTTCTTCCATGAAGATTTCACTTTCATGATCTTCCATATATTGCTGCAAAGCATTGTTAAGAGCAGGAGAAATAGAAGCAAGTTGTTCAACCCTAAAATCCTCATTATGGGTTTCCTATTCACAAGGTTCTTTAGCAAATTTCGAAAAAGTAAACTCATAAGATTCCCCATCAAACTTAGTCAAGATTTTCTCCCTCTTGCAATCAATAATAGCTCCACAATTACTCAAGAAAGGTATACCAAAAATGATAGGGTAGGTTTTACTAGCAGCCGAACCAAGTACTAGAAAATCAGCATGGTACTTAATCTTACCACAAAGAACTTCCACGTCTCGTACAATACCAATTGGAGAGATGGTCTCTCTATTAGCAAGGTGAATAACCACATCAATCTCTTCCAACTCGCAAGGACTGATTTCATGCATAATTTCTCTGTAAAGCTCATAAGGAATAGCACTAGAACTTGCACCAATATCACATAAACCATAATAGCAATGATCACCAATTCTAACAGAAAGCACATGAACACTAGCCTTTTTAGTTCTATTGGGATGTGAAAAAATATTAGAAGCATCCTCACAAAAGACTATGTGCCCATCTTCTACGCTTTTAGTGACAAGGTCTTTCACAATTGCTACCACAGGTTCAATGTTTATTTGTTCATCAGGTTTTACAGTTCTTTTTTCACTTTTGGTGATTACATTAGTTATCATGGGATGGTCCTTTACCTTTTCGGAGAAGGGAATCTTCTCAATATAAGGTTCGGGTAAGATGGGGTCAATAATGCAATACTAAGCACTTCCAATAGGAGCATAGTCAACAATATCTTTGTAAGGTGCATGGTATTTGTTCCATCCCCTTTTTGGAATTTCGATATAGGAAGCGAAAGCTCTAAAGCAATTCGTAATAACTTGCAAATCAAGACCATAAATATTACTAATATTTTGAAAGTCATCAGTGCCCATAAAAGATTCAATGCATTCATAATCATAATTTATACCTAACTTTCTACCTTTGTCATTCTCCCAAGCTTCAACATTGTCTTGAATACGGTCTAGAAGGTCCCATTTAGCTTCTTCTTCCATGCGAGTGAATGATCCAGCACAAGAAGCATCCAATAAATCCTTATCATGTAGAGGGAGCCTTGCATAAAAGTTATTGATAATAATATTGTTGGGGAGCTCATGCATGGGACATTTGAGCATTAGTAACTTCAATCTCCCCCAAGCTTGAGCTGTACTCTCTGCATCAAGAGGCCAAAAGTTGTATATTTGGTTCCGATCTTTATGAATCTCACTAGGAGGATAAAACTTTGAATAACAGATAGGCACTATTTCCTCCCATTCCAGAGCTTGACCATTCTTCAGCAGCTTATACCATTCTTCAGCTCTTCCTTTCAGCGACAATGAGAATAACTTCTTCTTAACTTGATCTGTAGTAATACCTGCACACTTGAACAACCCGCATAATTCGTGTATAAAGAGTAAATGATCACCGGGATGGACAATTCCATCCCCAACATAGTAGTTATCCATAACACGATCAATAATTCTTGTAGGTATTTTGAAAACATCATTCTCAGCAGGTGGTGGCTTATCTACTACCTTAGCAGTGGTAGTAGCATTACCAAATAAGAAACTCAGCAAATTATCCATAACGAAAATAAAGCAACTAATAGAAGTAAACAATACTCACAGTAGAAGTTTCCTTTACCAGTTCCACTCTCTAATAAAGCTTCACTCCCGGCAACGGTGCCAGAAAATAGTTATGATGACCCACAAGTATAGGGGGTGTATCGCAGTATTTTCGATAAGTAAGAGTGTCGAACCCAACGAGGTGCAGAAGGTGCTGGCTAGTGGTATGGATCAGGAATTCTCTACAAATACTTAGCAAATGGATTTTTAGGGGTTTTCGATAAAGCAAGTAAACAAAGTACGAGTAAATAAAAGACAGTAGGAATAAATGCAGCAAGTGGCCCAATCCTTTATGCAGCAAAGGACAAGCCGGTTGTATTACTTAAGATGACCAAACGTTCTCGAGGACACATGGGAACAATGTCAAGTGCTTTCGCTTCATATAGTCGATTAATCTTCTTTAGCTTGTTAAGTGCTTTAGCTTGCTAAGTTTTGTGTGGGTGAACCTGTGCTAATGTACCGCCCCATCCAAGCCTAATACATACTTGTGATTATATCCCTTGCAAACATCCATAAGTACAAGAAAGTAATTAAGGTAGAAACCTAACCACAGCTTTAAACTCTAAGACCCTTACGTCCCTTGTGCAATGGTTTCCTAACGGGGGTTCAGGTTTCTGTCACTCCGGCAACCCCTACGATTAGTAGCCAAATACACAATGCATTCCCCTAGGCCCATATAGGTGAAGTGTCATGTAGTCGACATTCACATGACACCACTAGAAGAAGTATACCACAACTTAAATAACAATCTATTGAATCTTTCTCAACACAACTCCACTACTAACAACAAGACTTCTCCCATGTCCTCAAGAACAAAACGAACTACTCACAAGACATCATATGGATCATGATCAGAGATGGAATAATGATGTATAACAATCTGAACATAAACAATAATTCAATGGTTCACTCAATAGCATCAACTACAAGGAGTAATCAACACGGGGAAAGTTTCCCCTATGAACTATGCAAGATTCAACTCAATTGTTACATCAATATGGAGATGGTGATGAGGGTGCTGATGGTGATGATGGTGGTGACGAGGATGATGATCCCGATGAAGTCCAGCTTGATGGTGGTGTTGATGGCGACGATCTCCCCTCTCTGGGAAGGAATACCCCCGGCAGAAATTTGTCTGCCGGAGAGATCTTTCTCTCTCGGTGTTTTCCGCCCCGCAGAGGCGACATAATCTTTCTGTGGTCTCTCCCCGAGTCTTAGGATTTCGAGAGGATGATATACGCCAGAGGGGAGAGGCTGGAGTGGGCCAGGGCAACCACACAACCTCCAGGCGCGGCCTAGGCCTGCCCGCGCCATGGGGTGGTGTGGGCCCCCTATGGCCCACCTCCACTCCATCTTCTGGCATCCTTAGTCTTCTAGAAAAATAGGATTTTCCATATATTTTCCTGGATTTTCTGATCTTCGCGAATTTTGCCTCCAAACAGCACCTTTTCCATCAAAATCCTGACTGCAGCGGTCCATGCTCCAAAAGTCATCAACCATGCAAAAGTAGATGAAATAACATAAGTATCACCTCTCAATATGAAATATATCAATGAATAATAGTGAATTAATACATAGAATAGTGATGCAAAATGGACGTATCATGTCATTGCATGTGTGTTCTTTTCACAAACCAAAGCTAGCGTCATTGGATGTCTGTTCTTTTCACAAACCACATATTGATCCACCAGTGTCATTGCATGTGTGTTATTTTCACAAACCACATCTAGAGTCATTGCATGTGTGTTCTTTTCGAAAACCACATATGGATCCACCAGTGTGATTGCATGTGTGTTCTTTTCATTAACCACAGCTAGAGTCATTGCATTTCTGTTCTTTTCACAAACCACATATGGATCCACTAGTGTAATTGCATGTGTGTTCTTTTCACAAACCACAGGTAGAGTCATTGCATGTGTGTTCTTTTCATTAACCACATCTAGAGTCATTGCATGTGTGTTCTTTTCACAAACCACATATGGATCAACCAGTGTCATTGCATGTGTGTTCTTCTCACAAACCACATATAGAGTCATTGCATGTCTGTTCTTCTTAGAAACCACATATGGATCCACTAGAGTTCATTGCATGTCTGTTCTTCTCATGAACCACATATGGATCCACTAGAGTGATTGCATGTGTGTTCTTCTCAGAATCCATTTCTAGAGTCATTGCATGTGTGTTATTTTCATTAACCACATCAAGAGTCATTGCATGTGTGTTATTTTCACGAACCACGTATGGATCCACCTGTGTCATTGGATGTCTAATCTTTTCACAAACCACATCTAGAGTCATTGCATGTCTGTTCTTCTCACAAACCACATATTGATCCACCAGAGATCATTGCACGTCTGTTCTTCTCACAAACCATAGCTAGAGTCATTGCATGTATGTTCTTCTAACAAACCACACATGGATCCACCAGAGTCATTGCATGTGTGTTCTTTTCACAAACCACAGCTAGAGTCATCGCATGTCTGTTCTTTTCACAAACCACATATGGGGTTATTGCATGTGTCTTCTTCTCACAAACCACATTTGGATCCACCAGACTTCATTGCATGTGTTTTGTTTTCACAAACCACATCTAGAGTCATTGTATGTCTGTTCTTCTCACAAACCACACATGGATCCATTGGTTTCATTGCATGTGTCTTCTTTTCACAAACCACAGCTAGAGTCATTGGATGTCTTTTCTATTCACAAACCACATCTAGAGTCATTGCATGTGTGTTCTTCTCACAAACCACAAATAGAGTCACTGCATGTTTGATCTTCTCACAAACCACACATGGATCCACAAGTGTCATTGCATGTATGTTCTTTTCACAAACCACATCTAGAGTCATTGAATGTCTATTCTTTTCACAAACCACATATTGATCCACCAGTGTCATTGCATGTGTGTTATTTTCACAAACCACATCTAGAGTCATGTGTTCTTTTGACAAACCACATATGGATCCACTAGTGTGATTGCATGTGTGTTCTTTTCATTAACCACAGCTAGAGTCATTGCATGTCTATTCTTTTCACAAACCACATGTGGATCCACCATTGTCATTACAAGTGTGTTCTTTTCATAAACCACAGGTAGAGTCATTGCATGTGTGTTCTTTTCATTAACCACATCTCGATTCATTGCATGTGTGTTCTTTTCACAAACCACATATGGATCCACCAGTGTCATTGCATGTGTGTTCTTTTCACAAACCACATCTAGAGTCATTGCATGTGTGTTCTTCTCACAAACCACAAATGGATCCACTAGAGTTCATTGCATGTCTGTTTTATTCACAAACCACACCTAGAGTCTATGCATGTCCGTTCTTCTCACAAACCACACATGGATCCACCAGTGTCATTGCATGTGTGTTCTTTTCACAAACCACATCTAGAGTCATTGGATGTATGCTCGTTTCCCAAACCACATATTGATCCACCAGTGTCATTGCATGTGTGTTCTTTTCACAAACCACATATGGATCCACCAGTGTGATTGCATGTGAGTTCTTTTCATTAACCAAAGCTATAGTTATTACATGTCTGTTCCTTTTCACAAACCACATATGGATCCACCAGTGTCATTGGATGAGTGGTCTTTTCACAAAGCACAGCTAGAGTCATTGCATGTGTGTTCTTTTCATTAACCACGTCTAGAGTCATTGCATGTGTGTTCTTTTCACAAACCACATATGGATCCACCAGTGTCATTGCATGTGAGTTCTTCTCACGAACCACATCTAGAGTAATTGCACGTGTGTTCTTCTCACAAACCACATATGGATCCACCAGAGTTCATTGCATGTCTGTTCTTCTCATGAACCACATATGGATCCACGAGTGTGATTGCATGTGTGTTCTTCTCACAAACCACACCTAGAGTCATTGCATGTGTGTTCTTTTCAAAAACCACAGCTAGAGTCATTGCATGTCTGTTCTTTTCACAAACCACATCTAGAGTCATTGCATGTGTGTTCTTCTCACAAACCACATATGGATCCACCAGAGTTCATTGCATGTGTGTTCTTTTCAAAAACCATAGCTAGAGTCATTGCATGTCTGTTCTTCTCCCAATCCACACATGGATCCACAAGTGTGATTGCATGTGTGTTCTTTGCACAAACCACAGCTAGAGTCATTGCATGTGTGTTCTTCTCACAAACCACATATGGATCTACCAGAGTTCATTGCATGTCTGTTCTTTTCACAAACCACAAATATTGTCACTGCATGTCTGATCTTCTCACAAACCACACATGGATCCACAAGTGTCATTGCATGTGTGTTCTTTTCACAAACCACATCTAGAGTCATTGGATGTCTGTTCTTTTCACAAACCACATATTGATCCACCAGTGTCATTGCATGTGTGTTATTTTCACAAACCACATCTAGAGTCATCTGTTCTTTTAACAAACCACATATGGATCCACTAGTGTGATTGCATGTGTGTTCTTTTCATTAACCATAGCTAGAGTCATTGCATGTATGTTCTTTTCACAAACCACATATGGATCCACCAGTGTCATTACAAGTGCGTTCTTTTCATAAACCAAAACTAGAGTCATTGCATGTGTGTTCTTTTCATTAACCACATCTAGAGTCATTGCATGTGTGTTCTTTTCACAAACCACATATGGATCCACTAGTGTCATTGCATGTGTGTTCTTTTCACAAACCACAACTAGAGTCATTGCATGTGTGTTCTTCTCACAAACCACATATGGATCCACTAGAGTTCATTGCATGTCTGTTTTATTCACAAACCACAGCTAGAGTCTATGCATGTCCGTTCTTCTCACAAACCACGCATGGATCCACAAGTGTCATTGCATGTGTGTTCTTTTCACAAACCACATCTAGAGTCATTGGATGTCTGTTCTTTTCCCAAACCACATATTGATCCACCAGTGTCATTGCATGTGTGTTCTTTTCACAAACCACATATGGATCCACCAGTGTCATTGCATGTGTGTTCTTTTCACAAACCATAGCTAGAGTCATTGCATGTGTGTTCTTTTACTTTAACAAGTCTAGAGTCATTGCATCTGTGTTCTTTTGACAAACCACATATGGATCCACCAGTGTCATTGCATGTGAGTTCTTCTCACGAACCACATCTAGAGTCATTGCATGTGTGTTCTTCTCACAAACCACATATGGATCCACCAGAGTTCATTGCATGTGTGTTCTTTTCACAAACCATAGCTAGAGTCATTGCATGTCTGTTCTTCTCCCAAACCACACATGGATCCACAAGTGTGATTGCATGTGTGTTCTTTTCACAAACCACAACTAGAGTCATTGCATGTGTGTTCTTCTCACAAACCACATATGGATCCACCACAATTCATTGCATGTCTGTTCTTTTCACAAACAACAACTAGAGTCATTGCATGTCTGTTCTTCTCACAAACCCCACATGGATCCACAAGTGTCATTGCAGGTGTGTTCTTTTCACAAACCACATCTAGAGTAATTGGATGTCTGTTCTTTTCACAAACCACATATTGATCCAGCAGTGTCATTGCATGTTTGTTCTTCTCACAAACCACATCTAGAGTCATTGCATGTGTGTTCTTTTCACAAACCACATATCGATCCACCGGTGTGATTGCATGTGTGTTCTTTTCACAACTAGAGTCATTGCATGTCTGTTCTTTTCACAAAGCACATATGGATCCACCAGTGTCATTGCATGTGTGCTATTTTTACAAACCATAGCTAGAGTCATTGCATGTGTGTTCTTGACATTAACCACATGTAGAGTCATTTCATGTGTGTTCTTTTCACAAACAACATATGGATCCACCAGTGTCATTGCATGTGTGTTCTTTTCACAAACCACATCTAGAGTGATTGCATGTGTGTTCTTCTCACAAAGCACATATGGATCCACCAGAGTTCATTGCATGTCTGTTCTATTCACAAACCACAGCTAGAGTCATTGCATGTCTGTTCTTCTCACAAACCACACATGGATCCACCAGTGTCATTGCATGTGTGTTCTCTTCACAAACCACATCTAGAGTCATTGCATGTGTGTTCTTCTCACAAACCACATATGGATCCACCAGTGTCATTCCATGTGTGTTCTTCTCACAAACCACATCTAGAGTCATTACATGTGTATTCTTCTCACAAACCACATATGGATCCACCATAGTTCATTCCATGTCTGTTCTTCTCATGAACCACATATGGGTCCACCAGTGTGATTGCATGTGTGTTCTTTTCACAAACCACATCTAGAGTCATTGAATGTGTGTTCTTCTCAAAAACCACATATGGATCCACCAGAGTTCATTGCATGTCTATTTTATTCACAAACCACAGCTAGAGTCTATGCATGTCCGTTCTTCTCACAAACCACACATGGATCCACCATTGTCATTGCATGTGTTTTTTTTTCCACAAACCACATCTAGAGTCATTGGGTGTCTGTTCTTTTCCCAAACCACATATTGATCCACCAGTGTCATTGCATGTGTGTTCTTTTCACAAACCACATCTAGGGTCATTGCATGTTTGTTCTTCTCACAAACCACACATCGATCCACCAATGTCATTGCATGTGTGTTGTCTTTACAAACCACAGTTAGAGTCATTGGATGTCTGTTCTTTTCACAAACCACATCTAGAGTCATTGCATGTGTGTTCTTCTCACAAACCACATATGGATCCACCAGAGTTCATTGCATGTCTGTTCTTTTCACAAACCACATATGGATCTACTAGAGTTCATTGAATGTCTATTCTTCTCATGAACCAATAAGGATCCACTAGTGTGATTGTATGTGCGATCTTCTCACAAACCACAGCTAGAGTCATTGCATGTGTGATCATTTCATTAACCACATCCAGAGTCATTGCATGTATGTTATTTTCACAAACCACATATGGATCCAACAGTGTCATTGGATGTTTGTTCTTTTCATAAACCACATATAGAGTCATTGCATGTGTGTTCTTCTCACAAACCACATATGGATCCACCAGAGTTCATTGCATGTGTGTTTTTTAATCAACCACAGCTAGAGTCATTGCATGTCTGTTCTTCTCCCAAACCACACATGGATCCACCAGTGTCATTGGATGTCTCTTCTTTTATCAAACCACATCTAGAGTCATTGCATGTGTGTTCTTCTCACAAACCACATATGGATCCACCAGAGTTCATTGCATGTGTGTTCTATTCACAAACCACAGCTAGAGTCATTGCATGTCCGTTCTTCTCACAAACCACACATGGATCCACCAGTGTCATTGCATGTGTGTTGTTTTCACAAATCACAGCTACAGTCATTGGATGTAGGTTCTTTTCACAAACCACATCTAGAGTCATTGCATGTGTGTTCTTCTCACAAACCACATATGGATCCACCAGAGTGCATTGCATTTCTGTTCTTTTCACAAACCACATATGGATCTACCAGAGTTCATTGCATGTCTTTTCTTCTCATGAACGAAATATGGATCCACTACTGTGATTGTCTGTGTGTTCTTCTCACAAACCACAACTAGAGTCATTGCATGTGTGATCTTTTCATTAACCACATCCAGAGTCATTGCGTGTGTGTTATTTTCACAAACCACATATGGATCGAAAAGTGTCATTGGATGTTTGTTCTTTTCATAAACCACATCTAGAGTCCTTGCATGTGTGTTATTCTCACAAACCACATATTGATCAACCAGAGTCCATTGCATGTCTGTTCTTCTCACAAACCATAGCTAGAGTCATTGCATGTCTGTTCTTCTCACAAACCACACATGGATCCTCAAGAGTCATTGCATGTGTGTTCTTTTCACAAACCACGGCTATAGTCATTGCATGTCTGTTATTTTCACAAACCACGTATGGAGTCATTGCATGTGTGTTCTTCTCACAAACCACATATGGATCCACCAGAGTTCATTGCACGTGTGTTCTTTTCACAAACAACATCTAGAGACATTGCATGTCTGTTCTTCTCACAAACCACACATGGATCCACCAGTGTCATTGCATGTGTGTTATTTTCACAAACCACATCTAGAGTCATTGCATGTGTGTTCTTCTCACAAACCACATATGGATCCACCAGAGTTCATTGCATGTCTGTTCTTCTCCCAAACCACATCTAGAGTCATTGGATGTGTGTTCTTTTCAAAAACCACAGCTAGAGTCATTGGATGTCTGTTCTTTTCACAAACCACTTCTAGAGTCATTGCATGTGTGTTCTTCTCACAAACTACATATGGATCCACCAGCGTTCATTGCATGTGTGTTCTTTTCACAAACCACATCTAGAGTCATTGCATGTCTGTTCTTCTCACAAACCACAAATCGATCCACCAGTGTCATTGCATGTGTGTTCTTTTCACAAACCACAGCTAGAGTCATTGGATTTCTGTTCTTTTGACAACCCACATCTAAAGTCACTGCATGTGTGTTCTTCTCACAAACCACATATGGATCCACCAGAGTTCATTGCATGTCTATTCTTTTCACAAACCATAGCTAGAGTCATTGCATGTCTGTTCTTCTCACAAACCACAGATGGATCCACCAATGTCATTGCATGTGTGTTCTTTTCACAAACCACAACTAGAGTCAATGGATGTCTGTTCTTTTCACAAACCACATATTGATCCACCAGTGTCAAGGCATGTGTGTTCTTTTCACAAACCACATCTAGAGTCATTGGATGTATGTTCTTTTCAAAAACCACATATGGATCCACCAGTGTGATTGCATGTGTGTTCTTTTTTCATTAACCACAACTAGAGTCATTGCATGTCTGTTCTTTTCACAAACCACATATGTATCCACCAATATTATTGCATGTGTGTTCTTTTTGTTGGAAATATGCCCTAGAGATAAATAGTAGTAAGGACTATTATCATGTTTCATATAGTTTATGATTAAGTTTTATATCATGCTATAACTGTGTTGAGTGGAAACATCTATACACGTGTGATATATAAACAAACCAGGGGTTCCCAGTGAAACTCTAGTCACTTGTTCATTGGTCAACATATGATCATGTTTCCTGATCATGTGGCATTTATGCCACTTGGAAATGAGGTCATCTCATTCTGAGAATAAGATGATGAACCAATACCCAACCTAAACATCGTGATTCGATCATGTCACGAAGTTCAAGTTACGATGATTAGAAAAGGATCCTCGTAGACTATTCCTTAGACCGTGAGGCTATATCAATCACTGTCTCCCGAGAGTGCTTTGATAGCATCAAACGCCATTTGGTAAAACGGTGGTTATAAAGGTGTGTTCAGGTATTCGGAGGAGACCGTAGGGGCAATATATGTCAAGAGCGGGATTTGTCCGTCCATGTGACGGGAAGATACTCAAGGGCCCACTCGGAGAAGGTATATCCAATAGCTGCACAGCGTGTGATTAGATCACGGGGATATCACTTGTCGGAACGAGTCAAATAGCATTGTTCAGTAACGAGATTGAACTCGACATGAAGATGTCATTGATCAGGTCTCGGGCAATGCAAGTATCGAATGACAAAGGGAATAAGACACAACTGTCACCGGTTCAAACGACGAAAGAGCTTCGTGGAACGCACAGGGGTCACATGGCTATCCAGGTCCCTCTATTGATCATTGGTACGGGAGTGTCCCAACCATGTCTGGAGTGTTCCCGAACCGTAGGGTATCACGCTTAAGGGCTTGATGATGGTTAGAGAGTGTTTATAGGATCGGTAGAATCACCAAAGAAAAGAAGGGAGAAAACCGGAAGGGTTCCGGTAATTCCGGAGGATGTCTGGAGTGGAGGTGGAAGGTGTTCCATGGCCACAGAAAGTAGATAATGTGTGAATGAATGTTAAATATTGATTTAATCATTTATTCATAATTATTTAATAAAGAGAAAAATCAATTAAAAGGTCAAAAGGCTTAATGGGCCAATTTCCGGAGGGAGAAGGACCGTTAGGGAAAGGAGAGAGGGAGAAGGGGCAAGGGGGCTGGCCGGCTGGGCCTAGCCCCCCGCGCGGGGCCCACTAGGGGCTGGCCGGCGGCCTCCCCCACCCCCTCCTCTCCTTTAGTCCCACCCCGGGACTTGAGGGGAGGTAGTACCTCCCCTCCCCCTATATATAGTGGGGTATATTTGCCTAGAAAAGACAACCCAATAATCAATAAAGGTCTCCCCACTTTTGGGAGGACCTCCAATTGATATTTTCTCTCTCCCCCTCTCTCTCTCTCTCGTGACCGTGGTCCCAAGTCTGGCCTGCGCGAGCAAGTGACATCTTCACCGCGGAGCGCTGTCGCACTGCGGGATTCGGATCTGGGAGCTCTACTTCCGCAACTGCTGCTGGATCGGGGAAGCGGGAGTCATCGTCAGGCTCCGGACGTGTGTAACTCCCACGAGGTGTCACACTTGAGGCACTCAAGTCGTTGGAGCCAGAAGGAGCACAAGGACTTCATCACGACCTTGAGGTCGGCTTCGGCTCGTCTACATCAACCACGCTCTCCTGAGCCTTGACAACGCTTTTCGGTTTTCGAGGGTAAGTTCGTGAAAATCCCCTCCCGTTACCGTATTACTAATATATAGGTCCTGGCAGCTTCAGGGGTTCAGGGGCATAGAGTAAATATTTTTGTCTTTATGCGCGGAACCCCTACAGTGGTATCAGAGCTAGATCTATGCGTAGTAATGCTGGTACGAGTAGAACACACGAGATGTAGCGTGTGGGCGTTGATCTTTTAGTTGTTACCCTCCCACGTGTACTTGTGTATACCGCAGCAATGCTTGATGAATCGGCCCTCAATCGACTTTACGCGTTCATTCACGAGACTGGTCCATGCTTGACATACGGCTTGTACCGTATAAAGTGGCTTAGGGGGGTGTCTGTCTCTCTCGCATTAGTTGGTATACCATTTGCAATGGAGGGCCCCGAAAGGGGTGTAGTAGAGACAACTACTTTATCAGCGTTGTGCTGAAAGTTCGTAGGTAAGAACTGTTCTCGTACGAAAGCCCATTCAGCCACGTAAAACATGCAAATATAAAGTAGAAGCGTCTAACTTTGTTTTGCAGGGGGGCATTGCTTTGTGATATGGTTGTGGCAAAGGTAAAGTAATTACCTTTTTTTGCATAGTAGTAGATAGTCACGAAGGTGACGAACTACCACGCCGGAATGACACTGGTACCCTAGTGTCTACGTCGCCAGAACCTTGGCACCGGAACCCGGTAATGACGGATGGAGATCACAACGTGAAGGACCATATCACAGAGCATTTACATTCAATGTTATTGTTTGTATGTCTTATTGTGTGCTAGTATTAGATACTCGACGGTAGCCTAATAAGAAGATCCCTGTTAAAATAACCAACAATTGTGTTCCCCCTTAGTGTGCACCACCAAGAAAGTTCTTCGGTATGAGGCGATCCAGGGTGACAGGCCTGGGTGTCAGACATATCTACGTTAACATACAGTGGGTGTAAGCCATGTTGCACAGCGAATACATTAAGATTGAGTTGGCAAGCCTAGCACGCTAGATAAGCGTGGCCTCAGAACGTGGATGGTCGAAAGATCGAGCACGAGTCGCATGAATGATGTGACCGACGTTTAGCATCCACCCTTGAACCCACATTGATAGCCGTGACGATTGGCGGAGATGTGGCTGATAGGGGTCGTGTTATCACTAGGAACCCTCACCGGGGATAGGTGTTTCTGAGTGGAGTTATTATTAACTCATTTAATTATAAACTTAGTCTAAATTACTTTGCAATTATTAATGTAGAAAATGGTTTCTGCCGAGAT